>JAJHZJ010000733.1:0-560000 GCA_023548195.1 Bettongia penicillata ogilbyi
CAAAGATGATACTTAACAAGAGAGATCCAGTTTTGTAAAGCAGTCTGGCAGAAATTAGCCTTAGACCAAAAACTTACACCATATATTACAATACATTCTTCATGGATACATGATCTTAATATGAAGATCATGCACACACAAAAGAGAAAAAAAAATCATCTGTTTCTCATCACTTTGAATATAGAATGTATAATGTATTTTTACCAAAGCAGAGATAGAAGCAATTACAAAAGATAAAATAGATAACTTCAATTGCTTGAAACTGAATAAAACAAATGAACTTCTGCACAGACGAAATTAATGCATCTAGAATGGAAAGGGAAGTAGTCAAATGGGAAGTTGTTATATCAAATTTCTCTGCAAAGGGTCTGGTTTTCAAGAGATACATATGTGTGTGTGCACGTATATATATAATATATATATATACTATATTATATATAGTACTATATATATATATATATATAAACATACATATATGTGTGTTTATGTACTGCATACACACACAATATGATTACTAGTCATTGCCTAAGAGATTGTCAAAGGATATGAACAGTTTTAAAAATGGCTGCAAATATTCACAACCATAAGGGACAAATGCTCCCAAGTCACTAATAACAAGAGAATTGCTTTAAATAAATAAATAAATGAAACCTTTGAGGCTTCACTTCACACCCAATAAATTTGATAAAGTAAATGAAAAAAATGTGGCCTGCTTAAAATCACATGGAAGTCTAAGTCACATGTGTTGGGAAGAGCTTACTGAATGGGTGAAACGAAGGGTGTGGAGAAGTGAGAGTCGTTAGAGAAGTTAGGCAGAGGGAAACAGAGGATACAGGAAAGCTGGTACAGCTAGGATCCTGAGTGTTTGATGGTTTGTGGGAAGGCCTCAGCAGGCGGGGAGGCTTGGGAATGACTTTGTTCTCTACAGTGACAATGTTTATTGACTTCATGGCAATTATGATGGATTTGGCTTCCCAGTTTTTTGAATCTTGCTTTCTGGTAGGTGAATAAATGTTTTTTCTTCTGCTTTCTATATGGAGAGTTTGTTATACCTTGCAATTCTGAACTACTCTGGCTTATTCATAGTCACCCCTCGGTGCTATGAATATTGCCGTCAGCACTACAATAGCTTTCAGAGATTTAGTGGTACAGCACCTCATTTAATCTTCTGGGTCAGAGCAACCACAAATATCAAGATTGATTTGATGAAAATGATAGGGAAATTCAGAAGCTGATAAAAGAAAAACCAAAACTCCACAGGGTTTATCAGCAGAATAGCTAATCTATCTCTAAGGAGGCAGTGTTTAATACCATCAAAAGTAAAGTGAAAGCAAAGCATAGAGAGATACAGGATTCTTTGCTCATTAAGAAAACTGGTGAAATTCAGATTTTCACTGACAATCCAAAAAGCTTTTATGATGTCCTGAAGGCTATTTATAGTCCAAAAACCTATTGTGAATCTCAACTACTTAGTGCTTATGGAACCACATTGATTATTGATATTTATGATCCTGGGAAGATGGGATGAACACTTGCATAGAATTCTCAACAGGCCATCATCAACCAATACACACACACACACACACACACACACACACACACACACACACACACACACATATATATATATATATATATATATATATATATGTATAGTGGGAAAATCCAGAAAATGATAGATAAATTTAAGAAAAATAAAGCTCCAGGAAGAAGAAACCAGCTTACTATCTTCACATATGACTGAAGGAGGGAATAATGAGAAGGGACAAGGTCAAATGACAGAACAGAAAAAAATGGGGTTTAGGGTAGTTAGTCTTACACAGCGTGACTATTATGGAAGTCTTTTGCAAAAGGACACATATATAGCCTGTATTGAATTGCTTGACTTCTCAGTGGAGATGGATAGAGAAAGAGGGAGGGAGGGAGAGAAGTTGGAATTCAAAGTATTAAAAACAAATGCTGAGAATTATTATTGCATATAACTGGGAAATAAGAAATACAAGTAATGGGGTATAGAAATTTATCTTGCCCCTACAAGAAAAGAGAGAAGATGGGGATAAAGAAAGGATGGGGTGTGATAGAAGGGAGGGCACATTGAGGGAAGGGGTAAATCAGAATGCAAGCCATTATGGGGTGGGGGAGGGGAGAGACACAAAATTTTGTGGAAATGAATGTCACAATCTAAAAGTAAATTAATATACATATTTTAAATATATATAGTATATATATATATATATATATATATATATATATATATATATATATATATATATATATATATATATATATATATATATATATATATATAAACATTGAGTTTGGAGCTAAAGGACCTATGTTTAAATTCCAGCTCTACTTCTTATGACTTGCATGACCTTGGTTCAGACACTCAACCTAAATTTCCTGATCTGACAAATAATGAGCTGAGTCTCTAAACTCTGTATATAATCCTACATTCCTGATATATAGAAAAATAATTTTACCAACCCTTGTGAATATTCTTAGTTACCTAGCATATGATTGTTGCATTCATGGATACTTCTGGTCTGGTTAGCCCAGACTGTTGGAGAATTCTGACTTCCTTTCTTACCCCAAGTATAAGACAAGGTAAACTCTCAAATTCAGAAGTTACACTGATCAGTCTCTTATGATCATGAAGCTGAGCAGCAGCTAGGGAGAGGAGAAATCAGTCTGTTTTTTTTAAGCTCATTATATTGATCAATCACTATAATGCTACAAGCACAATTATAGGCATGCCCAGATGGACCAGGTATATGGAATATGTGTGGGCATACCTGACTCACATTCTGTATATGTCTATCCATACAATTTACCTAGACTTAAGCAAATAATTAGACAAAGTTTCTTGTACTATTCTTATGGATTAGTGGGAGAGTTTTGGATTAGACATCACTATAATTGATGGGTTCCCTACTACTTGAATGGTCAGACCCAAAAGATAATTGATCAATGTTAATTTGGAATGAGGTATTTATTGGGGTGCCTCAGGAATCTACATTTTTCCTTTTTCTATTTGTCAATTTCATCAGTGATTTAGATAATTACATATATGATGTTATGACCAAATTTACAGATAACATAACTGAGAAGGAGTATGGATGGTTAACCCTAGATAATATAGAATGAAACATTATGCCAAATCTAATACGATGAAATTTAACAAGAATAAAAGTTGTCTTATGTATCAGTAAAAAAAATGAACCCTATAAATTCAAGATGTGGGAGTGAGTCTAGAGAGCAGATTATCTGAAAAAGACATTTAAGGATTTCAGTCAACAACAAGTTCTATGAGTCAATACTATGATATGAAAGGCAAAAAGTGAAAAGAAGTTTAGATTGCCTTAGCAGAGACATAGTGTCCAACATTAGGGAGCCAATTTGTCCCACCCTACTCTGTTCTGGTTATACCAAAATGTGAAGCATGGCATTTATTCCTGAGTATTGCATTTTGAGAAGGAAATTGATAAGGTAGAAAGTAGATAGAAAAAGGTAAATAAGATAGTGAGGGGTGTTAAGATCATGTCATATGAGGATAAGGTAAAGGAATCATATTGTTTTTAGCTGAAAGATTTGTTGTGGTTCAATCTTTATTTTTGAAGAGAAACAATGATATTACAGATTGATGATGTGTGCATGAATTGAATTTAAGTGAGGCAAAGTTGCTCAAAGCTGTCAGCTTCACTTTTCCAGAGTCATTGGAGTCCAGCAACAAGACAGATGATAGGTGATGATTGGGGATGTAGTGGATGATCTTGGCATCTTTGATTTCTGACCAAGCTCTAAGCACTCCACAGTGTCTGCTTCAGCTGTTTTCATGGCCTTCATGGGAAAAAAAAGATTTAAGAAGGAAAAGATAGTTGTTTTCACATATTTGAAAGTCTGTAATGCAGAACAGGTATTAAACTTGTCCTGCTTATCCCCACAAAGCCGAAATAGAATCAGTAGGTGGAAATTGCAATGTAACTTTTGAATTTAGAAAAGATAAAACTTTGAAACAGAAAGAGCGTTCTAATGATTAAAGTCATTTAAAAGTAGAATGGACTATGTCAATAGTCAGTGGGCTCTTTTTTATCTTTTGCTCCTTTGTGACCCATTCTTCTATATCGCAATCTGATGGCACAATTTAGGCAATGAATGCCTAGGACAATATGAAAAAGAGATTTTGATAACTTGATCATGGAAAATAGGAATATCAAAGATTTTCTAGGGCTGCTGTTCAAGTTATATTCGTTAATGATGATAGATAATGAAGAGAAGATGCAGTTGTTTAAATCTTACTTTGCTTTGGTTTTCTCTATCAAAGACAATGTTCTTCAAACTGTGGATGAAAAGAAGTTAGTGAACAAGAAGTTGAAATGCTTAATGAGAGAAGAAATCATAAGAAATCACCTAGGACTTCTCAATTTATTCAGTTTTATATACCTGGATGAAATATTTGTTTTAGGGAAAAGAAATAATTCATAGATATTATTGCTGAGCTGCTTTCAATAAGCAAAATAAGAGAGGACTCACAGGTCAGAAGAGAAAAAATTCCCAATTTTCAAAAAAAAGAAGGCACTAAATTGTTCAAACTATAAACTGGTGATGAGATTTCTTAAGGATGGGTTATGCTAAACAAATCTCATGTGCTTTTCTGGAATGTTTGAATGATAGATAAAATAATGCTTCAGTATAATATATGCAAGAGGTAGCTTATCACAATGTGTGACTTCCTTTGAGTTAGCAGAAAGGATTTTATCAGGTTTCTAACATAAACTGATTTTGTGACTTCTGGCAAGTCACTTAAACTCTCAGGACACTGTCAGACATAAGATTAAAGTTAAGTTGCTACCTACATTCACAGAGGAAATTTCCATATAAGGAATTTTTTACATCTAAGAAAACAATCTCTCTCTCTCTCTCTCTCTCTCTCTCTCTCTCTCTCTCTCCTCTCTCTCTCTCTCTCTCTCTCTCTCTCTCTTTTTTTTCTCTGTCTCTCTGTGTCTCTCTCTCTGTCTCTCTGTCTCTTTCTTCTCTCTATTATCTCCTTTCTTTTTTCTTTTTTAGTGGAGGCATAGGGAGGAAAAGAAAAAGGTTGCTTATTGACAAAAAAAATATATATTTATAAAAACTTTGAGAGGGGAATGGAGTCAAGATGATGGAATACAGGCACCAACTCTGCTGAACTCTCCCAACCTTCCCCTCCAAAAAATTTTAAAATAATGACAAAAAATCAAATTTTATAGTGGTAGAGAAAACAAAAGGTCAGGGAAAGATATTTTTTTCCAGCCTAAGACAACTTAGGAGGTTGGCAGGAGAGGGCTTTTACATTGGGGTGAAATTAAGTCAGAACACATTCTGCAGTAGTACCAGCAGTGGACTTTGGAAATGTCAATGACACTTGCAGCAGCCACTTTGGGAGCTCTCATTCTCAGACATAAGGTGGTCAGATAACTAGTCAGAAGAAATTACAGAGGAACCTTTGTTGGCATTGGCAAATCTATTGTAATAATCAATTCTAGGTCACAGTTCCAGGGTGAAGAGGAACACTTATGATCAGTCCCAAGGGAGAAGAGACCCTGGTAACAGTTCCAAGGGAGAAAGCAGTGCTAGATCTTATGGCTGCAAGGGAACTGGGGCCCAAGTCACAGTTCTGTGGCCAAGGGGAACACTAGATCTTCCAGGTGCAGGGGAGTATAAGTCCCTCCCGGGTAAAACCATGAGTATAGAACAGAAGAGGAGGAGTCATACATCTCCCAGGATTTCACCATCTTGGAAGCACTAAGGACTTGAAGACTTCCAGAACTGTCTCTGAAAATAGCAGCATGAAAAAGTCTGAAACTTGGGACAGTGATTTTACACTCCTTCCTTCCCCCTGCCACACACACACACACACACACACACACACACACACACACACACACACACATACACACATACTCTCACTTCAGGAGCAGAGCCCAACCTTACTCTAAAGTTAAAAATCCAGAAATAGGCTGGGAAAAATGAACAAACAATGAAATAATTTGACAATAAAAAGCTATTACAATGTCAGAAAAGATCAACACATAAACTCAGAAAAGACAATAATTTGGAAACAGCTTATATGAAGTCTCAAAGAAAATGCTTATTGGATTCAAGCCCAAAAAGAACTACTGGAAGAGTTAAAGAAATAAGTAAGAATGGTAGAGGGAAAAAATTGGGGGGAAATGAGAGTGATGTAAAAAAATACATATAAAAGGGTAAGCATCTTGCTAAAAGAGGCATACAAAAAATACTCAAGAAAATAACACCTAGAAAACTGACTTAATGGAAAAAAAGACACAAAAACTCATAGGAGAAAGAAAAAAGGCCTCAAAAGGTACAACAGTTTAAATGCAAAAGAAAATATAAAAATTTACTGAAGACAAAAATTCTCTAAAACAAATAATGGGCTAAATAGAAAAACACAGGTACAGAAACTCATCAAAAATAATTCCTTAAAAATTAGATTAGACGTGTAGAAGCTAAGGACCCCATGAGACATCAAGAAAAAATAAAATAAAGGAGAAAATGTGAAATATCTCTTTGGAAAACAAGTGACCTAGAAATTAGATCAAGAAGAGATGATTTAAATCTTATCGGACTCCCTGAAGGCCATGATTAAAAAAAATGGCTAGACATTATGTTTCAAGAAATCGTAAATGAAAACTGCCCTGATAGTCTAGATCCAGAGGGTAAAAAAAAAAATCTACCAATCACCTCCCCATAGAAGGAGGTGATTGAATGAAATGAGATGAATTAAATGAAAACTCCTAGGAATATTGTGGCCAAATTCCAGAACTCTCAGATCAAGGAGAAAATATTGCAAGCAAGGAAAAAGAAACAATTCAGGTATCATGGAGCCATAGTCAGAGTGAGCAGTTTCCAAGTTAAAGAACAGAGAGCTTGAATTATAATACTCTGAAAGGTAAAGTAACTAGAATTACAACTACAAATAACTTATCCAATATAACTAAAAATAACTTATCTAACTAAACTGAGTATAAGCCATGAAGTGGGGAAATAGACATTGAGTGAAAGAGTATTTTCAAACATTTCTGAGGAAAAGAACAGATCTGAATAGGAAAAAAAAGTGATGAATCAAGAGAAGTATATAAAGATCACCATGAAAGAGTAATCATAAGGGACTCAATAAAGTGAAACTGTTTATATTCATATATAGGAACATGGTAACATGCAATTCCTAATTACCTTGTCAATTTTGGGGGCCGGTAGAAGGATTCTACATAAACAAAAGTCATGAGTCTAAGTTGATTATATTGGAATGATCTCAAAACAATGGAGGAATGAGTAAAAGGTATGCACCAATAGAAAGAAGAAAAGAAGAGCTAGAATAGAGAAAATTATCTCACACATTGAATTGAATTCTACCTCTCCGAGAATCTACCCATTGTTTGATTTACTCAAATTAAATAAAATCAATATTTCATTCCTTGTGATAGTATTCATATATTTGCAAAAAGCTGTAATGTGTTCCATAAACTCTTTCTTTTCCAGAATAAACTTCCCATACCTTCAACAAATTTGCATCTGGTATGACTTCTAATCCTATCATTGTGTTGATCGCCTATCTTTGCATTTATCCCAGTTTGTCATTTTTAAATTTTGTCCTTTACAACTGTCACACCCCAAAATGAATACAATATAGCTGATGTGTTTTCACTGGGGCCCAGTATAATGGAGATATTGTCAATGGAATTTCTTGATCATTTTCCAATGTGTTCCCCATTTTAGATCATTACTGAAATATAATAGGGAGAGCTGGACTCTTTTGTGTCACCTTAATCAGAACTCTTTTTCTCTCTTCCCTTCAGGGACTGTGAAGGGTGAAAAGAAGGGATGCACTTTGGGTAGGAACCAATTCATTCAGATGGGTCCTAGATAGCTGTGTTTTATCCCCCAAGATTCACTTATCCCTTTAAACTCAATTCAAGTTCTACTTTTTTGCAGATCTTTCCATCATCTTCTGATTTGGTAATAACCTTTCTGCTACCCTCAACCTAACCCCAAAATCTGACTGCACATTGTTTTGTAACTTATGGACTTATGCAATACTAAGTATTATCATCATTATCTATATTTCTTATCTCCCCACTATAGTATAGCCTTTTAAGGTTCAGAAGTGATATAGCATCCAAATTTTATATCTCTTCAATTCCCCACACAAAGAAGGAGCTCAATATGTATTAGATATATTATATTACAACTTGTAAAGTAACTCTGAGAAACTGAAAGGACTTTGTGTTTTTATTATCTTGTCCTCAATTTTTTTTTTCTGGCACAAACAGGTAGTTTTAGAGAACTTGCATACTTGAAATTATTGTTTTGGCCAATGCATTTTCTCTCTGCAGTTATAATGTAGTAATTTTTTTTCTTAAGAACATCTGCACCCTTGTAATTTGGAATGACAACTCATCGAACTATAGAATCCTAGAGCAGAATGGACTTTTAACATCATTGCACAAGCCTTTATCCCAAAGTAATAATCATTTCTTGTTCCTTGACAGATGGTCAGCTATGAAGCACACTATTCTGGGTTGAAATTTGTTCCATTTTCTATAAACAGCTCTAGTTGTTCAGAAAGTCTCTCCTTGTAATAAAACAAAATGTACCTCCACCCATTGTCCTTATTTCTACCTTTTATATAACATATGATATCTGATACCCTTTCAACATGAGAATCTATCAATTCAAATTTACTAAATACTGTTTTAGGTACAGTATTAAACACTGATAACACAAATGTAAAAGTGACACAATTTTTTATCTCAAAGAGCTCACATTTTCACAAGGGGATATAATTCATATTAGGGGGAGTATTCTAGAAAGAGATTTTGGCACAAACAGGCACAGAAATTATACATGAAGTAATAGAGCAGTAGGTTGTCACACCCTTAGCAGTGGCAATGGTGATATTGCCTTATAGATTTGTTTTTCAGTTATAAATACTTATTTTCTCTTCCACCCTTTATCAATGAAAAAAAAAAATCCTTAAAACATAAATGCTCAGCCAAGCAAAACAAAATCCTACAATTACCATATCCAAAGATATTTATTTTATTCTTTACCTTCAATCTATCACCCTAAATTATTGTTCCCTGAGCAAGAACAAGAGATGCTCCAGCAAAATAGGTGGCAAGATAGTTGTAATGGCTAGGTAGATGTCATGGTTAATAGCTATATGGGATGGGAAACATAGCATGTGGTCACCTAGCAAGAATTGGTTTCAGATGTGTGAAGACAGGTATCAGCTCCTTTTCCCCCACCCACCCAGTTTCTTCCAGATATGCAGTAGTTTTAGGCTCCTTTTCCCCCACCCACCCAGTTTCTTCCAGATATGCAGTAGTTTTAGGCCTATCACTGTCTTAAATTTTTCCTCTGGACATGATAAAATTTCTTAATAACTTCTCATAAACTGTGGCACCCATAACTAGAAAACATAGTTCAGGTTGAATGTATAGGAATATGTCTATATTCATAGGTATGTGATGGGTGTGTATATACTTAATACATAAATGAATATGGAGGCATATATACACATAATGATATATCTAGATTCATTAGATTTGCACTTGGAAGAAATCTGAGTCATTCTCTAGTCCAAGGCTTAAATTTTATAGATGAAACAATTGTTTTGATGGTAATCTTTAATTCTGTATTTTGTGCTTCCTCAGTCAAGGAGCTTTCTGTTAGATCAGTAGTAAGTCCCCATGTGAAGGATTAGCCTAATATCTTCATATAGAATAGTGAAAATAAGAAACTTCTAAGCAATTGGAAGTATGTAGATAGAAAACAAATGAGATGCTCATAGAATTTTGTATACTTTTCATTCGTTGAACATATTTCATATTAAAATAACTAGGTTGAATATTAAGTAATGTATTTAAATTTTGTACAATTTAAACATATATGTATGTGTATACTCTAAACCCACACAGAAAAAAATGTAATTTTTTATTGCCAACTAATCTTTATTCTCATACCTCATTTAGATCCCTTAAAATTTTCACTGTTTGAATAGAACAGATTCACCCAAATTATTCTTAGACTCTCTCTCTTTCGGATTTGTCCATAATGATGTTAAAAGAAGTTGAAACCGCTGTCTAAACCAATACATGAGATACTGACAATCAATTCAATTTTTTAGGAAATAATTTAGAAAGGCAGCCAGATGGTGCTAAAAGATCTGAGACTCATATCCACAGTTAGCCTATAAACCTTTACACCATTACCAAGGCAAAGTCAGTACAATTGATTCCCTCCCTAGTTCTTCTCTAGTTCTTCCCTAGTCCCCATTCCTCCTAGGGTTGAGTGTTTCCTTTTTTTGTAAGTTCTTTCCCCACCCTGATCATAAGATGCATTTCAACTACATGTTTCATGTATACTTTCTACATGTATGACAATAGTCTGCTGAAAGCAATATGATTTAAACTGGTTCCCCTTCCTATTGGAAATACTCCTTTCTGGATCCTTTGGTTTCCATTAAGACTATTTGAAAGGATAGGCATACCATTCTATCTATCTTTTCAACCCTTACCAACTTGATTCAAAGTTGAAGCTGCTAGACTTATTTACAGCTTTGCTTTGTTTCACCTGGAGCTATGGATATGTCCTACATTATCTTTATCTGTGGGGTGTTTTATCTAAAGTTATTCTCTACTTCTGACAAATCTTGTGACCAACTAAGAGGAAGTAAAGTCTTGAAGCAGTCCCGGGTTTGTAGCAAACAGGATTGATTCCCACCCCACCCCTCATTATTTATCTCCTCCCTTTTCCAAAAAGGACAAGCAAAGCTTGTTTCAAGTCCCTTTTTATTATCAGGTGTTTGGCCCCAAGGCATTGACTGAAAAATCAGGATCTATGTAGAACTGGTCTCCTCATGAACTACTACAGGTTCCCTGATATTTTTATAGACTGCTATAGGACAAAAACTGTTGTCTGTGAAAGACATCAACCTCCTTTTCATAGAACATAACACTGTATGCTCCTTTAAAGAACACATAAAAAGGTTTTCAAAGATAGAGATAAAATGGGGTCCCCACAATCACAAACAGTTCTCTATAATTATACAGTGATGAAATCAAAATCAAATGCAGATGAGCCACTTAAAGCTTCAAAAAATAAAATCAAAGTGGAATGTTTCTGCTGAATGTCTACACTCACTATCCCTCTTTTGTTTAGACCTTGCTTTCTGGCTCACCTTCTTAATAATAACAATCATGGCTAACAAGTTTATAACTTTTAGATTTATAAGAGTCTTAAGAATCTCATGAGGTAGGTGATCCTCAGTGACCGGTTTAGGAAACTGAAAGGCAGCAGCTACAATAAAAAGAGAACTAGATTTGGAGTTATAGATCCTACGATCACATTTTATCTTTATCCCCTACCTTTATGACCTAAGGTAATTCATTTAACCTCTCTGGGCTTCCATTTCCTCATCTGTAAAATGAGGGGGTTGAACTAGATGACTTCTGAGGTCCATTTCAGTTCTAAATCTATTATCCTGTAAGATTTAAGGAGCAACAAATCCACAGTGGCAAGTGTCACAGAGGGTTTTTAGACTAAACTCTACTACCCCTAAGTCCAGTATGATTTTCATTGTATTCCTAAGTCTATCCTTTCCTTACCAATACAATGTTAGCTTAAGAAACGTCTTTGTTTCAGACTTTCAGTGAAAGTTCTAAGACAACAACGACAACAAAAGCAAAAAACAAACCAAAAAAAACTACGAAAAGCTGAACACCTGAGTCAAGAAACTAAACCAACTTAGAATGAAAAAACCAAGAAATTATTTATGACTTGCTATCTAAACTTGAGATTATTAGAGTGAGGTTATTAGAGTTTGATTCTAAGGCAATAAATCCTTATCCTCAATAGTGTCCATGAGACACCACTTTCCCATTCTTATTCATAACATAAATCCACAGGACACACAGTTCTGATGAAAAGACAGCATGTAATCATGGAAATAGACAAATCTAAATGAAGCCTGATTTATTTTTTTTTTCTTCACCTCTGTTCAAATCTCTCTCTGTAAGCTGACTGTCTGGTTTTAACATTGATGAGAAGTGAATCAATTACCTATCTGTTTTCCAAGACTTTTGATAATGATTTGATAAGAAAAGGAAAATTATTTGAAGACAATCTTTATCAAAAGTCTATGCAAATACCCATGCCCATGATCACACACATGTCTATTCCATACCTCGGAAAAGTTTCTCAGAATCCTTGGCTTGTTTGCTTTGTTTATCATCTTCAGTCAAATTCTAAAATGATACCAAAAATATATCTTTGACTACTTTTCCAAAGAGTCTCTGACCTAGCACTCTGCGTTTGTATGCAGCTAAAGACACTATCTAAATGTGAAAGATCTGAACAGCTTTATATTCTCAAACCAGAGACTCATCTAGCATTTTTTATGATAAATGGTCTTCAAAGAACAGGTTTTTTTCTATAGTTTGACAGGGAAAAAAATTAAATGGCCCTGATCTTCGGACCTTTAAAGTTTATTATGAGTACATACAAAACTGAACCTTTATTGAAGTGGAATTTCTCGAGACTTTTCTGGTATACTTCTCTGAGTGAAATAGAATTTGTTTACCTGTTTGACTGCTCAAATTTAAGCACTTGACCATGATTGAGAGATCTTTTAAAAAAAGTAGTGCTACTATGAAATGAAGGCATAGACAGAGAGCAAAGGTCATTTTACTGTTCCGTAAATTCCAAATACTTCCATAAACTGAAAATGATAACACTGAAAGGTGCACAAAAGTTGGCCAATAATGAAGAGTGATTTGGAAAGGGTAACAAAAAAAGACTTTCTTCTTTCAAGGAACTCCTTTTTCAATGGTCAATTATATCAGAAATTTCATAATTACAAAATCATGCAAATTTATAAAGAACTATTCTCTCCTTGCTCAATGATGAGGATGATGCTATCAGCAATAAGTGTTGATATGGGATTTTAAAGCTGCAAAACATGTCACTCATTGTGACAGTTCATTTGAATTTCAAAAGTTTGAGAAGCACAGAAACAGGTATTACAATATTCTGATTCCAGTTTTACAGATGTGGAAATTGAGGCTCAGAGAGGTGAAATTACTTACTCTTCATCACATAGGTAATAAGTAAATGAAGGAACACTTGTACTCATGTCCTCATAACTCATAAGTCCAACATTCTTGTTTTTTTTTTTACAGTACTCCTCAAATACTTCTCTTTATGACTTTATTGGACTTTTCTTGGCAAAGATACTGGAGCGATTGGCCATTTCCTTCTCAAGATCATTTTCCATATGAGGAAACTGAAGCAAGTAGTGTTAAGTAACTTGCCTAGGATCACGCAGCCTGTAAGTGTCTAAAACCAGATTTGAAGTTATGATTACAAAACCAAGAATAAACTACCCAACAAAACTGAGCATAATCTCTCAGGACAAAAAACAGATACTTGATGAAATAGGTGGCTTTCAAACTTTCCTCATGAACAGCTCAGAACAGAACACAAAATTTGATCTTCAATTACAAGACTCAAGAGAAGCATGAAAGGGAAAACAGAAAAGAAAAAAATGTATTAGAAGTAGTATATATAGACAGGAGGTATTGTTCTAAGATGATTTTGATGTGATGATATTAAAAAATAACTAAGGGGTAAAAGAGGATTATACTGAGAGGAGAGGTAAGAAGCAGACAAGGACAAATTATATCACATAAAGAGGCACAAAAACCTATTGCAGTAGAGGGAAAGAAAAGAGGGTGCGAGCATTAGTTGAATCTTATTGCTATCAGATTTGGCTCAAAGAGAGAATAACATGCATTCAGTTTGGTTTAGAAATCTCTCTTCTCCAATATGGAACTTGGGGAAGGAAGAGAAAAGAAAAGGCAAAGGGGTGTTGTGGAAGCACTGTAGAAGGGAGAGCATAACCAGGAGGGGAGAGGGGAATGAGAAGGGGACCTGACAGAAGGGAGAGCAGAATGAGGGAGGTGATGGTCAGAAACACCTCTGGTGATGAGGAATGGGGTAAAAGGAGAGAGAATAGTATAAATGGGGAAAACTGGATAGCGAGAAACAGTTAGTGACCATAACTGTAAATGTGAATGGGATGAACTTTCTCATAAAACAGAAGCACATAGTAAAGTAGATTAAAACCCAGAATCCTTCATTATGTTGTTTACAAGAAACACATTTGAAGCAGAGATACAAGCAGAGTAAAGGTAAAAGGGTGGAGCAGAATATATTGTACTTCAGCTGAAGTAAAAAGAGAGAAAAAAAACAAAACCAAAAAATAGGGCTATCAATCCTGATCTCAGACAAAGTAAAAGCAACAAATAGAGATAACTAAAAGAGATAAGGAAGGAAACTACATCTTGCTAAAAGGTATCATAAACAATGAAGTCATATCAATACTACACATACATGCATCAAGTGGTATAGCATCTAAATTGTTGGAGGAGAAGTTGTGAGTTATAGGAAGAAATAGCTAGCAAAACTATATTAGTGGGTGACCTCAACATCCCCCCTCTCAGAACAAGATAAATCTAACCATAAGATAAACAAGAGAGAAGTTTAAAAAAGTGAATACAATTTTAGAAAAGTTAGTCGTGATGGACCTCTGGAGAAAATTGAAAGTAGATAGAAGGAAATATACATTTTTCTCAACAGTGTATAGCAAGTACAAAAAAAATTGACCATAAGAACCTCACAATCAAATATGGAAAGTCATAAATATTAAATGCATCCTTTACAGATAAAGGTGCAATCAATATTACATGTAACAAGAGACTATGGAAAAATAGACTAAAAACTAATTGGAAATCCAATACTAAAGAATGTGTAGGTCAAACAAATCATAAAAATAATCAACAACTTAATCAAATAGAATGATGAAAATTAGATAATATATTGAAAACTATTGAATGCAGTCAAAGCAGATCTTTGGAGAAATTTCATATCTCTAAATGCTTTCATGAATAAAATACAGAAAAAGGAGCTCAAAAAATTGGGCATACAACTAAAAAGACTAGGAAAACAACAAATAAAAATTTCACAATTAATAACCAAATTAGAAATTCTGAAAATCAAAGGAAAGATTTATAAAATTGAAATTAAAAAATATTCAACTAAAAATAAAACCAAGAACTGATTTTTATAAAAAAATGATAAAACAAAAAATATTTGGTTAATTTGATTTAAAAAGAAGACAAAATTTGCAATATCAAAAACAAAAAGGATGAATTCACTACCAATGAAGAGGAAATTAAAGCAATAATTGGCAGCTATTTTGTCTAACTGCATGCTAATAAATCTATCCATCTAAGTGAAATGGATGAATATTTACAAAAATATAAATTGACCAAATTTACCAAAGAGGAAATAAAACACTTAACGCATTTAAAAAAAAAAAGTTGAACAAGACATCAATGAACTCCCCAAGGAGGAAAAAAATACAACTCTAGGGCCAGATGGATTAACAAGTGAATTCTACCAGACTTTTAAAGAATAATTAATTCCAATACTATACAAACTATCCATAAAAATAGGTGAAGGAGGCCTACCAAATTCCTTTTATGACACAAATCTGATACTGATACCTAAACCAGGAAGAGCCAAAACAGAGCAAGAAAAGCACAGCCAATTTCTCTAATGAACATAGATACAAAAATTTTAAATAAAGTATTAGCAAAGAGATTGCAGAAATTTATCACTAGGATGCTACACTAAACACAGGACAAATTTGTACAGGAATGCAGGGCTGTTTCAATATTAGTAAAATTATCAGCATAATTATAATTATATCAATAACAAAATTAACAAAAATCCTATAATTAGCTCAATAGATGCAGAAAAAGTTTTTGACAAAATATAGCACCTATTCCTATTAAAAACACTAGACAACATAGAAATAAAGGAAGTGTTCCTTAAAATAATAAGCAGTATCTATCTAACACCATCAGCAAACATTATATGTAATGGGCATAAGCTGGAATCCTTTCCAGTAAGGCTGGGGGTGAATCAAGGATGCACATTATCATGACTATTATTCAATATTGTGCTAGAAATGTTAGCATTAGCAATGAGAGGACAAAAGAAATTGAAGGAATCAGAATAGCCAGGAGAAAACAAAATTATCACTCTTTGCAGATGATATCCTAGAGAATCAACTAAAAACTAGTTTTTTTAAAAAATATATTTATTTATTTACCTTTTCATATTTATTTTCACAAAATTTTGGGTTCCAAATTTTCTCCCCATTTGTCCCATTCCCCCACCCCAATACACCAAACATTCTAATTTTCCCTATCAAAAATCTGCCCTTTATTATATCATCCCTCCCTTCCCTTGTCCCCATCTTCTCTTTTGTCCTGTAGGGCCAGATAACTTGCTATTCCCCATTACCTGTATTTCTTATTATCTAGTAGCAAGAAAAATACTCAACAGTTGTTCCTAAAACTTTGAGTTCTAACTTCTCCCCATCCCTTCCTTCCCATCCATTTTCTTTGGGAAGGCAGGCAATTCAATATAGGCCATATCTGTGTACTTTTGCAAATGACTTGGATAATAGTCGTGTTGTGTAAGACTAACTATATTTCCCCTCCATTCTATCCTGTGCCCCATTGCTTCTATTCTCTCTTTTGATCTTGTTCCTTCCCAAGAATGTTGATTTCAAATTGCTCCCTCCTCCCATTGCCCTCCCTTCCATCATCACCCCCAACCCTGATTATCCCCTTCTCCCCTACTTTCCTGTATTGTAAGATGGGTTTTCATACCAAAACGAATGTGCATTTTATTCCTTTCTTTAGTTGAATGTGATGAGAGTAAACTTCATGTTTTCCCCTCAGCTCCCCTCTTTTCCCCTCCACTACAAAGTCTCTTGCCTGCCTCTTCTATGAGTGATAACTTGACCCATTCCATTTCTCCCTCTCTCCTCCCAATACATTTCTCTCTCACCGTTTACCTTCATTTATTTAAAGATACGATCCCATCCTGTTCATTCTGTGCTCTCTGTCTCTGTGTGTGCATGCACATGTGTCTGTGTGTGTGTCTGTGTGTGTGTGTGTGTGTGTGTGTGTGTAATCCCACCAACTACCCAGATACTGAAAAGTTTCAAGAGTTACAAATGTTATCTTTCCATGTAGGAATGTAAACAGTTCAACTTTAGTAAGTCCCTTATCACATCTCTTTGCTGTTTACCTTTTCATGTTTCTTTTCATTCTTGTGTTTGAAAGTCAAATTTTCTTTTCAGCTTTGGTCTTTTCATCAAGAATGCTTGAAAGTCCTGTGTTGCATTGAAAGACCATTTTTTTCCCCTGAAGTATTATACTCAGTTTTGCTGGGAAGGTGATTCTTGTTTTGAGTCCTAGTTCCTTTGACTTCTGGAATATCATAATCCACGCTCTTCTATCCCTGACTTGGAAGCTGCTAGGTCTTGTGTTATCCTGATTGTATTTCCATAGTTCTTGAATTGTTTCTTCTAACTGCTTGCAATATTTTCTCCTTGATCTGGGAATTCTGGAATTTGGCCACAATGTTCCTAGGAGTTTCTCTTTTTGGATCTCTTTTAGGCAGTGATCGGTGAATTCCTTGAATGCTTACTTTTCCCTCTGGTTCTAGAATATCAGGGCAGTTTTCCTTGACAATTTCATGAAAGATGATGTCTAGGCTCTTTTTTTGATCATGGCTTTCAGGTAGTTCCATAATTTTTAAATTGTCTCTCCTGAATCTCTTTTCCAGTTCAGTTGTTTTTCCAATGAGATATTTCACATTCTCTTCCATTTTTTCATTCTTTTGGTTTTGTTTGGTGATTTCTTGGTTTCTCAAAAAGTCATTAGCCTTCATCTCTTCCATTCTAATTTTTAAAGAACTATTTTCTTCAGTGAGCTTTTGAACCTCCTTTTCCATTTGGTTAATTCTGCTTTTTGAAGCATTCTTCTCCTCACTGGCTTTTTGAACCTCTTTTGCCAATTGAGTTAGCCTGATTTTCAAGGTGTTATTTTCTTCAGCATTTTTTTTGGGTCTCCTTTAGCAAGGTGTTGATCTGCTTTTCATGCTTTTCTTGCATCTCTCTCATTTCTCTTCCCAGTTTTTCCTCCATTTGTCTAACTTGATCTATAAAATCCTTTTTGAGGTCTTCCATGGCCTGAGCCCATTCCATATTTATTCTGGATGTTTGGGATACAGAAGCCTTGACTTTAATGTCTTTCCCTGATGATAAGCATTGTTCTTCCTCATCAGAAAGGAAGGGAGGAGATATCTGTTCACCAAGAAAGTAACCTTCTGTGGTCTTATTTTTTTCCCTTTTCTGGGCATTTTCCCAGCCAGTTACTTTACTTCTGAGATTCCTTTCCACACCCACCTCACCTCTAGATCCCCCCAGCTAGTGTTTGGGGTCTGAGATTCAAATGCTGCTTCCCAGCCTCAGGGCTTTCAGCAGGGACAGGGCTGCTATTCAGTGTGAGATTAATTTCAGCTTCTCATGTAGGGGGAGGGCCACCACACAGTGCTCAGCTCCCTCAGGGGGTTTATGCAGAAACCTTCGATCATGGATCTGAGCTCCTGTCTGCTTTAGGAGCCTCTGTCCATTGCCGCCTCTGCTGCTGCCTCCTGAGGGGGCCTCAGTCATGGAGCCACCCAGCTCTCTCACTGACCTGTGCACCTGTGAGTGGAGGGAGCTGAGCAGCTGCTGGAGATTCTATCCCTGAAGCCTGCTCAGATCTGTGCTTCTTAGTGCCACACAACCAAGGCAGGGCTGAGCTCTGCTCTGAGTCTGGTGTATGATGAACCTTTAGTGTCGGTTTTTCAGGGCTCTCTGGAACAGAAATGTCCTCCACTCCATTGTTCTGTGGCTTCTGCTGCTCCCGAATTTGTTGAGAGTTCTTTTTTACAGATATTTTATGGGCTGTGGGTTAGGAGCTAGCATATGTGAATCTTCCTACTCTGCCATGTTGGCTCCTCTAAAAACTAGTTTTAAAAATTAGCTGCTTAAGCAAAGTTGCAGTATATGGAATAAAACCACAGAGATAATCATTTTTATATATTACTAAAAAAGTCAAGCAGCCAGATGTAGAAAGAGAAATTCAATTTAAAGCAACCCTAGACAATATAAAATATTCGAGAGTCTACCTGCCAAGACAAACCCAGGAAAATATTTAGAGAACACTTTTCACACAAATACAGTGAGATATAAACAATTAGGAAAATATCAGTTTCTCATGGTAAGGCCAACTAATAAAATAAAAATGATAATTCTATTCAGTGACATACCAGTAAAATTTCCAAAAAGTGCTTTATAAATAATAATAATACTCATCTGGAAGAATAGAAGGTCAAGAATATCAAAGAGGATAATGAAAAAATGTGAAGGAAGGTAGTCTAGCTACATCATATCTAAAACTGTATTAAAAAAGAAGCAAACATCGAAGTTATTTGGTAGTTACTAAGAAATACAGTGATGGATCAATGGAATAAGTTTGGTGCATAACACACTATAGTCAATGACTATAATAATCTCTTATTTGCTAAACCCAAAGACTCCAGTTTATGAGATAAGAATTCATTATTTGACAAAAAACTGCTGGGAAAAATGGAGAATAGCACGGCAGAAACTAGGCATGGGCCAATACCTTACACTCTACATCTAGAAAAAATTAAAAATGGATACATGATTTAGATACAAAGACTGATACTATAAACAAACTGGGAGAACAAGGAATAGCTTATCTGTCAGATTTATGGAAAATGGAGGAATTTATGACCAAACAAGAAATAAAGAACATTATGAAATGTAAAATGCATTGTTTTTCCAGTTGTTTCAATTTGACTTTATCTGTATGACAAGTGTTTTGCAATTGTGTTCATACAGTTCCTGGGTTTCTCTTGGCAGATAGATTCCAAATATTTTCTATTGTCCATAGTTACATTAAATGGAACTTCTCTTTCTCTTTCTACTAGGCTTTGTAATTAGCACAATCTCTTGTCTGGGTCTTGTTAATTTTTTTTCCTGACTTGATAGAATCTTTTGGAACTTGTTTCACTGGTAGTCTTCACGAATTCATGATCTCTTCCATATTGCTAAGCACCATAAGATTGCTGTAAAGTGATATTTACAAAAGACTACCTTCACATGCTTGAAAGTTTCTTATATCAAAGGCAGATGAAACTTGATTTTCTTGACTTGATAGATGTCGTAGGTAAGAACATTTCAATTCATCATAAAACTCCCCAAATGTAATGAACCAATGTGCCCACTGTTAAAGATTGAATAAGCATTTGGCAGGGTGGTTATAGTAGATGTTAATTCCATTCATTCTTTCAGTAGTGATTGTACTAAAGCACCTTCAAATCTCCTTCTAAATGTAACTTTTATAACACTAGGCTTCAATGATATATTAAATTGTGAGGAAAGTCACTGAGGAAGTGGAGTTAAGGTGATGGAGCCAAGATGGTGGTGGAGTGTAAGTTCTCCCCCAGAAGCCTCCAAATAACTGTAAAGATGACACTGGATAAATTCTAGAGTGGCCAAAGCAGCAGCAGCCTTTTCTGGAGCTCTATGCCCAGATACTGTAGGGAAATTGAGCGGCTGAGCAGAGGGGGATTGCAGGGATCTCTTTTCTGGTTCTTAGATGGGATTCTCTTGCTTTGCCATGCTTGGATCTGGGTTGCAGTAGTTTGCGCTGGTCCTGGGGCAAGGAGTGTTGATGTGGTGGCGCTTGTGGCACTGGTGGAGAGGGGATCATCTACACAGTCCCAAGGCAGAAAAGGGTGCTTGAGGTCCCTCACAGACCAGAGCACAGACCAGGAGAGGAGTAAACACCTTTCTTTTGATAAAACAACCTTGGAAAACCTGAAAATTTGCAGGTCCCTAGAAGTGCCTCATCAGAGTAACATAAAACCCCTGAAGCCAGGGTGTACAATTCAATTTAAAGTAACCCTAGACAACATAAAATATTTGAGAGTCTACACTCTCCTCCACCCACTGGAAACAGAGACCAACATTGAGAAAGAGCTCAAAAGTCAAATAATTGTCTAGGAAAATGAGCAAACAATATAAAAAATCAGACTATAGAATCTTCTTTGATGACAAAGAAGATCAAGATATACAACTGAAAGAAGACAACAAATTCAGAGTTCTTACATCCAAAGCCTCCAATAAAAATATGAGTTGGTCTCAGGCCATGGAAGAGCTCAAAAAGGGTTTTGAAAATCAAATAAGAGAAGTAGAGGAAAAATTGGGAAGAGAAATGTGACGGATGCAAGAAAATAATGAAAAATCAGTCAACAGCTTGCTAAAAGAGATCCAAAAAATGTTGAATGCTTGAAATATAGACTACCCCAAGTGACAAAAGAGGTTAAAAAAGTCAATGAGGAGAAGAATGCCTTAAAAAGCAGAATGGGTCAAATGGTAAAGGAGGTCCATAGTGCACTAAAGAAAAAAATTCCTTCAAAATTGGAATGGAGCAGATGGAAGCTAAAGACTTTGTGAGAAATAAAGAAATTATAAAACCAAAAGAATGAAAAAAAATAGAAGACAATGTGAAATATCTCATTGGAAAAACATATGACCTGGAAAATAGATCCAGGAGAGACAATTTAAAAATTATTGGACTACATGAAAGTAATGATCAGAAAAAATCTAGACATCATCTTCCAAGAAATTATCAAGTAAAACTGCCATCATATTCTAGAAGCAGAGGGTAAAATAGATATTGAAAAAATCTACTGATCACTGCCTGAAAGAGATCACAAAAGGAAAATTCCTAGGAACATTGTAACCAAATTC
The DNA here is from genome assembly GCA_023548195.1 of Bettongia penicillata ogilbyi. Lineage (NCBI taxonomy): Eukaryota > Metazoa > Chordata > Mammalia > Diprotodontia > Potoroidae > Bettongia > Bettongia penicillata. The sequence continues at coordinate 21,815 of JAJHZJ010000733.1, forward strand.
CAGAGTTCTCAGGTCAAGGAGAAAATATTGTAAGCAGCCAGAAAGAAACAATTCAAGTACTGTGGAAACACAATCAGGATAGTGCAAGATCCAGAAGCTTCTACATTAAAGGATCAGAAGGCTTGGAATATGATATTCTTGAGGTCAAAGGCATTAAGATTAAAACCAAGACTCACCAACCTAGCAAAATTGAGTATAATCCTTCAGGGGAAAAATAAACATTCAGTGAAACAGAAGACTAAACATTCTTGATGAAAAGATCAGAGTTGAATAGAAAATTTGATGTTCAAATACATAAATGAAGAGGAGTATGAAAAGTAAATAGGAAAGATAAATCATAAGCAACTTACTAAAGTTGAATTGTTTACATTACTACATTGAAAGATAATATTTGTAACTTTTGAGACTTTTCTCAGTTTTAGGGTAGTTGAATATATAGACAGAGAGCAGATGGTGAATTGAATATGAGGGGATGATATCTAAAAAAAATAAAAAATGAGAGAGGAATTCATTGGGAGGAGAAAAGGAGAAATAGAATGGAGCATATCTCACATAAACGAGGACAGAAAAAGCTTTTAAAATGAAGGGGAAGACAGGGGAGGTAAGAGAGAATGAGAGAACCTTTTTCTCGTAGGATTTGATTTCAGAAGGGAATAACATACACACTCAATTGAGAATGAAAAATCTATCTTCCCTTAGAGGAAAGTACAGAGGAAAGGGATAGGAAGGGGTGTGATAATAGATACCTCCGCAAATGGGAGGAGGTGGTAATCAGAAGCAAATACTTTTGAAAAGGGACAAGATCAAAGGAGAAAATAGAATAAATGGGGGTTTGGGATAGGATGGAGGGAAATGCAGTTAGTCTTTCACAATATGACTGTTATGGAAGTGTTTTTTCACAACTACACATGTATAACCTATAGTGACTTGCTTGTTTTTTCAGTGAGGGTGTGTGTGTAGGGAGGAAGAGAGAGAATTTGGAAATCAAAGTTTTAAAAACAAATGTTAAAAGTTCTTTTTTACATGCAGCTGGGATATAAGACATACAGGCAATTTGGTGTAGAAATCTATCTTGCCCTACAAGAAAATAGAGGGGAAGAGGATAAGAGAAAGGGGAACATGAGAGAAGGGAGGGCAGATTGAGGAAGGGGTAATGCACAACATCTTAGGGTGGGAGGAGGGAAGGGATGATAAGAAAATATGAAACTCAAAACCTTGTGGAATTGAATGTCGAAAATTAAAAATAAATTTAAAAAAGAAGAGCTCATGGCAGACTAACCTCATTTCCCTTTGTGACCATGTTAGGGGAATGCCTCATATATAGTAAGCCTAGATTTCAGTGATGCTTTTGACAAAGTTTCTTGTGTTCTCTTTGTGGACAAAATAGAGTGTTGTGACCTAGAAAATAGTACTATTAGATGAATCTAGAACTATTTAGATAACAGAAACAAGAGACATCATCTCCTGACTAGAATCTCTGGTAGATTACCACCCGAGAATACCTCGGTAGTAAATAAGCTCTTTGAAGACAAGAAGTTTTCAATATTTTGCAGGGTGACCTTATCAGCTTCCAAGAATAAAACTGTCATTGTTACACAGATGATTCTCAAATCTATTTCATTCACCTATTTTCCACTCTCCCACCACTTTTCAGACATGTTGAACTGGATGTCCTGTAAACATCTTAATCATAATACGTTCAGAACCAAACTCCTTCCCTATCCTTCCCCTGAAACCCTCTCCTCTTCTCAAATTACTTCTTACTGTGAGAGACAAGATCATCCTCCTAGTTACAAAGGCTGTTATCCTCAGCTCCTCATATTTACACTCTACCCCATGTAACCATTTCTCAAGTCCTGTCATTTCTACCTTTACAACATCTCCAATGGTCTTTGAATACTCTGAAGGAGAGAGTAAGGCTGACAACTTTGCATGTCTGTGCCTCACTTAAATCCAGTTCACATACAAGCCGAAACTTTACCCCTGTGATGTCATTGATCCTCTTCAAGAAGGAAGGACAAAGAACAAAATCTCCTATATGTTCGTTTCATTTCTGCCACTGTCACTACCTTGGTGCAGACCCTCATCACCTCACACTTAATGTCTCCCTTCCTCAAGTCTCTCTCCACTCTTGCTCTGTGGTCAAATTATCTTCCTAAAATCTAGGTCAAGTATAAAATCATCCATCTGACTTTCAAAGTCCTTCATAATCTAGTCCCTTCCTACTTTTTCAATTGTTTTATACCTTACTGTCTCCCCACTCTCTATCAACTCTGATATCCAATAACCTTCTTGCTTGCACAAATTTACTGGCTGCTCCCCTTACCTGGAACTCACTTGTCATCACTACCTTCTAGCTTCCTTGCCTTCCTTCAAATCTCAGCTATTTTTCTACACCTTTCTATGATAGACTTTCCCAGTCCACCTTAATCTTCATGCCTGTTCTATGAGTTTATAACCAACTTAATGTGTGCATATCTTGTTTGTACTTAACTGTTTACATGTTGTCTCTGCCCATTACACTTTGAGCTCCTTAAGAGCAGGAACTGTCCTTTGTCTTTCTTTTCTCCCCAGCACTTAGCACAATGCCTGGCACATAGTAAGTGCTTAATAAATGCTTGTTGACTTGATGAAAAAGAAACAGAAAGTAGAGTTAAAAATGCAGCCATTCATATCAGCTACAATGTCCTCTTCTGCTTTTTAGAGTTCGTTTATTTCTCCATTTGATGTGCTATAATGAAGCACCCAAAACAATAACTTTGATACTTCTATAATAGTTATAAAATTTTTGAAAGCTGATGTAAAGGGTGACATCCTCAAAACAATCAACAAGAGCTAATAGCTTAAGACAGATACCTCAACTGACTTCTCAATCAATGACATTCTCATTATTGCTATGCCACTGCATCTGAAAAATGTATGGTAGTAATATGATGAAGGCAGATTTATCAGGAGCTTACAAGTCTCTGACTGTGGCCTAGGCTATAAGTTCTCCCTTAGGACTAATGTAGCGTGAATGATAGAGCGCAGTATATGTGCTTTATTGCCATCCTTTGCTAGCTTTGAACTAAAGAGTGAAGCTTCAGAAACACTTCTGAACAAAGTAAATAATCATGCCTTATAAAAGTATCACAGGTGAGTTTTAGAGTTGGTGGCAGCAATAATACTGTAATGCATCCTGTCAGTAGCACTTTTGACATATCCATCCTAATTGATAGGATATACGTGGGTAGGACTTTTCCTTCACAGTTTACCACTTTCTTTTGTTACAGAATACCAAAACTCCACTAAGATACTATCAGCATTAGTCTGCTAGGGAAGGAATTCACACACAATGTTTTATGAATGCTAACCACTGAAATCAGAGTCCATCTTGTCTATGTTGTATTTGCTTTGCCCATAAGGGTCATCTCTATAAACAGGTTCTAAGGATGGTGTTTTCAGAGTGAAAAAGGGATCATCATGTATTAGATAACAAACTGTACTTATAGACAGAGCCCTGTCTCTGATATATATGATCATGGAAAAACTACTGGCCTTTTTGTTGTTCCTTAATCATGACACTTCATGCTCTATCTCCATACTTTTGTACAGGCTATTTCCCTTGTGGGGAATGTACTCCATTTACACCTCTGCCTCTTAGAATCCCTTACTTCTTTTAAAATTTAACTCAAATACTGCATGATGCCTTTCTTGATGCCTCCATCCCTCCCTTTCCAAGTTACTTTATAAGCACATATGTACAAGTGCATTCATATGTGTATATACAAATATAAATTCATACACACATACATATGCATGTATATATACATGTATGTATGAATATAACCTCACTCCCAAAAGCCCATTGATTTGGAAATTTCTCCTTATAGGTGGAGATTGATGCCCCATAGGGGAGTCCAGAGTTGGTAAGAGTAGGATAGTTCCAGTCTCTCTAGTCTCTGTGATTTTCTTTGGATCTCCCAATCCCTTGAGCTCAAGATTCACTTTGTAGTTGCTTTAGACACCTCTGGTTTCCAGCTTCAAGACAGAAGATGAAAGATGGCTACCCCACTTTAGTGTACTGAAGAAAAAGACTCTTGGAAGGAACTGACATGAGATGAGCTGGATGTCTCTATCATGTCACTTTCCCCATCTCACTATGCTAGAGACTTCAGGGAACTTTCCCTTGGGTGAGATTTAGGACTCTCCCTCTCTCTCTTGAATGAATTGTTACCTGACTACCAATAGGAAAGCTCCCTCACTCTGTATGGCCTGTTACTTATGTATATGTACATGTACATGTGTATGTGTATGTATATGTATGTGTATTTGTATACTTTCTTTTAATTCTACTTTTGCTCTTTGAATTGAATAAATGGATTTCTTTATTAATTGCTATATGTGTTCATTATGGAACCAGCATTTGGTGAGAACATAGTCAAGCTGTGGATGTAAAACTTGTGGTCTTACTTCCCAAATTAATGGCATAGTGAAAAGAAATTAGCTTGAATCTGAAAATCATATTGCCTAGACTAAGAATATTTAAGGGAGCAGATAAACATAATACTAGCCCAATATGGTCTCTTAGGACAAAAGAGTAGCCTGTGCTCCTAACTTCCTGCTTCCCCTTCTGGCAGGAATTAAAGTCTCCCTTCAAGAAAGATTGGAAAAGGGGGAGGAGCCAAGATGGTGGAGTAGAAAGATTCACATATACTAGCTTCTAACCCACAGCCCATAAAATATCTGTAAAGAAGAACTCCCAACAAATTCTGGAGCAGCAGAAGCCATGGAACAACGGAGTGGAGGAGATTTCTGTTCCAAAGAGCCCTGAAAAACCAACACTAAAGGTTCATCACACACCAGACCCAGAGCAGAGCCCAGCCTTGCCTTGGCCTCATGGCACTGAGAGGAGCAGATCTGAGGAGGCTTCAGGGACAGAATCTCCAGCAGCCAGGCAGATCCCTCCACCCACAGTTGGAAAAGGTCAGTGAGAGAGCCTGTTTGGCTAGCTGAGAGGGGAGCGGAGTGTCTCCATAACCTAGGCCCCCTCGGGTTGCAGCAGCAGAGGCAGCAGCAGACAGGAGCTCCCAAAGCAGACAGGAGCTCAGATCCATTGTTGAAGGTCTCCCCATAAACCCCCTGAGGGAACTGAGCCTTATGAGGCAGCCCTGACCCCACCTGAGCACCTGAATTTAATCTCACACTGAGTAGCAGCCCTGCCCCTGCTGAAAACCCTGAGGCTGGGAAGCAGCATTTGAATCTCAGACCCCAAGCACTAGCTGGGCGGATCTGGAGGCAAGGTGGGTGTGGAAAGGAATCTCAGAAGTCAAGTAACTGGCTGGAAAAATACCCATAAAAAGGAAAAAAATAAGACCATAGAAGTTTACTTTCTTGATGAACAGATAACTCCTGCCATCCTTTCAGAAGAGGAAGAACAATGCTTACCAACAGGGAAAGATATAGAAGTCAAGGCTTCTGTATCCCAAACATCTGAAATAAATATTCTATGGGCTCAGGCCATGGAAGAGCTCAAAAAGGATTTTGAAAAGCAAGTTAGACAGGTGGTGGAAAAACTGGGAAGAGAAATGAGAGAGATGCAAGAAAAGCATGAAAAACGGGTCAATACCTTGCTAAAGGAGACCAAAAAAATGCTGAAGAAAATAACACTTTGAAAAATAGGCACACTCAATTGGCAAAAGAGGTTCAAAAAGCCAATGAGGAGAGGATGCTTTCAAAAGCAAAATTAACCAAATGGAAAAAGAGGTTCAAAAGCTCACTGAAGAAAATAGTTCTCTCAAAATTAGAGTGGAACAGATGGAGGCTAATGACTTTCTGAGAAACCAAGAAATCACCAAACAAAACCAAAAGAATGAAAAAATGGAAGAGAATGTGAAATATCTCATTGGAAAAACAACTGACCTGGGAAAGACTTATATATTTAATAAGTATAGCTGTTATGATTACAGCTATGTATGTATATTCACGTTTCCTTGTAGAGAATATAATCTCCTTCAGGGGCAGGGACTGTTTCATTGTTGTCTATATATCTCCAATGCCAAGAATAGCAGCAGACATATAAAAGGTGCTTAATATATTCTTGTTTTTTGACAAAACTGGAAACTCTCCTAAGAGCTGACCTTCATACATTCATAATACATCAGTTTTTTAAAGTTGTCATTCATTTTATTTTATTTTATCTGCATGATTATTTTGTGAGGGAAAGTTATTGTTATTCCCATTTTATAGATTATGTGAAGAAACAGGCTCTGAGAAACTTAGACTTGAAGTTATTTGTGTGGTCTCAATAATGTCTGAAGCAAGATTCACATTCATTCCAAATCCTGTGCTCCATCCATAATAAAATGTGGATTATACTCTGAGTTACAGAAGACCTGCTGAGTTTCTCCACCAGAATCACCCTACACTGATTAAATTAGATTTCTATGCCCAATCTCAGTTTCTCTCCCCATCTCTCTTTCTTCCTCTTTTCATACATTTTCTCCTTCTCTTATTCTTTCTATCTCTTTCTCTTCTTCTCTTGACCTCTACTTCTGTCTCTTTTTTTCTGTCCATCTCTTCTATAAGTGACCCATTGACAGACTCTCTCCATTTGTTAAAAGCAACATTCAGATCCAATTTTAAAATGACATATTAATACCACATATTTCAAACCTGTGTTAAAGAGAAGAAAGCTTTATATTTTTAGAACATCATATATTGGCTGTTACCATCTTAAAAGCTAGTAGGATACCTAAGGTACCACATAGGTCTTCTTATCTCTAAAAATTTCCTCCAGGTAGATTTGAAAGGAAGAGCTTCCAGAAAATTGCCAATGTCTTAAAAATTCATCTGCTGAACATCTTTTTATCTTTACTCTGAGTACATTTATCTTACCCTAATACACTTACCTTGAATGCCCTTTGGAAAATGCCTAAGGATCATCACATATGCAAAGACTGTAGATGCTTAGGAATGTTAATCTCTCAGGAAGGTCAAGGACATTTTATTAGGAATGTTGATTTTTAAAGGAAAATGTAGTACAATACAGGGTGAGGTTTTTTTTGCTTCTATCTTTTTGTTCCAGCACTCAGTCAAGAGCATTCTTGGGCACCTACTAACAGTTTATCAGTAAACAATTATTTATTATGTACCTATATGTGTTAGACATTATATTAGACACTGGAAATACAAAGACTAAAATGAACCAATTCTTCTCCTCAGGGACTTTACATTATGACAGGAAATCAAATGTGTATGTTTACAAGACATCTCAAAAGTTTTAAGCTATTAGAGTTTTAAATTGTACTGATTTGAGGGATACTATGCATAATAATTTACAAAATAAATCCAGAGTGATGTGGAAGGACATTAGCACCTAGGGAGGCATCAGAAAAAGCCACAAGTATCATGTGGCACTTGAGCTGAGTTTTAAAGAACATTAGGAATTCCATGAGGCAGAGATCAGGAGTTTGTTTAGAGAATGGGAAACAGAAAGCACTGAAGCCAGAGATGAATTGTCCACTGCTAGGAAGAGAGTCAATTTGTCAGGATCACAAAGCCTATGACGACTTATGTGCAAAAGTTTTCTGGGTGTTGAGAGAGATAACCAAAGAGATATGAAAAATAGTTAAATTAAATCAGCCTGCTTTGGGAGTTGGATGGATGGGAAGGGGCTACTAAATATTCATGGAAGGAGCAGCTGAAACCCTTTTCATTTTTATTTTAAGCTTTAGAAAATGATATCCACCTACATCTTGCTCTTGAATCTACTGTATTAAATGGCAAAATATAGTAGACAAAATTTTGGACTTGTCAAATGAACTGGATTTGAACTCTGGCTCTATCCCTTACTAGCAGTGTAACCTTAGATAAGTTATTTAACATTTCCAAGATTGTTTCCTTCCCTAAATATAGTGATTCAGAGCAAATAAACAGCCATTTTTTTTTTTTAAAAAGCACTCACTTATGTACACATTAGATTTCTAAGGTCAAGGAAAACAAACATAAAACAAGATACTGTCACTGACTTCAAGGAGATTACAGTTGGATAGTAGAATGGAATATTTATATACTTGTAACAGAATGTCAGGAGAATTCTTTTCTGCCTCAGTAGAAAGTGAAGACAAATGAGAAAGTTATTCATGGCATATATGAGAGATTGTTTTTACCTAGGTGATCATAGAAAGCTTTATGTAGTCTAATCCTACTACCAAAATGCAGGCTCCTAGACATGCCCATAGTTTAGTTTATACATGACAAAAGCCAGTACTAGAAAATGACAAGGGCAAAGAAGGAACAAATTCATGGCATGAGCTATCACTTGTGCTAGGAAATTGCTCTAAGTTTTATGTAAAGAGTAAATTATCCTCAAAGGAAAGAAAAGACTGAAACAGGAAAAGAGAGAGAAGTTAAAATATGTATTCCCTATAGAGATAACAAAATGCTTATATCCATAGACGCCAGGGTTGCTGTTCTGTTCATCTTCCATTGCTGAAGAAGACCATGTCATCAAAGAAATGATGGCATAACTTGCACTTGACTTTGTTTTGAGTGAGGGAGGGCCTCACTTCTCCTCCAGAGCCAATTGAATCCAGTGACCAGATATTCGTCAGGATGACTGGAGATGACCCAGGATGCACCAGGATACCTTGGCCCCTTTAGGCCAAGGTCCATGCAGATACTCACTTAGGATGAGGTAACGCCCATTCACGGAATAGGACTGTTTAAGAAGTATCCAGGGTATGGCCTCTTTAATGAGGCAAGCAAAAAGAAAGACATCAGGCTGGGAGGGAAAGAGCAACAAAAATGATCAATGAAGGGTAGAATTTGCCTGGAATAAATAGTGAGTGATGCAGATAAAGCAAAATAAGTCTTGGGTAGATTAGTCAAAATTTTAGGGGGATTTGTTTATCATTTTCCCTTTTTCTTTTTGCTACCACTTTGATGTGTGTGAGGTGGAATGTCAGAATCACTTTCATTTACATTTCTCCAAACAGAACTCATATGGAGAACATTTTTTTCCCCATATGCCTAAAGATAGCCTTAATTTCTTCCCTTGAGATACTATGTTCATATCTTTAGATGATTTATAAATTGGGGAATAGTTCTCATTCTCAAAAGTTTTAATAACTTTCTTATATGTTTTGGAAATGAAATCTTCAGAGAAATATGATGGAAATATTTTTACAGTTATTGTTTTCCTTTAAATCTTAGATTTACTGAACTTTTTTCCAATTTAAAATATTTATACAAATCATCCATTTTATCTGTTTAACTTTTCTTTTTCTTTTAAATTTAACTTTTTACATTCATTTTCACAAAATTTTGGGCTCCAAATTTTCTCCCCTTCCCCCCCATTCCCCCACCCCAATACACCGAGCATTCTAATTTTTCCCTATCACCAATCTGCCCTCTCTTCTATCATCCCTCCCTTCTCTTGTCTCCATCTTCTCTTTTGTCCTGTAGGGCCAGATGACTTTCTATTCCCCATTACCTGTATTTCTTATTTCCTAGTAGCAACAACAATACTAAACAGTTGCTCCTAAAGCTTTGAGTTCCAAATTCTCCCCATCCCCCCCTCCCCACCCATTCCCTTTGGGAAGGCAGGCAATTCAATATAGGCCCTATCCATGTAGTTTTGCAAATGACTTCGATAATAGTCATGTTGTGTAAGACTAACTGTATTTCCCTCCATCCTATCTTGCCCCCCATTGTTTCTATTCTGTCTTTTGATCCTGTCCCTCCCCAAGTGTTGACTTCAAATTGCTCCCTCCTCCCATTGCCCTCTCTACCATCATCCCCCCCACTTGTTTATCTCCTCCCACACTTTCCTGCATTGTAAGATAGGTTTTCATACCAAAATGAGTGTTCATTTTGTTCCTTCCTTTAGTCAAATGTGATGAGGGTAAACTAATTGTTTTTTTTTTTTTCTCAGCTCTCCTCTTTTTCCCTCTATTAAAAAGTCTCCTGATTGCCTCCTGAATGAGAGATAATTTACCCCATTCCATTTCACCCTCTTTCCTCCCACTACATTTCTCTCTCATCATTTACCTTAATTTCTTTTAAGATATGGTCCCATCCTATTCAATTCACTCTGTGCTCTCTGTCTCTGTGTGTGTGTGCATGTGTGTATGTGTGTGTACATACACACATATACATGTGTGTGTATGTGTGTGTGTATAATTCCACCAACTACTCAGATACTGAAAAATTTTAAGAGTCACAAATATTGTCTTTCCATGTAGGAATGTAAATAGTTCACTTTTGGTAAGTCCCTTATGACTTCTCCTTGCTGTTTACTTTTTCGTGCTTCTTCTCATTCTTGTGTTTGAAAGTCAAATTTTCTTTTCAGCTCTGGTCTTTTCATCAAGAATGCTTGAAAGTCCTCTGTTTCATTGAAAGACCATATTTTCCCCTGAAGTATTATACTCAGTTTTTCTGGGTAGGTGATTCTTGGTTTGAGTCCTAGTTCCTTTGACTTCTGGAATATCTTATTCCATGCCCTTCAATCCTTTAATGTAGAAGCTGCTAGATCTTGAGTTATCCTGGTTGTATTTCCACAATACTGGAATTGTTTCTTTCTAGCTGCTTGCAAGATTTTCTCCTTGACCTGGGAATTCTGGAATTTGGCCACAATGTTCCTAGGAGTTTCTCTTTTTGGATCTCTTTCAGGTGGTGATCGATGGATTCTTTCAATACTTATTTTGCCCTCTGGTTCTAGAATGTCAGGGCAGTTTTCCTTGATAATTTCATGGAAGATGATATCTAGGCTCTTTTTTTGATCATGACTTTCAGGTAGTCCCATAATTTTTAAATTGTCTCTCCTGGATCTACTTTCCAGGTCAGTTGTTTTTCCCATGAGATATTTCACATTCTCTTCCATTTTTTCATTCTTTTGGTTTTGTTTTATGATTTCTTGGTTTCTCAGAAAGTCATTAAACTCCATCGGTTCCATTCTAATTTTGAGAGAACTATTCTCTTCAGTGAGCTTTTGAACCTCTTTTTCCATTTGGCTCATTCTGCTTTTGAAAGCATTCTTCTCCTCATTGGCTTTTTGAACCTCTTTTGCCAATTGAGTGAGCCTATTTTTCAAGGTGTTATTTTCTTCAGCATTTTTTGGGGTCTCCTTTACCAAGGTATTGACCCATTTTTCATGCTTTTCTTGCATCTCTCTTGTTTCTCTTCCCAGTTTTTCCTCCACCTGTCTAACTTGCTTTTCAAAATCCTTTTTGAGCTCTTCCATGGCCTGAGTCCACTGGACATCCACCTGGGATGTCTGGGATACAGAGACCCCACCATCCACGTCTTTCCCTGATGGTAAGAATATTTCCTCGTCATCAGAATTGAAAGGCAGGAACATCTGCACCCCATCAAAATAGCTCTCTATGGTCTTATTCTGCTTCCTTTTTCTGGGCATTTTCCCAGCTAGTTACTTGACTTCTGAGATTCCTGTCCACCCCTGCCTAGCTCCGCCCAGCTAGTGCTTGGGGTCTGAGATTCAAATGCTGCTTCCCAGTCTCAGGGCTATCCGTGGCAGGAGAGGCTGCTATTCAATGTGAGCTTAAGTTCTGGTGCTTGGGTGGGGGCAGGGCCACCTCCCAGGCTTAGTTCCCTCAGGGGCTTTATGCAGAAACCTTCAGTAATGGAGCGGGTGGGGGCAGGACCACTTCCCACGCTCAGTTCCCTCAGGGGCTTTATGCAGAGACCTTCAGTAATGGAGCGGGTGGGGGCAGGGCCACCTCCCAGTCTCAGCTCCTTCAGGTGGTTTATGCAAGGACCTTCAGTAATGAAGATCCTGCCTGCTTGGGGAGTCCGGGGGCCGCCACTGCTGCCTCTGCAACTGCCTCCGCCGCTCCCTCTACCGCTCCCTCCGCCGCTGCCTCCCTAGGGGGCCCGAGCCACAGAGACACCCCGCTCCCCTCTCGGCCAGCCCAGATGTCTCTCACTGACCTCTAGCGTCTGTGGGTGGAGGGACCTTCCCGGCCACCGGAGATTCCGTGCCTGCTTGGATCCGCTCCTCTCGGCTGCCTGGTCAGGGCAGGGCAGGGGTGGGCTCTGCTTTCCGGGGCGTGACGGATCCTGGGGATGGCTCTCCAGGGCTCTCTGGAATGGAAATCTTTTCCACTGTGTTTCTGCACACCTTGCAGTGATCCAGAATTTGTGGGGAGTTCTTCTTGTAGGAAATATATGGGCTGTGGGTTCGGAGCTAACATACATGAGTCTTTCTGCTCCAGCATCTTGACTCCACCCCTGTTTAACTTTTCAATCACCTATTTGGTCATTGACTTTTCTTTTTACTTTATGCTTAATAAATTTTTTTCTCCATACTTCTCAAATTTGTTTATGATAAAACTTCATATCCAGAAAGCATTCCCTTTTGGAGCTTTTCTTTTTTTGTTTGTATGTGTGTGGAGGTGTGAAGTCTAGATCTAATTTTGCTACGTTCCTGTCCAATTTTCCAAGGAATTTTTGCAAATACAATGAGTCTTTATTCTAGTATCTAGTCTTTGTTGTATCAAATACTATGGTCCTAGATAAATCAGTTTCTGTATGCTCCATACCTTATCTGTTCTACTTACCTCATTTATCTATTTTTTAACCAATTCCTAGTTCCTTTGAGAATCACTACTTTTTAGTATAGTTTGATGTCTAGGACTGCTAAGTTCACTTTATTTACATTTATTTTCATTACTTTTTCTTGACCTTTTTCCTCCATTCCACATGAATTTTGTTATTGTTTCTAGTTCAGTAAAACAATCATTTGGTAGTTTTTTTGAAAATTACGAATAAAGAAATTACAGAATTTTGAATACGTTTTAGAGGGAAGAAGATACGTTTAGTTGGAGTATATGGTGTTTGAGGCACATGGGCATCTTTGAGATGGAGGTATCCATTAAGTAATTAGTCTTCTGCACCTGGTGAAAAGAAGAGAGATCCTACCTGGAGAAACAATATGAGAAGCCATCTTCATAAGGGTTGTTGTAGTTTATCCTTCTTTTGCTAAGATGACCAAGAATTAGATTTATGTGAGGCGGAGTTATACAAAGTCATCATCCTCACTCTCTTCCTGAGTCATTTAAGTGTGGTGGTGAAACAAAAGTCGAGATGACTGGTGATGCCCTGAGATACAGTTTGGTGTCTTTGATTTTTTACTAAGTTGTAAGTGCTCCACAACACCTGCTTCAGCTACCTCCATAGCAAATGGAACAAATTCATCCACCCCTTCTGCTCTGGGAAATCTTCATATGATTGGGGAAGACATTTCTCTAAGTCACTGACTGGTGATTACCCTCAAACTAGTTAAGCCTTTTTGCCAAGATGGTTTACCCAGATGTCACTGTAATACAAGCTACAGCTTCTTGGAGCCACAAGGGAGTCTGGTGGACACCAATGGTGTATGAGCACCCATGAAAAGGAATCAGCAAACTTTCTCACCAACATCTTAATCCTCCTGAATATTCCATACATCCCACTTCTTCATAGCAGTAGAGATAATTGATGAGCGAATGTGTTGACTTAGGAAAATGACACTTGTTCTCCTTTCACAGTGAGCAAGATAAATCTGATAAGATATGTAAAACACTATCAAGCTCTTGATCCTTCTGATAAGCTAGAAAGGACACAGTGTCATATTATGTCCTTTGTATGAGGACCAGCACAGCTAAAAGCAGAACGATATAAGGCCAGAAACTAGCTAATAAATATTTTGGCCATGGAGAGCCATTATACACAATGTAAGCTGCCTCAGAATGTCACACACAGAAGGAACCTCAAAAGACATCTAGTCTGCCACATGCTATGATCAGAATCCCTTTTTAAACATTTCTGGAAAGTGACTGTCAAAGATTGGATAATCTTTGCTTAGAGAACTCCAGAAGCAGCCCAAATTATCAAACATCTCTTCCACAGCCCTAGATACTCTAAACTTCCCTGCAATTCTTGAAAATGCCTTCTTTTCTGAGAATCTGTGGTATTGTACTGCCCTAGCTCCCCCAAGATATCTCTTTTGTTTTACTTGTTAGTATCACTTTCCCCAGGACTCTTGTTGCTTTTATTCCCAAGGTTCTATTTCTTGTCCTTTGCCACTGATTCGATTTTTTTTTGGAGAGACCATATATTGCCACGACTTCAAGTAAAGTAGAGTCACAGAATATTGGAGATGTAATATTTAGAGAATCATATGACTGCAAAACTGGAAGGGGCCCTGAATATCCTCTAATCCAACCCCTTCATTTTACAGATGAGGATAAAAAATTCCAGATTTACTAAGGCTTACATAGGTTAGTTTGTCAGAAGCTGAATTAGAACCTTGATTTCCTGACTCCTAATTCAGTGCTGATATATTTTTTTTTAATTTTGAATTGAAAATAATGGCTGAAATTTAACACTTAAAGATTGGCAAAGCACTTTTTGCACATTAGGTTCATTTGATTCTTCACAATAACTTTAAGTAAATGCTATTATCATTTTTATATTACAGAACAGGAAAATGAGACCTGGAGAAGTTAAATAATGTTCCCTGAGCCTGTAAATCTGAGGTGGGACAAAAAACCAATTCTTCCTCCTCCAAATATATGTCCTCTCCATTGTTCTTTTATAATGAATACCTATGAAACAAAAAGAAGTAGCCAATGGTGTATACCTTTATAAAGGATAAAGAATATTTAAAAACTAGTTTAGACTTGATCTATATCTACACAGTTGCAGTAACGGTGAACCATTGTTGCAAGGTACTGTGACAAAATCCAAATCTAGCACAAAGACTCACTCAAGGAACTTACTTCTTTGGCACCCTAAGGATGCTCAATCCCTGGCCTTTATCAGCTGTGTTGTTTTCTCAAGTTCAGCTTTGGGGAAGTCTAACTTCTCAGAAGGGAAAGTCAGCCCCCTTACACTCTCACATGAATTGGTTCACCACTCCCATGTTCATATTCAGAAGAAAGTTGTTGCATATGATACTTTTTATGGCTCCATATTTTTAAAGAAAATCCTGAAAATGACAGGGGGTGTGTGTTAATGAGATGCTCACTGTGCAAAAATAAATTGGTGATGGTTTATTTCTACTCAAAGAAAGCAATGATAAGCATAAAAGGGTGATAAACACATTAGCAAAATGATTAGAACCTAATCCAGTGACTTAACTTGTCGTTATTCATTTATTCAGCTAAATGACTAATAGTCCAACATTGTTGGAACATAAAAGAGTTTTTGCAAAGCTTCTCATTAGTCATGCTACTTGACTAATAAGTCATGTGGTTAGCATGGTCTATGAAACAACTGAGCTTAATATTTCTGGTAGCCTCCTTCAGATAACAACACTTCCCTTGATTCTGAGTTACTTCTAGAACTCTTTTCTCCCTGCTAATTAGAGAAAAAGGAAAGGGAAGTGTCTAGAAGCTATTGCTGGAGACTATTTTATGCTCACCAGGTCAATGCTAAAAGAGGGAACCTCAGTTGTGATAAAGGTAGCTAGATTTCACAATAGGCACTTCACTAATTGAATTCATTTTCCATTCTAATAATGATGTTCTCTGCTGTCATGTCAGCACAGAGAAAATTTGTTATTTTTCTACTCCTTACTGGAATCACATTTTGGCAACTTGAAGTCTGCATATAAGAGAGCTACTGTCAGAAGTTTCCTCTTCTTCTACCAGATGTGGTACCCTGAGTCATTGGCTTTTAGGCTCAGCAGACAAGATTCTCAGGGGATTAGGTATAAAAAGCTAGCATGCAGCTTTCAATAGGTCCCACAAAAATCACAGGAAGCAGGAGGTTAATTTGCATCTGCACAACCTACATGCATGTGCAAATGTGTATGTGTGTTTGTATTTGGGAATTTTTGGGGAGGGGTATAATGGGTGTCCCATTATACAAAATATACAGTCCCTGCTATCTAAGAATTTATAATTTGGTGATCCTGCTAAGACACCTAATTACCAAAAGATGATGATGATAATTATAACACATATTTATAGTACTTTAAAGTTTTAAAAATGCTTGACCAATATCATATAGTTTGATTTTTACAACAATCCTGTGAAACAATTTATACAGGAATTACTAATCTTATTTTATAAGTGAGGAACTGAGTTCAGATTAAGGGAATACTCCATGGTCAAAAATGGGTTAAATATCAAAGGTGAGATATGAAACCAGGTTTTCCTGATTCCAAATCCATTACTTTATCCACTAACCATACACTTGTGGTTTACTCATTGATTTCTAATGTTGAGTAACTCAGAGCAGGGTCTTTGAAGGTATTTTTGTTGGTGATAGGTATACGAATTGCTATCCTTGATAGCTATATAAATGAAAAACAATTACATAACTAAAGAGAGAAACTTTTACTAACTAGTCATGGTTCAATCCAAGTCCTTTTAAAAATAAGAACCTTTTTATCATTTATTACTTTCTGGAGGTGTATGTGCATTTTTGAGAAATGGAAAATGTGTAGAGGTGGAAGATTGAACTAATTGACTTCTTGAGAATCAAATCTGGACCAAAGCCTCTTGTCATCTACTTTTCTGGATATTTATATAGTTAATGATGAGTGTAAAGTGTTAAAATAAAAAACTGAGTTTTCTGAGAATAAAAGATATAAAAATACTTTTAGTGTATGAATGAGCAGGCTCTCAAATTTAAGCATGTCAAAATTGAACAGAGAAATGTGAGCCATATTTTACCTTGTAGGAAAAAAAAACAAAAACAAAAAATGAAAGTTAACTTTCTGGGGAAAAAAGAAAACTATCTTTGAGCTGAAAGCAAGTACCTGAAAATAGTTCTTGTAATGGAATTTCTTCCTCCAAAAAGACTTATAGTATAATCACTGAGGGACCATAACATCTTTTTTTTTTTTTTTACATTACTCTTTAAGAACCACTTATTACTTTTTCTTCCCCTTTGGAAGATTATATTATACTGAACTGGAGAAGAGCAGAGGTCACAGGCCATATTTATGAAAAATAAATGCCTATTTGATACAGCCAAAGATGTGACTATTTCCCATTGATAGCTAAATGTTGACCCTAAATCTTTGCATATGGTAATGCTTCCCCCTTTCCACTCATGACTATTAGGTAAATGCTGTTGTTTGATATGGAACTAATCTCATCCGACTTTTTCTTCTTGGATATAGAATCTCAGAATCATATAAATCTTAGTGAGCCCTCGTTGTTTTATGGCAAAGAGAAAATAACTGCAAAATTCATGCCTATCAACTTGGGAAAGGAGAGAGAACAGAAGTACATTATTTTTATCAAAAGACATGTGACTACATATTGAGAAATACCTAACTAAAATCTTCTACCTTAAAAGAAAATGACAAATACATTCATTTTAAAAAGACTTCAGAAAAGATTAAATACATGAAATCCTATAAATTTTCAATTTCCATTTTAAAAAACACCAATCCTTTTACAGGACTGTATAATCAAATTAGGATGTTTAAGAGCAAAACTATTTACATTAGTCATGGTTGTCACATTCCTCAAAGATCCATTAGTGTGGGATGTCCCCTATAAATGAATTTTACAATCCCTTTGTACCTGAATAGATGGTTTCATTGTGGAAAAAAATTGCCCCATAGCCAAATTTCTGGTTATGAGGCACTGGGAACTTCTCTCGGAAACTGCTCAAGCACCAGTTACTAAGCCTGTAACAAAAAGACCTCTTTGTCTTGTCTTGACCCATAGAAGACTTGGTTGTATAATTCAACTCAGATAGTCTAGAATAATCCTCATTTACATACTCACACATACATGTACATACACATACATATATACATACAAATACATATATATACATATATACTACCTATGTGTGTATATACATCTATGTATACCATGATAAACTATTAAAGGAAGATTTTCTAGAATCACAAAATCTCAAAGATGTAATAAACATGAATCATATTCAATCCAACAAATACATGGAATGAATCTCCTACCCTTCTCTCTTCCTCATATATCCCTGAAAAAATGCCTACACAATTTTTTACTTAATGACCTCTGTTTGAGGGGTCAATTAGATGTCTTTTGAGGTCCATTTTAACTTTCAACCTAGGATCCTACTTTATTATCCCAATCCATTCTCTTCTATTTTTATATAGTTCTAGTGATTAATATTTGTTTTCCTTCTTTCAGAAACCACAGTTTGATTCTGATTCTCTTCAACTTCCACTGAGTCTTCCTTGTTCTGCCTTGTGGTGGTAGGTAAAGCTGATCCCTCTTTTACAAGTCTAATATTGTTACCTCTTTATCTATTTGTAATTATTTCTGTATCTTAACTCACTTCCCAGATTTTAAGCACATTGATAGTTAGCAAGGTCTGTGTCATTTATGTAATAAGGAATGACCTACAGAACCTAAATTTTTTTCAAATATTCACCACTTGTTTCCATTTGACTATATAAAAACTCTTCAGGGACAGTTTCCAGCTTATAATTAAATCCTTAAAAATCACAATCACATGACATTTCCAGTATCTCAAAGTTACATGGATCAGTGATATGATGTGAATGTAATTTCTCTAACTATAAAGGTTATTTTTCCCCTTAATGAAATTATGCCATGCCAGATACTATATTTATATCTATATATGTATGTAATACTAGATTAAATTATATGAGGATTGATTTTATGTTACATTTATTTCTCTCCTAATTTTTAGCTCTATGTTCAGCATAGACAGTAGTATGAAGATGTTTGCTAAATGGAATTAAATGTACTTCTGAAAGTCAATCAGGCTGCTTCCTACCTTCAGGTAAGAGGATGTGCTTTTGTACTCGTATCATGATAAAGCATTAAAACAGGAGATACTCTAGCTTTGGCCAGGTTCAAGTTTAAGACCTAAATGTAAATTGGATATTAGTTAATCTGTTGCTGATTTTTTCTTCTTTATACAGACACATATACACATATACTTGAGTGAGTGAACACTCATTTAATACATATATATATGTACATATATATATATATATATATATATATATATATATATATATATATATATATATATAAAACTTGAATGAGAAAAAAACAGAAAAAAGTTTCAATAAACAAAGTTTTGGGTGGACATTGCCCTACTCTATTATTCTATTATTGTCCTACTGTGTGTGTGTATGTGTGCGTGTGTGTGTGTGTGTGTGTGTGCTTTCTATTTTTCAACATGGCTAATATGGAAATATGTATTGCTTGACTTTACATGTGTAATGAATATGATATTTCTTGCCCTCTCAAGGGATGGGGATGTGGTGAAAGGAAGGGAGAGAATTTGAAATTCAAAATAAAATAATCTCAAAAGAATAATATATAATTGAAAAATATTTTCAAAACAAATAAAATATGCATTTAGAAGTTTTTAAAGGGCAGATTAGAGTGACACAGCAGGGGGAAAAAGGAGAATTAAAGAAAAGGTTTTGCTAAGACTCTAGCCACATAGTTAGTTAAGAGAATTGTGTCTGCTTCTGTCCAAGACACTTAGATCCACTTTGGTTCATCCCTTGAAGAGTTACTTTGCCTAGAAGATGATAAGCCAAGTGGACACTTGATTGAAGCATTTCTTAGACCCAATATTATAAGAATCTACATTTTTAGAGCTGAACCACAACTTAGCCAGGTATAAGTGGGTAAGGTGCAATGAAAGTCATAATGTTCTCTAAGGCAGATTTTGCATATCAACAAAAAAAAATTAACAATTTTCTGGCTATCCTTGCTTTCTTATGCTTAAGAATCATCCTTGAAGTCATTAACTTTCAATATATGAATCAGTTCTTGAAAGAAAAACATTTTCCACAAGGAGTTGTAGACATTTTAAAAGAAAAGCTGCTCCTTTAAAATCATTTGCTCCATGAACTTCTACTGGTGGAGGAGAAATTGGGGAGCTATATTTATTGACTTTTCAAACATCCAAGGAGTTAAAACCAAAATGCTATCCATTATGTGGCATAATATAATCAAAACAGAAATAAAAATGAGGAAATAGAGGCAAATGATATAAATCCAATTGGAGACTAAATGGTGTGTTGAAAAATATCCTAGGAACAAATAATTATGTTAAAGATGATCATAACAATGAGAACATGCAACACTCTTATGGAGTTTGGCTAAACTAGTCCTAAGAGAAAAAAAAATATATTGAGAAATTTAAACTAAAGAAATAGAAAGTGAGGGGAAGAGCCTCAAGATGGTGGAGTAGAAAGATGCACATATTCAAGTTCTTCCCCCATATCCCATAAAATGCCTGTAAAGAAAGTTTCTCAACAAATTCTAGAGTATCAGAAGCCACAGAACTACAGAGTGGAGGAGATTTCCAGCCCAGGGTGACCTGGAAGGCTGACAGGAAAGGTCTGTCATCTCAGGACATGGAGTGTAGCCCAGCCCAGCCCAGCCTCAGCAGCACAGGGCCAGGAGGAGGACCAGAGCAGGCCTCGGGGGCAGAAGCCCCAGGAGTAGCTGTAGTGTGCAGATCCCTCAACTCACAGGCCCAAAGGAAGCTTCAAAGTTCAGTGAAAGAGCTTTTTTACTTCCCTGACAAGGGAGTAGGTTTCTCCCCTAGTCCAGGTTCCAGGCAGTGGTCTGGCAGTGGTGTGGCAGCAGTGGCAGCAGCAATAGGGGGTGACTATAGTGGCTGGGCAGGGAGAATTGTGGCTTCCATTGTGGGATAAAGCCCTTTGAGGAATTGAGCAGCTGATCTGAAGTTCAGTCACTAGTCAGGCCAGGGAATAAACTCCTCTCCCTTGATCGTACCACCTTGGAGGAACTGAGAACTTACAGGCTCACAGAATATACCTTGCTCTTGACAAAGGACCCAAAAGTTGAGTAATTGGTTGGGAAAATGCTCAAAAAAGGGGAAAAAAAATAAGACTATCGAAGGTTACTTTCTTGGTGAACAGGTATTCTCTCCTATCTTTTCAGATGAAGAAGAACAATGTTTACCATCAGAGGAAGACATAAAAGTTAGGGTTTCTGCATCCAAAACCTCCAAAATAAATATGCAGTGGTCTCAGGCCATGGAAGAGCTCAAAAATAACTTTGAAAATCATGTAAGAGAGGTGGAGGAAACACTGGGAAGAGAAATGAGAGTGATGCAAGAAAATGATGAAAAGCAAGTCAACAGCTTGCTAAAGGAGACCCCAAAAAATACTGAAGAAAATAACACCTTTAAAAATAGGCTAACTCAATTGACAAAAGAGATCCAAAAAATCAGTGAGGAGAACAATACTTCAAAAAGCAGAATTAGCCAAGTGGAAAAGGAGGGTCAAAAGCTCACTGAAGAAAATAGTTCTTTAAAAATTAGAATGGAACAACTGGAGGCTAATGACTTTATGAGAAACCAAGAAATTGCAAAACAAATCTAAAAGAATGAAAAAATAGAAGATGATGTGAAATGTATCATTGGTAAAACAACTGACCTGGAAAACATGTGCAGGAGAGACAATTTAAAAATTATGGGACTACTTGAAAGCCATGATCAAAAACAGCCTAGAGTTCATCTTTCATGAAATTATCAAGGAAAATTTCCCTGATGTTCTAGAACCAGAGGGCAAAATAAATATCGAAAGGATCCACCGATCCCTTCCTGAAAGAGATTCAAAAAGAGAAACCCCTAGGAATATTGTACCTAAATTCCAGAGTTCCCAGGTCAAGGAAAAAATATTGCAAGCAGCTAGGACAAATAGAAAGTGAGGATCAATTATTAAGCATATAATGAATAAACCTAGAGATTTAAATTTAATTCTTAGTAAGTTAATTTTTTAAACAAAAGTGCAAGGTACAAAGAAAGAAATTTTGACAATTAGCAAAGTACAAAACCTTAAAAGCAAAAGTAATAGAATTTAAAGTATTTAAGGAAAAGCAATTTTGTAAGAAAAACAAAATCAGTAAACCTGTATCTAATGTAGTCAAGACAATTGAATTAACAAAATAAATGAGTGAATTTGAAATGGAGAAGAAATAAAAACAAGTTTAAGAAAATACTACATGTAACTAAATACCAGCAAAACCGAGAATTCTAATGAAGTTGATGAGTATCTACAAAAATATAATATACACAGACTAAGAAAATTAGAAAAAGTGGTCTTAAATAATTTCAGAAAAAAAGAAATTGAGGAATAAAGTCATAAATGAACTACTAACGGAGGGAAGGAAATCTAAGACTTCAGGGATCATATGAGGTTTTTTAAAATATTTTATCAAACATTTAAAAAGAAAGTAATACTTTACTATAAAAATATTCTCAATAATAGAAAGGAAGATATCTGATACCAAATTCTTTGTGTGTGCAAAATACAGGCCTTGGGTTAGAAAAATAGAGAGAGAGAAAAAAAGAGAAAGAAAACTACAAGCGTTTCACAATAATACATACTGATACAAACATTTTCAGTCAAAGCTTTGCAAGGAGACTGAAGAATTATATTTAGAAAATAATGCAGTATGACTAAATCAGATTCATTATAGAAATAAACAAAACAATCATATCATTCATTTGGAAGAACAAAAGTCTAAAATCTCAAAGGGAATGGAAAAAGATTGAGTAAAGATGATACAGTCTTCTAACAATAATGTAAAGAAGCATTCATCATAATCTTAGTGCTGTTTTTTAAAAAATACAAAAGTATATAATTTGATCATATTAATTAAGTAATAAATTGAATCAGTCAAACAAACGATCAGTAAATAAGCAATTATCATATGTAAGGCATTGTACTAAGATCTAAGGATACAAAAACATAAGCAAAAGACAAGTTCTTAACCCTCAAGGAGCTCCAACCTAATGGAAGTTGCAACAAATATTATTATCAAAGGCATATACAAGTTAAGTATACACAAGCTCAGTGAAATTAAAATTTTAGGCCCTGCTGTAGTCCCTACTATGACCTGATTTCAGTACATAAATCTAGAATGAAGAAATATATTAAGTATTGTGGTTACTGTAAGAATTTAAAATATATATGCAGAATAAAAAAAAATGCTGAAAGGGGATAAATGGAGTTCCTAGGAAGGAACTCTCTCTCTTTTTATTTTTAGTAATTGTCACTTGACCTCCTTGATAGCTCAGAAATTGAGCATCATCAATTTATGAGTGATCAAACTAAGGCAGATGAGCTTAAGTGAATTATCCAGGGTCATGTACCTCTTAAGTGCTTGAGGAGGCATTTGAATTCAAGTATTCCTCACTCAGGATGTATTTTCTATTGCATTATCTTAGTTGAATTTATATATGTGGAAAAGTGCACTCCAAGTTTATGGGGCACACTTTTTGTAGCTAATAGCCTTTTAATTCCATCTTAAGTAAATGTCTTTGCTTTCACCTAATTGTGCCATTTGACTATTATTGGTAAATATATTGATGGGAACTCATTTGCTTAACTTTAGCAGTGAAAAGTATAGATTATTTTGAACCTAGAAAAGTTGTCCCTAGTGGTACTTAATCTGGGAGTAAAAGTTGGTGGGGTATAGTAATAAAAGGGTATAACATGACAAGTTCAAATTAATATATAATTATAAAGTATATAAAACATCATATCTTCTAAGGAAAGAAAAATTCAAAATACTTTTCATAACTAAGTTTAGAGAGAGAACTCATAACCAAATAAAGAATTGAAGGGATAACAAAACATATGATTTTGATGACAATTAAAAAAAAACTTTTGTAGAAATAAAATTAAGAAAGACAGAATAAGAAGGAAAACTGGAAAATGGGATAAATGTTTGCAAAAAATAATCCTGAATACTAGCTTGATGTCATATATTTTATATACATACGTATGTGTGTGTGTGTGTTTGTAATATGAATTTGTCTAACTCTTCTGAATGTATTTTGGAATTGTGTGAGAAAAGTGGTTAAACTATTCATAATTTTTGACCTAGATATCCCTTTACTGTGAATATATCCTAGAAAGGTCAAATAAAAAATAAAAATTCAATATATGACAAAATATTCATAGCAGTACTCATTGTGGTAGCAACAAACTAGAAAGAAAATGAATACTCTAAATTGAGGAATGTCTGAAAAAAAACAACCATGTTATATAAATGTAGTTTACAGAATGAAATGATGAATATGAAGAATTCAAAGAAACTTGGAGTGATTTAATGAACTAATATGTATCTAGTCAGAGGTAAAAGGACAGTATATACAATGACTACAGCAACGCAAATTAAAAGATCATTAAAAGAAAGTCAGACTGTGAATAACTAGAGAAAAATGGAGAAAGTCTCAGAAAACAGATAATGAAACACAAAACTCCTCATTTCAGAGAGTTAAGGATTACTAGGACCCAATGAATCAATTGTGAGATATAGTCACTATATTGGATTTTGTTGCTTAGCTACTTTTTTCGCAAAGCAATGTTCAAAGAAGAACTCCCATGATTCCATGAATAAGATATAAAGACAAAAGACATCACCAAATGATATTTTAAAAAGTTAATAAAAAACTTCAAATATATATGTATATATTCACTTAATTTCAATATTTTCTTATATTTTCTTAAGTAATAGATCACTGGATTTGGGTATGATCATAGACCTTGGAGCTAAAAGAGATATTGATTATCTAGTTTTCCCTCTCATATTGCACTGATGAGGATATTGAGTTTTGGCAAGGTAAAGAGACTTAAAGTCATATGGGTATTTACTGTCAGATTGTAGCCCTCTTATTTCATATCCAGTGCTTTTTACCATTCTCTAGCCAGTCTTCACATGTTTATAATAATAAAGGACCCTGTGATCATATTGATGGCATTACTCAGATGATAAACATCTCTATATCAAGTGACATTCTATTCAGAACTGTCATACATCCACCTTTATTTCTACCTCACTAAGTGAATCTCTCTGTTATTCTGCTCCCATGAGGTAAACGATAGACTTTTGGGAGGGTGTATGACCAAACTCCATATACCATGACTCAACTGTGCCACACTTTTGCTACCCTAATAAAATCACTAAGAGGAGTAAAGCCCGTCCAGAGAAGGTTTTCCCATTCTCGAAGGACTGACCCTCCATAGGCTAGTCTATCCATGCTATAAATACAACAGTGTGCTTTTCTTAGAGCCCCTACAAGGAAAAGACAGTTTCTGAATGTTATATCCAGTGGACGTTTTGTGGAAGAGATGACATTTCAATTGATCTTCAAGGATAGTTAAATTTCTCCCATTATTAACTCCTTTTCTTCCCCAAGAAATGATTACTCCTTCCTATCTATGCTCTATTACCATCAATGGTACCACTATCACCCCTGCCTGAAAGAGTTTATAATCTTAGATTCATTTCTTACTATGATCTCATTTTGATTACCTCATCCAGTTCACTAATTCTGTAAAGTTTTTTTCATCTACCAATCAATAATCACACATTAAATAGTCTTCAAGTTCCTGGGAATGCAAATACAAAGAAAGATAAAATGTCTACTGTAAAGAAGTTTGTATTATAACTGGAGGAAAGTGCATATGTAAATGTGTTCAGGGATGAATATAGATAAATATAAGGTTTATTGGAAAGGAGAACACTACCATTTGACATGATGCAGAAGGTGGTGCTTGAGCTATGTACTGAAAATAGAGGACATTAGGAAGTAGAGATGTGAAGGGGAGGATGTTCTAGGCAAATGCAAGAGATGTTTAGGTGAAGAACAACATCACTGAGGATGTGAGAGAAGTAATGTACTGTACTATGAGCTAGAAAGTTGGGTTCCAGTCTGTGAATAGCTTTAAAAGATAAAGACAGAGATTAGTCTTTTATCCTAGAGGCATTAGGGAAATGCTATCAATTATTAAGTGGGAATGTGTATGTGATGTGGTCAGATCTGCACTTAAGGAAAATTACTTTCAATAAAGGTTTGAGTAGAGTGGAGAGAAACTTGAGGTAGAAAGAACTAGAATGCTGTTACAATAATGCCCCAGAGAGGTGATGAAATTCTGAACTGAAAATGGCTATTGAATGTTTGCTGAATGAGTAGAGAAAAAGTGTCAGATGTTACAGAGATTGTTGTAGAGTTAGGAATGTTAAGAATTCACAACTTCTGGGATATGTAGGGGGAGGCCTCTAGAGGGAGGAGTCCAGTATAACAAGAAAGTTATGAATGAGATGTGAATAAAGTACAGTTATTCCCTTAAGAAAAATAATGAAGCCTAGAAGAAGGGTGAGTTTGGAAGAAAGGAGGTGATAAATTCTATTTTGGAGATAGAGGTTTTAAGATCTTTCTGAAGCATCTAGTTTGAAATATCCATGAGACAGCCATGACAGAATACTGAAGCTTAAAGGAAAGACTGGGGTTGGATATGTAGATCTGTGAGTAATCAGTACAGAGGCAATAACTAGGTCTATGAAAGCTAATGAGAACACCAAGACAATGTATGTAGAGAGAAAAGAATATGGCACAGAACAGAGTTATATGCCTTTCCTTTTAGAAAAGCTATTCAAGAAACCTGTGATAGTAGGCCCTCCTGTATGTATCCTTGCTAAAAAAGTGTGTGTGTGTTTGTGTGTGTGCATGTGTAAAGTATATAAAGCTCTTCTCAGAATAATGTTTCTAAATGCGTGAAATAAAACACCTACCACTACAAGGGAAGCTAAATCTATGGTAACAGAATTATTAAAATTGTATGAAAGAAAGGTTAAGGAACCAGGTTAAGATGACTTGAAAATTTAACACACTTCTTACCTCCTTTTCATGTCTTTTCCACAACCCTTCACATATATCGTTGCTCTCACCTGGGTACCCTATCTGTCCTCTTCTATATCAAGTTATATCTTGAAACTGTTCAAAATTCTGCTAAAAATTCACCTTAAAGAAGCTTTCCTAGACAAGCCTAGGTGATTTTGGCTACTTGTCTATACCAGCCATTCTCCTTGAGTCATGAGAATACTTTTTCTTTGAGCAGCTAGATTAAATTATTTGATTTTTCTATGCTTGCTTTATGTGGGAAGGTAAGATGTATGTTATTTGGGTTTATCTGAATTGCCCATTAGACTGTAAATTCTTAAAAGGTAAAGATAAAATCTATAATTTCTTTTATTTTTTCACAGAATCCAAAATCAATGATCCCCCACAAATGCAGTGTGTCCTAAATATTTGACTGGTTTCAAGAGAAGTCATCAAATTTGGTTAATAACTGTGACTTAGGAAGATCATGATACATTTTCGTTCAGAACTGCAGTTGTATACCTCATACTGATTACTAAACTTGTTTAACTAGGAAGATGAGCAGTATTCAGGTAGCAAGGAAGCTAGGAGTCTTCATTAAACTAGAATACATGGGGTAGGTTACCAGGAGCTGAAGATCAATTAGCATCCAGCTATTTTGCCTAAAAGTGACATTCAAAAAAAAAAAAAAGTTGGCAGGGGACCTTATATATCATTCACTACAACTTCTTTGTTTTACAGATGAGTGCAATGAGGCCAGGAGAGAAAAGTTATTTTGTTTTCTGTTCATGCCTCAGTGTTTGGGGAGTTTGGGCATATAAAGTATGCTACTACTATGATTATTTGCTTGTTATAATCTGTTTCATTCAATACTTTTTTATGGTAACCAGTACCAAAATAGCTTTCACAAATATTATTTTAGTGAAGTTTGAGATTTGATACTACTAGATATCTTTCTATCTCTCCCTCACCCCCTTTCTACTGTTTTCCTTGAGGCTGAACATTTTTTCCTCTAGGTGAAATTTCCTATTTTTTCTAACTCTGTAAAAACCCATTTCAGCTAACCCTAGGTCGAATTTCTTTAGGAAGGATGCATTTCATTTTTTCTCAATATTTTTTAATTTAGTTATTTTTTTTTAATTTGCAACATTCATTTCCACAAGACTTTGAGTTCCAAATTTTTTCCCCATCACTCCTTTCCGCCCAACCCAAGACACCATGCATTCCGATTATCACTTCCCCCAATCTGCTGTCCCTTCTATCATACCTCTCCCCCTGCTGATCTCCATCTTCTCTATTTTCTTGTAGAGAAAGATCGAATTCTATACCCCATTACATGTATTTTTTTATTTTCCAGTTGCATGCAGCAACTCTCAACATTCATTAACAGAACTTTGAGTTTTAAGCTTTCTCCTTTCCTCCCTCCCCACATATCCCCACTGAGTAGGCAAGCAATTGAATATAGGCAACACATGTATAGTTAGGCAAGACTTCCATAATAGTCATATTGTGAAAAACTAACTATATTTCCCTCCATTCTATCCTGCCCCATGTTTATTTTATTCTATCTTTTGACCTTGTCCCTCCCCAAATTGTTGACTTTCAATTACTCCCTCCTCCCATTTTTCTTCTGTTCTATCATTCCTCCACACATCCCACTTATCCCCTTCTCCCCTGCTATCCTGTGGTGTGAGATAGGTTTTCATACCAAAATGAGTGTGCATATTATTCCCTCCTTAAGCCAAATGTGATGAGTCAATTTCATGTTTTCCTTCTGTCACCTCCCCATTTGTCCCCTCCAATGGAAAAGCATTTTTGTGCTTCTTTTATGAGAGATAATTTACCCCATTCCATTTTTCCCTTTCTCCTCTCAATATATTCCTCTCACCTCCCTTAATTTTATTTTTTTACATATCATCCCTTCCTATTCAATACACCCTCTACCCTTTGTTTATGTGTGCATATGTGTGTGTGTGTGTGTATGCGTGTGTGTGTAATCCCTCAAACTACCCAAATACTGAGAAAAGTTTCAAGAGTTACAAATATTATCTTTCCATGTAGGATTGTAAATGGTTCAACTTTAGTAAGTCCCATATGATATCTCTTTCCTGATTGCCTTTCCATGCTTCTCTTGATTCTTGTGTTTCAAAGTAAAATTTTCTATTCATCTCTAGTTTTTTCATCAAGAATGCTTGAAAGTCATCTATTTTGGGGGACAGAGCAAAGATGCTGAGTAGGAAGACAGACCTGTAAAAGCTCTCCCCCAAAGCCCATAAAATACCTGCAAAACATGACTCTAAACAAATTCTAGAGCAACAGAAGCCACAAAATGACAGAGTGAAAGAGATTTCCAGCACAAGACAGCCTGGAAGGGCAACAGAAAAGGTCCATTGAACTGGACAGGAAGGGGAGTGAAGCCCAGCTGCGCAGCCCAGCAGGAACAGGACCCAGAACAGGTTTCAGGGAGCCACAAGCAGCAGTTTCCAGGTTACTCAGCCCGCAAATGGCAAAGAGAGCTTCATAAGTCAGTGAAGAAGTTCTTTCACCAGAAGAAGGGAACATGGTCTGGACTGCCTGCAGCAGCCACTATAGTGGTAGTGTTCATTTTTGGAGGCCTCTGCCTAAATTCCCTAGGGAAATTGAGCAGTTGATCTGAATCTCAGACCTGAGTGGCAGCCCTAGGGTAAGGAGGAATGCTGGCATGTTGGAAATGGATGTATTTGTGGACAGGAAATTCTACTGACAGATTCTGAGCAGAAAAGTTTTTGGTTGCTCTCAGACCAATGTGCAGTCCAGGAGAGGAGCAAACTCCTTTCCCTTGATTGGAGGAACTGAGAACTTATAGATCTCCAGAGTATACCCTCCTTTTGAAAAAAGACTCGATCAAGAAAAGGCAAAAACTAACACTATACAAGGTACTTTATTGGTGAGCAGGTATTTTTGTCCATCCTTTCAGACAAGGAAGAACAATGGGTACCATCAGAGGAAGTCAAAGCTTCCTCACCCAAAACCTGCAAAATAAATATGCAGTGGTCTCACGCCATGGAAGAACTCAAAAAGGATTTTAAAAATCATGTAAGAGGGGTGGAGGAAAAACTGGGGAGAGAAATGAGAGTGATGCAAGAAAATGATGAAAAGTAAGTCAACAGCTTGCTAAATGAGACTCAAAAAAAGTGCTGAAGAAAATAACACCTTTAACAATACTCTAACTCAATTGGCAAAAGAGATCCAAAAAGTCAATGAGGAGAAGAATGCTTTAAAAAGCAGAATTAGCCACATGGAAAAGGAGGGTCAAAATCTCACTGAAGAAAATAGTTCTTTAAAAGTTAGAATGGAGAAGATAGAATCTAATGACTTTATGAGAAACCAAGAAATTACAAAACAGAATTAAAAGAATGAAAAAATAGAAGATAATGTGAAATATCTCATTAGAAAAACAACTGACCTGAAAAATAGAACCAGGAGAGACAATTTTAAAATTTTGGCACCACCTGAAAGTCATGATCAAAAAAAGAGCTTAGACAGCATCTTTGATGAAATTATTAAAGAAAACTGCCCTGCTGCTCTAGAATCAGAAAGCAAAAGAAATATTGAAAGAATTCACTGATCACATACTTAAAGAGATCCAAAAAGAGAAACTCCTCGGAATATTGTTGTCAAATTCCAGAGTTCTTAGGTCAAGGAGAAAATATTGCAAGCAGCTAGAAATAAACAACTCAAATATTGTGGAAATATAATCAGGATAACAAAAGGTCTAGCAGTCTCTACATTAAGGGTTAGAATACCATATTCCAGAAGTCAAAGAAACTAAGATTAAAACCAAGAATCACCTACCCAGCACAACTGAGTATACTACTTCAGGGGAAAAAAATGGTCATTCATTGAAATAGAGTACATTCAAGCATTCTTGATGAAAGGACCAGAGCTAAATACAAAATATGACTTTCAACACAAGAATCAAGAGAAGTATGAAAAGGTAAACAGGAATGAGAAATCATAAAGCACTTGCTAAAATTGAACTCTTTACATTCCTACATGGAAAGATAATATTTGTAACTCTTGAAACTTTTCTCAGTATTTGGGGAGTTGGAGGGATTATACACACATACATACATACACACACACGTGTGTGTATACATATATGTATATGTAGACAGATCACAGGGTGAGTTGAATAGGGAAGAATGATATCTGAAGAAATAAAATTAAGAGATGAAAGAAGAACATATTGGGAGGAGAAAGGGAGAAATAGTATGGGGCAAACTATCTCTCATAAAAGAATCAAGAAAAACCTTTTTCTGTGGAGGAGAAAAGGGGCAATGTAAGAGGGAAAAAGTGAAGCTAACTCTCATCACACTTGAATTAAAGAGGGAATAACATGCTCACTCAATTTGGTTTGAATATCTATTTTACACTACAGGATAGTAGGGGAGAAAGGGATCAGTGGGGTGGGAGGCTTGATAGAAGAGAGGCAAAATGGGAACATGGAGTAATTAGAAGTAAACACTTTTGGGGAGGGACAAGGTCAAAAGAAAGAACAGAATAAATTGGGGGCAGGATAGGATGGAGGGAAATATAGTTAGTTTTACACAACATGACTATTATGGAAGTCTTTGGTAAAACTGCACATATATAGCCTATATTGAATTGCTTGCCTTCTCAGTGGGGATGGATGGGGAGGGAGGATGGGAGAGAAGTTGGAACTCAAAGTCTTAGGAATGAATGTTGGGAATTGTTGTTGCATACAACTGGGAAACAAGAAATACATGCAATGGAGTATAGAAACCTATCTTGCCCTATGAGACAAGAGTGTAAATGAGGATAAGGGAAAGGAGGGGTGTGATAGAATGAGGGCAGATTGGAGGAAGTGGCAATCAGAACGTAGGACATTTTGGGGTGGGTGGAGGGGAGAGATGAGGAGAGAATTTGAACTCAAAATTTTGTGGAAATGAATGTCGAAAACTAAAAATAAGTAAGTAAACAAAGATAAATGAATGAATAAATAAATTGAAAAAGAATGTCACATTTAGAGTCTAATAACTAAATTAATTTTTAAAGATGCTCTGAAAATAGTGAAATTCTTGGTACTTTGTCCTCCTTTCTGTCACTCTGCCATCATTATTGGAATATAAGAGAACCATATAAGATGTTCATTATTTATTTATTTTCATCGTTTGAAAACATTCTTTTGAGTTCCAAATTTTCTACCTACCTCCCATCCCTCCCCTGTCCACTGCAAGGAACATAGCAGTTATATATATGAAATCATGCAAAACATATTTCTGTATTAGCCAAATACAAAAAAGCAAGAAAAATAAAGCAAAAAAAAATAGTTAAAAAAAGTGTAACATGGGACAGAAATTAGCCCCACAACAAAAGTCCTATTCAGGAAACTAGAGAAATTAAGAAATCTAAAATATAAAACAACCAAAAAACCCACTAACCAATATGAAAAGTTATTGTAGATCTAGAGATATTAAAAAAAAATAATAAATCTGTAACAAAACTGGGTTGAAATCCTTACTCTCCTATTCATTCTATTTATTGTGTGACTTCAGGAAAATCATTTAAAAAATTTAATTTTTGAAGACTTCAAAAAACAATAGATTTAGATTTGAGTTCTTACTCAGCCACTTACAACAAGTTACTATATCTCTTAAGGGATAACTCATAGGATTCAAGAGTTGATAAGGACCTCACTAACTATGTTGTCCAATGCATTCTCAAAAAGAAAAAAAAATCTCAGGGATAATATACCTGGCAAGTGGTCATTCAGACATTTTTTGCAAACCTCTAGTGACAAGAACTCATTCCTTCCTAAGGTAGGATGTGGAGTCATAAAAACCTAAATTCTAATCCTGCTCTAATCTGCTAACCACAGATAGGCAGTTAGTTGTATGACTCCATGCAATGAACAAATGAACGAAACATTTCTTTTATACTTTACTATGTGCAAAGTACTGCTATGGTTTATATATTCAGGCTAAGTGCTAGGGATAGAAAAGTAAAACAATTCCTGTTCTCAAGCAGTTTTTAATGTAATGGGAGAGACAACATATATGAAAGGTTTCAGCTAGAAGTCATATGGAAAAGATTCCATGATCCTTTGGGAACAGTAGAAAAAAAGATATTAATGCCTCACATTAAATGTCATCTCCACTAAAAGAAAAAGGAAAAAAGTCCTCTATTTCATTAAATGACCATTCTTTCCCCTGAAATATTATATTCAGTTTTGCTGGGTAGGTGATTCTTGGTTTTAATCCTAGTTCCTTTGGCTTCTGGAATATCATATTCCAAGGCCTTCAGTCCTTTAATGCAGAAGGTGCTAGAACTTGTGTTGTCTTGATTATATTTCCACAATACTCAATTGTTTATTTCTGGCTTATTGAAAAATTTTCTCCTTGACCTGGGAGCCCTGAAATTTGGGGACAATGTTCCTAGGAGTTTTTCATTTTGGATGTCTTTCAGGAGGTGATTGGTGGATTCGTTATTTTACCCTCTGGTTCTAGAATATCGGGACAGTTTTCCTTGACAATTTCTTCAAAGATAATGTCTAGACCTTTTTTTTTTTGATCATGGCTTTCAGGTGGTACCATTATTTTTAAAGTGTCTCTCCTGGATCTATTTTCAAGGTCTGTTGTTTTTCCAATGTGATATTTCACATTTTCTGCTACTTTTTCATTATTTTGCTTTTTTGGTAACTTCTTGGTTTCTAATTCATTCTAATTTTTAAAAAGCTATTTTCTTCCATGACCTTTGAACCTCCTTTTCCATTTGGTCCATTCTGCTTTTTAAAGTATTCTTCTTCTCATTGGCTTTTTGGACTTCTTTTATCATTTGGGTTAGTCTATTTTTCAAGGTGTTATTTTCTTCAGCATTTTTTGGGTGTCCTTTAGCAAATCATTGACTCTCTTTTCATGATTTTCTTGCATCACTCTCATTTCTCTTCCCAGTTTTTCCTTTACCTCTCTTAACTTGATTTTCAAATCCTTTTTGAGCTTTTCTATGGCCTGAGACCATTGTATATTTTTTTTTTTTTTTGAGGTTTTGGATGTCGAGGCTTTGACTCTTATGTCCTCTTCTGATGGTATGCTTTGTTCTTCCTCATTCAAAAAGATGGTAGATAATACCTGTTCACCAAGAAAGTAACCTTTTATCTCATTTTTTTTTTCCTTTTTGGGGCATTTCCCCAGATAGTTACTTGATTTTTGAGTCCTTTGTCTAGTGGAAGGTATACTCTAGGGACTTGTAAGTTCTCAGTTGCTCTGAGGTGGCACAACCAAGGAGAGGAGTTTACTCCCCTTCTGGCCTGAGCTCTGGTCTGCGAGCAACCACAAGCACTCTTTTGTACCCTTGAACTGCGAGTATGATTCTCTCTCCACAAGTCACCACCAGCTCCACCACGCCAGTGCTCTTCTCCACCCCAGGACCTCCACACCAGTAACTCCACCCCAGAACTGAGACCCAGATCAGCAACTCGATTCCCTCAACATGTTTAGGTTGAGGGCTCCAAAAGCTGTTGGCCTGGAGTGGGGTCTCAGGCCATTCTGGGATCTCTTTGCATGCAGGTGAAAGAGCTTTCTCATTGACCCTTGAAGCTGTCTTTGGCATTTGTAGGTTGAGAAATCCGAGAACCATAGCTGCTGCCTGTAATTCTGTGCTCTGAAGCCTGCTCCAGTCCTGTCTGTGCTATGCTGCAAGTCCAAGCCTAGGTTGGGCTCTGCTCTGAGTCCGATGCTATAGACCTTTCTTGTAGGCTTTCCAGGCTATCTTGGCATGGAAATCTCTTTCACTCTTATTTTGTGGCTTCTGCTGTTATAGAATTTGTTTAGAGTTATTTTTTACAGGTATTTTATGGGCTATGGGGGTAGGGCTAGAGCAGATCCATCCCTCTACCCTGCCATCTTGACTCCACCCCTCAGTTTTTCTCATTATTTAGGCCTGCATTTTTTCTAATCTGTCAGTTTATAATTTTAAAAATGTGATACAACTTAGTAGGTGAAAATATGTAGATACATGTTATTAAGGGAACTCTTATTTTACATATTCTATGTTACTTTAGCTCTTCTTTCTACCTTTTGTTGTGCTAGGATAATAGGAACAGAGGAAGAAAGTCCATGCTTTACCATCAGTTCAATTCATGCAGACCTAAGCTCTTGGTAAACTGAATTTTTACCCCCTGTACACAGCAGATGCTGTGCAGTCATGTCCACTTCTTTATGATACCATTTGGGGTCTTAGAAAAGACACTGGAGTGTTTGTCATTTCCCTCTCCAGCTCATTTTACAGGTGAGGAAACTGAATCAAACAGAGTGAAGTAACTTTCCCAGGATCACATGGGTAGAATGTATCTGAAGATGAATTTGATCTCAGGTCTTCCTAATTGCAGGCTACATGCTCTATTCAGTGAGCCACCTACCTGCCCTACACAGCAGATAGGAGTGAGTGAAAGGAGAAGTACAGAAAAAGAAAGGGCTCCCCTTGATCTCTCCAGTTTTAAATACACAGATAGCTAATCAAAAGAGTCCATATGCACTCATGTGTTAGAGGACACCACCTGCTACTACTACTAGGAATTGTGGTGGTAGTTGTGATAGTGGCAGTACTAGTACTTAATTCTTTGTTCTCAAATGACATCAAGAGGGTAGTCTTGATTTGAAAGTGAATTGAATTCAAATGAGGCAGAAATGTGTAAAATTACTAACCTCACTCTCTCTTCCATGGTCATTGGAGTCCAGTGGCAAGACAAAAGTCACAACTAGCAATAGCTCAGTAGCAACAGCTGTAGTAGTAGCAGCAACAGCAGCAGCAGCAGTAGCAGTAGTAGTAGTAGCAACAGCAGTGGTAGTAGTAGTAGTAGTAGTCCTCAAAGGAGGAGCAGCAGCAGCAGCAGCAACAGAGACAATCAATTCCCCATATTCAGTAAGGGTTTGTTATGTACGGGGCTGGATAAGCTGGGATCAAGTGCCTTGAGTACACAGAAAAGAATATTTATCCCTAAGTGTTTTGTGATCCAGAAGATTGCAGGACATTAAAACAACTTCTTTAGCTCCAATGTGGCTCTATTTCCTTGTTGTCTAACAATAATGGTATATCTCCCTGGGAAGTTTCACAGATCATAAAATTTAGAACTGAACGAAACTATACATATCATCTATTTTAACATCATAATTTTAGAGATATGGAAATAGAAACTCAGAGTGGCTAAATGCATTGTCTAGGGTTGAACAGCTAGTAAATAGCAAAGTCAGAGGGAGGAAATTGTAAATTGTACTGGAGTTAGGTATAAAGAACCTGGGTTCAAATCTTCCCTCAGATACAAAGTGCGCATGTGTCCTAGTACAGTGTTATGTGGTAGATGTTTAATAAATGTTAATTGAATTTAATTGAAATTTGAGCAAAATAATTAAGCTTTCCTGAGCATGTTTCTTCATCTCTGTATTAAATTGGTTATATTAAACAGCATCTATGGTCACTTCTAATTCTCAGTCTATGCTCCTACCACTGGTTCTGGAGATAGATGAGCAGTTTTAAGACTCATCTCAGGGGGTTACTACATATGTCACTTTGAAAAAAAATCACTTAGATTCCTTGGACCTCAGCTTCCTTAACTATAAAATGAGGAAATTATACTTGAGGTCCTCTGTGGATTAGGTCAATGTTGGACCTGTGACTCTATGATTTAAAGATTCATATCCCATTTGACTTCAAATCCATTACTCTTTCCTCCTTACTACACTGCTCCTTACAGAATTGAAGACCTGGAAATCACCTTAATGATTATATAATAACTTGTCCCAAGTCTATAAACCAGTTTCTGACACAGCTGGGATGAGAAGGCCTTTAAAGCTCTTGGCAACTATCAGGTGTAATAGGAATACCAGCTAATAACAACCTACAGTGTGTTAAAGAGTGGAATCTAAAGAAAAGGTCTCATTTTCCTTTCCCCATTGTCCTCACTATTCAAGGTATATTATTAGTCACATTAATAATTGTCATCATTTGGAGGCATATTATATTTTAAAAGCAGTATTTTAGTCAGTGCTCCCTATATTTTGCTAAAATAGAGATTGCATTCACAAAACCATGTGTAACATCCTGAAATCAAAGGGTAGTGGAAATAAGAAAGTTAACAGCATATGGTTATAGAAGATAAATGGAACCCAGGAAACCTGCATTCTATTTCTGACTTGACCACTAACCTGGGAAAATTTTAGCAAAAACACACAACATTTTGCTTTACTGACTGTAATTCACAGAACACAGGGCCTGAAATCATATTTGTACAATCCTGGGGTCTTCCTAAGAATAAAATTGCTAACATCAGGCAAACACTCTATTTTCCAAAAAATGCCAGCAAGTAGTAGTGTTGGCATTCAACAAAGGTCCAATGCTAATAGGGTTTCATTTTTATCCGTATGAGATGCCTTTCTACATGGTAAATGCTTCACTTCTCAGTTTTTGCTCAGCACATTAGCCATACATGGAGAGCAACAAAGAAAGTTAGGAACCATTTTAAAAGAAGCTGGGAAATTTTCCAAAGACTTCCACTATGAGGCCATAGCTATGTCTGGAGGACAATTGCTTAGATGACCATGAAAAGTTTACCTATCCCTTGTGTTCCTTAAATAGTCTTTATTATTTGTAACAAGTCAACCTACTGAGAATAATGGGAAAGTCTTCTATGGCAGAGCAGAGCATCAATCAGGAGATGACAGGGGAAAGGAAAGTCAGAGGTATTAACACAGTATGAATTGTACATATCACAAAAATGTCTAATGGAGATATGAAAGATTGAGACACTTGTGTTCCCACAGGCTAGAAATTCTATAGTTTGCAGGAACACAGTTCATAGACCATGCAAACTATTCAAAGAAAGGAGCTACAAAACTGCCTTCTTGAGAGTTTTCCTTCCAAACCATGACATTTATTTAAAAGTATGAGTAGATAAATTAAATCTGAAAGAAGAAAATCTGTCTCAATAATTCATGACAGTAGTTTCTGTTCAAAAGAAATTCCCAAAGGACACTGGTGTGTGTGTGTGTGTGTGTGTGTGTGTGTGTGTGTGTGTGTGAGTGTGTGTGTTTACTTGGTCAATATAGCTCCAACTAACTTATATAAAGTATATGTGAGAAGGATATGCCATCTTTCTAGCTGTGGTGAGTAAATTCCCATTCACTATTCTTTTGAATGCACAGAGATTTCATCTTTAGTGAATTGGGAACAATTTTTACTCAGATAATTTCCAAAATATTTTAAAGATTTTTTTACTTGCTCCATTGCAAGTGAAGATCACTTCCTCTATCAAACTCTTTCATTTGTTTCAAGTACACTTCCTTCACTCTCTTTCTAAAATACTTGTTCCACTCTATCTTGGACCATTTGCAAAAGCAGTACATTAATCTTGGACCATAGATTAAGTCATAGATCATCTATTTCATTCTTATTGCATCTTTAGAAAGTCATCTCCACAAATCCTGCTAATGTATAATAGGGAAGACTCGTGACTTCAGCTCATCCCAGCCAGTATCTGGAATTTACTGAATATTGTCATCTAAT
Organism: Bettongia penicillata ogilbyi; assembly: GCA_023548195.1. Lineage (NCBI taxonomy): Eukaryota > Metazoa > Chordata > Mammalia > Diprotodontia > Potoroidae > Bettongia > Bettongia penicillata. The sequence continues at coordinate 60,002 of JAJHZJ010000733.1, forward strand.
CTTTTCTCCTTTATTGCATTAATCCCTGATATCCACTCACCAGCTTATTCTTTTGCTCTTTGTTTAATTTGCACACCTTATTGTCTCTCCCTTCACATTATTCTCTTTACTTTATATTCATAGATTTTTACATGGAAGGAACTTTAAATTATATCTGATCACCTGAAAGTGAGACTGAAGTTTAGAGAGATTGAGACTTTTCCATAATCGTACAACTCTGTCAGAATGAGACTAAATTTTCATTATTAACAAGTCCAGCATTATATCCAGCATTATTCTATGCTTACTCTCAGTTGACAACATGTAGAGAGAGTTGGAAGAGATTAAATACTCCATTGGTATACATGAAATGTCAAGAGACCTAGAGAAAGGTTGCCATAATTGACTGGACACTATTCCTCCACAGAAGAAATATAAGAGGGTCTGTAAAAAGTATCTAAGCATGAAATATGTATGGGTTACATCTGCACCGTAAGGGAGTGCCTACATGGATAAGTATATACACCAACTCAAGCATCTGTTCAGGTTTTGAAGTTTTGACTGAATCTTACTGTGATGAAATGTGTTTGTTTGGGAAATTAATACTCTCTTTACCATTCAATCTCCTTTCACACATAAGATCCCCAAATAGCTGCACCAGGTTTAAGGCATATTTTTAGTCATCATTCACAGCAAGCCATAAGTCATGAGCTCTTATTAATGCATTTTTACTAGTCAAACAGAAGACACATTAATTCAAAGCAAAAAAAAAATTTAATAATCAGTATAGTGAAATAAATTGAGGAGCCCCTCTCACAAAAGACATGTATGCTCTTTTGCAGGTTACTATATAACTATTGAGAAGGGACCCATGTAGGGAACACAGGTAGACAAGGAACATAGGCATTCATAAAAGTATCAATTAATATAAATCTACTGTATGTCAGACACTTTGTAAGGTGCTGGGGATGAACAAGAGTGAAAGTCTCTCATCTCCATGATTTTACATTCTAATCAGGGATATATATATATATATATTCCATAGATATATCTATATCTATGTATATATCTATATCTATATCTATCTATCTATCTATCTATCTATCTATCTATATATATATATATATATATATATATGACTATATAGAATAAGTTGAAAATAAATATCAGGTACTTTAAGAAACATGCATGGCCAGAGAATAAGCACTGCTAGGGAACTCATGGTATTAAGGTGGAATTCCTCTTGAAACAATTCTCAGTCTCCGGCCAAGCGGGTTTTTCGTTTCAGAGATCCATGTGTTCTCTGGTGATATCAGTGGGCTGTGAACCACTTTCTTGGTTGAATTGGAGTTCTACTTTTCTTCCTTCTTTGCCATGCTATCATTCAGGTATTCTTTTAACTGAGCTACTTTCTATAAAACCATTTATTCATGTTATGTGTTGGATTTAAACTGCTTTGCTGGAGAAGGAAGTAGTCTATTAGTTCTTTTAACTCATGACCTTAAGGGCTATTTTACTTTGGATTTCAGATCCTGATGAGCCACACTTAACCAGATAGCTAAAGAAACCTGAATTAAGGTCCTCTGTTGGTATTTGAATTATCTCAATCTTAACTTTTGTAAAACTTATGGTTGGATTTAATTTTAATTGTTTTCATATGCCTAGTCACTAACTTGGGACACTGTAAATAAACCTAGGAATTCCACTAAGGCAAATTATAAAGAAGTTTGGTGGAACTCCACTCAAGCAATCTAACATCCCAGGTCTATCCTGGGTCCAAGAAAATATCTTTGGGAGACAGACTTTCCCCCAGTAAACCAAATCGCCATATTCCAAATATGTATACAAAAATGACACTACTGGTCTCTACCCTCACCTTTATCAGCAGTTATGGTTTGAATTGTGTTTTCAGTGATGAAAATGTACTTGTACTGATCCATTTCCACTCTCTGACCATTTCTAAAGATCTGCCTTTACAAGGGTTAAAGTTGTAGCAAGGGAATCCAGAAAAAGTGAAGATTGCACACAGAAGAAATCTGTGGCCTTGGCCCCATTAGTACCATTCTCCAACTACCTGAAATGTGTCCTGCCTATAAAGTTGAGTTAATGTACACTCCAAGTAAGAAGGATCTATGGTAAGAATTGGAAGCTTACATAAAGTAGTATTCCAATTCCCATCCTATGCTTATTTGAGAATATATCTGCTACTAATGAGGTTTCCCTTATCTTTGGGAAACTTTCCTTAAACTTTGTCCTAAGAAAATAGAAAAGTACACTCATGGTGTAAATGATTCCATAAGTGACAATGAAATACGTCCAAGTAAATACAATCTTTCACTGTGTCATTCTGACACAAACAGGCAAACAGCAATATAAGTGAGTATACAGGACCAACACTATGCTTATGCAGAGGAGGTATTATTTAGAAAGGTGCTGAATAGGTTGCCAATCAAAAGCAAATTCTACTACCAATTATTTCATCACTCTAGCTTCATTTCATTTCATTGTACTCCAAAATGCAATCTACAACTTAATATAAATATATTCCATGTAAACTGGTCATGTTGCCAGTAATCTCATCTTCACCAAATTTCCCATAACACTTTACCTGAACTGCTTTGCATTGATTATGTTTAGCTTAGGATCTCTGTATATGTGAAATTCTCTTTTTTGGATTGTAATATGTCTCAATATTTTATCTCTCTAGTTATTAGCTTCTCTAGCTTTCTCTCTCTCTCTCTCCATCTCTCTCTCTCGTTCTATCTCTCTGTCTCTGTCTCTCTCTCTCTCTATATATATATATGTTATGTACATATACATATATACATGTACATACACACACTATATATATATATATATACATATATATATTCTTAAGTAATGCTTTTTTACAACTTAGCAGGCATGAGAAGGAATGAGATATTCTAAGGGAATAAAGGATGAGGTCAGAGGGAGAAATACAGCATTAAAGCAGTGTTTTTAACATTTTAATCTTACTTAGGGCTAGCCTGTGATGGATTAGGAAGGGATAGAAGTTGGGGTATAAACAGACAACGATAACAAAATCTGAACTTTTGGAGAATCTATGGGTTGATGAGTGGTGGAAACGATAAAGAAGATATAGTAAAAGCCCAGGGGAGCTGACTCTAGATATAGACACTAAGAAATGCATCTGCTCAGCAACTTGGTTTACTGCTCTATTCCTTTGGGATTTTGAGCACAGTTCCTGAAGAAAATTCAGGTTTAGTTTCGCAGTATCTTGACTTTCAACACTTTTTCTTGTACTGTTAATTGGGCTGGCAATTTAAATGAAATTTAAAATTACTTTTGTTGTCATTTTTAATTAGTTATGGTGCCAGGCATGACCAATCAGACTCTGAATGGTGATCATGTGACTTCCTTAAAGTGAATAGTGACACTAGAGAAGAAATATTTGATATTTTTAAAGGGACAAATTTAATTTTCCCACTTCAAATGATACCAGTGTTTCAGATTCCAGTACATTAAGGTAGAATATTAGACAAGATAACCATCAATTTAATTGTGCCACCTAGAGTATTAAGATTATATGGAAAATAGATATTTAATGGAGCTTTAAGATCATTCTTTTCCACAAATGCCATCTGAATTAATTTTGCTCTTTAAATGAATTTCTTTCTAGAGTTCATTGACTATCAAATATGATTGTCCTTCCTGTCTTCTTCCCTAATCCAGTGTTATTATATGTAGAAATAAGAAAGACTATGACTATAAATAATATGATTTTATAATATTTTATTTTATAAACACAATAGAATTTATTTAAATTGATGTGGCCAGTCATTCAATCAATGGGCATGATAATCTGCTCACCATTATTTTCTATAAATTGCCTGACTATAGACAATTTTCTGTGTCAATTTCTGTCTCTAACATAAGGATACTAGAGAATGAGTCCTCTCCTGTCTTTCAAATTCATGAGGATATTGTGAGAATGATTTATGTATATTGAGCTGGATAATCAACATCTAAGTGCCCCTTCTCTATGAATCCATCAAGCAATATTGTATCATGTCCATGTATACCTTAACTTCAAAGCCTCAGTGCCATGAAATCCAGTTGTGCTCTCCAAATATTGATTTTAAATCTGCAAAGATAGCTACGGTTGAAGAATTAAGTGCCTAGAAGGAGGCAGTCACACAGAAATCAAAGTGAGTCAATGGATTCCACTGTAACCTTACCTTAAGTGTAAGCTATCCAATTGCTTTGCCTTGTCACTAAGGAAACTACAGCCTGAGAAAGGAACAGTCATCCTCAGGCAGGATGTTGCACAAATGCTAAATCTAGTTGCCAAGTTGGCTGACTGCCTTTAAAACACAACTATAAATACCACTTTTCCATTATGTATAAGTGTTTTAATCCCAGCACTTAGAACAATGATATTTACTGAGGCCCTGCAGTTTACATCTATTATAACACTATACATTCTAGTACGCAGCAAGGGTCCCCTTTATACTAGGGAAGTCGATGGGTTTTCTATTTGGGTATAAGGTTTTTTGTCATGGTTATTGTAAGACAAGCTCTGAATTATGACTTTGCCCCCAAGACATGCCTGCACTCTGATGTGTAAATCACGGAGTCAACAGTCAATATTTTATTTCCACCGAACCTTACAAAAACACACTCTTTTCCTTCCAAATTGTATAATGGAAGATTTTCCCCACTATGGGTCCTTCATTCAGGCATAGATCATGATGTACTATTTTCTACTGCTAAATAGAATTAATTCAAGCAGACTGCTAATTAAAGAGCTTTTTCATTCAGTACACAGTTTGTTCTTTAAAAGGTCAGCTCCTTTCACACATTCAATTAGAATGAATGCTAATTTTTGACTTCTTTGAGTCCCTCCTTCATCTTCACCTTCCCCCACAACCCTCCCTCCTTCTCTTATTCTCTCTCTCCTGTCTCTTCTACTGTTTAATTACAATAATGCTGGTGTGTTTATGTGGCATTTTTCTCTTCTTCAAGGACCTCCATATGTTTTGAAAATATCATATGGTGGTAAATGAGTTTATTCTACCCTTTATATAAATAAGAGATGAGAAGCAAGGGATTTCCCCTGCATCATACATAAGTCACTAATATAACCAGAAATAGTTTCCATTAGGTCTTTTCCAAACTCCTCTGCTCCCTTGTGCTTCAGTTTCATATTCTGGATTATGTTCTTATTTTGGTCCCCATCCAATATCATGATTACTTGACCATCACCATGGTCATCACCATTACTTGACTATCACCATAATAGTGGTATCTTGGTAACAATAGCATTTCAATGTTTGCATCCTGCTTATTGATCCGCTTGTTGCTATAAAAATAAATTTTAAAGTTATACTTCCAAAAGTGGTAACAATAGTATTTGACATTCATGTAGTGTTCTGAGATTTACTTTCTCATTGAAACTGAAAATAACCCTTGGGGTGATCTGGAAAGGCCTGATGATTGCAATTTCTAAGTTTTAATCTCTTTTCAATTCTCTTGATAACTTTTAGATGATTCTTGAGGCACAGCAAAATTTTTCTCAGCCTCTCTGCACACAATTCTTGGGCAATGACATTCCAGTATACCTTTTAGCATCCAAGGTGATACAGCTAGTAAATATCTGGGGCACTCAGATCTTTCTGTCTCCAGAACCCATACTCTACTACTCCATCAAGCCTCCTATGATTGATGGATTGACATTTTCTCTCCTAGTTAAGGTATAAAGGTAAAATGGGGTAGATTGGTTTCAACTTAACCCTTGCATCTCTCTTACACTGAGGCAAAATCTTTTCCTCCATAAATTCTAACTGCTAATACTAGTTTTCCTCTCTGGAGCTACACAGACTACTCTTATCTTTCTTTTATGTGACAACACTTCAAATATTTGAAGATTGTTTCCTGTCTACAAAATGTGAAGGATAATGACACACATGCCATTGAGGAAAAACTGTGTGGTGATGGGGAATAAGGTAAAGAGAGATTCTACTTCAACCTTGACCAGATGTCTTTCCTTGTCTATGTTTTGTCCAAAGAAGAACCTTGTGAACTTCAAAGAATCTGGAAGTTTTTGGATTTCTCATCTTCACCTTAATATCTTGGAAACCTCCATAGATCAAGTGATAGCATACTTGCCGTCCTTAAGGGAAAATTATTTAGCACCCCATGCGTAGGAGAAATGGACTTTCAGCAACCAGAAACAGTCATTCCTCTGCCATACATACTTTTTATACTTGAGTCCTCTTCCTCTTGGATTCTCTATATGCTTGTGGAAGATTGTGTCAAAGAGTCTTAGAAATCTGATTTGTACTAACACTTATTACTGAAGCACTTAATAAACATCTCTTTTTAAAACAAAATTTGCTTAAAGTTAGCTGACTAACTAGGTGTACTCAATAAAGGAATTCAAGAATTTTCTCTGGTACATTGAAATATGCTGAATACATTGAAGTACACTAAAACTCTAAGGAGAGAGTGTAGCTAGCCTATCTACACAAATCTCACTGACCTGTGTCAGTGAGAGTTGGGATTAAGATCCTCAGAGCTTACATGGGCTACAAAGTCATTTCTAATATTTAGGATTTCCCCAAATTGAACAAAAATACTTTGAGAGATAGCAAGTTCCCTTTCACTTGGAACATCTAAGTAGAGATTAGATATCCTGATTTCAGGAATGTTGTAGGGATTCCTTTACTTCATAGGAAGCTGGAATAAATGACTTATAAGGATTGTCAGTCTCATATTTTGCAATTATGAAAAATTTTGCAGTTTAAAATTGACATTTTTATATCTTTAATTTTTATAAAATACTAGTGTGACAAAAATTCTGATTTAGCAAAGATCTGCTTCAGTAATCCCAAATTGCATTTTAGTAAAGGACAATAGCAGGACAATTGAAACTCCATATTTTTACAAATGAGGAAACTGAGGTTGAAAATTTAAATGACCTCAAGATAATATAGAATCACAGAATCTAGTAGCTGCGAGAAAACCCAGAAGTCATCTACTCCAATTCCTATCTGAGCAATAGTCTTTTCTATATTATTCCAACAAGAAGTTTTCCAGTCTCTTCTCAAAAACTTCCAGGAAGAGAGATCTAATCATGTCCTGAAGACATTCCACTACACTTCTGGAAGATTCTAATTATAAAGTATTTTACTTACATTAAATTTAAATCTGTCCTTACCATTCATCGTTCTGACTTCTAGACTTTGAGGCCAATAAAAGCCAATCTAATCTCCCCTCTACATGGCAATTCTATAAATTTCAGATTTTGAAGGTGAGACTTCCAATTCTAAATCAGTGCTCTTTCCATTGAAATGACTTAACCAAGATCAAATAGCTAGTTAGAGAGTTAATTGAGATCAGATCTCATCTTCTAGTTTAGCACTCACTTTACCATGCCATACTCATATGTTATTTCAAAGAGAAATGTAGGAATTTCCATTGTTCCATTGAACAATGAACTCATCTCTTTCTTTCTCAAACCCCTGTTCTTCCTTAACATGAAGAGTAAAAAAAGAAAAAAGAAAGAAACAAAAAAACTTAAAAATGCTTCTTACCTCATTGGCTTTGGGAGGAAGGGTAAGAGAAATGTATCAATCACTTATACATAGGTAATGGAATGCCCAACATGAATAATCACATAAGAAAAAATAAAGACAGCCATCGATCAGAGCTCTTGACAACAGAAGAAAATAATATGTAGCCCAATCCATCTTGCCAAACATACTTAATGGCTCTAACATATATGTTCTGTCCTAGTCTCTCAGAAAAATAATTTTCTTATTGAATAACACAAGGTATACAAACAAGGATTTTTAAAGCTCGTTTCTGAAGCAATATTATTTCACAAATCCAGGGACAACAAAAGGAAACTTGAAGAATGTGATATATAAAATAAGAAATTGGGGGGAAGTTCCAATTTAATGTAATTAGGTATGAAATTAAATGACAAATTAATTGAAGGGAAATCATTCTTGCAAGCATTGGTCAGGCAGTTATCCATGAGCCAAATATTGTGGTACATCCTGGGAAGAAAAAGAAAAAAATGAGAACTTCTGTCCTCAAAGAGTGTACATTCTATCAGAAATCCAAATATTCCTACCCATCACTGATTGTGCTGTGAACAACATGCCAAAACTGAAATCATAGAGATTCTGATGGCAAATAATAACTTTTTAAATAGTATATAACATGAGTGAGGGAGGATTCCTTATTTTTCCATGACCCTTATTGTCAGTCCATGTCTCCTATTCATGAGTTCATTTTATGTAATTAAGCAGAACTAATTTGTGGTATGGATAATGGGAGAGAACTTTAATTAAATCTAGGTCTAATTTATGGATGTGTAAACTGAATCCAGAGAGGTTAACTGACTTACCTGGAATCACAAAACTAGTTAGAGATAGACCTGGTATTGTCTCATATCTAATATCTAGTCCAGTGCTTTTGTCATACCATGCTGCCTCAGTGAAAGCAGATGGAGATACCAAGGTCCAGGATTCTATGACTTATTCTAGTACATGATTTATTCCAATGAGTCACCCTGATATGCCCTTTTCAAATTGAGTTAAATGCATGGCACCTAATTTGGAGGGAGGATTTAGAGAGCTTGTAACTTAACAAGGAGATTCATGCTTAGCTTTTATTTATTACATAGCAACAGGTCAAATCCTTAGTATTGTAAAAAATACATGAAATGGATTGTTTGGTTAAAAGGTTTAAAGAAAGTAAAAAAATGGATGTCAATAAAAAGCTGCTTCCTCCTGAGCGGTCATGCTGAGTGAACTTTACAAATATATACAATTAAAACGTAAATTACCAGTCACTTTTTTATGTTGAGTTTTACAGTTGCTATTAATAAAAGACTATTTGTGTTTAAACAATAGTCACAGTAGCCATCTTTCTTCATTTTGTCATAGAACCTTAATGTTGCTCTTATGTAACATTGGTATGTAATTTACCCAGTTGTGTGTCTTTGGCCAATGCCCTACACCAAAACATCAAATGGGAAAGAAAGAGCACATGAATGTCTAGGGGTAAATTCAAAATTCAGAGCAACATGTACTATTTTGTAAGTTAGTGATCTCTCAATAAGAGTTCCACTTTAATATACTTTTAAGAAACTTATTTTTAAAGTTTTGAGTTTCAAATTCTGTCCCCCACCTGAGTGAGTAAGCAATAGGTTATATATGTGCAGTTATGTAAAACATTTCCATATTAGTCATTTTGTACAAGAAGACTAGAATAAAAGAAAGTGAAAAACACCATGCTTCTGTCTATAATCAATCTAAATCAGTTCTTTCTCTAATGGTGGATAGTATGTTTCATTATTAGTCCTTAGGATTGTGTTGGATCGTTGTATTTCTCAGAACAGCTAAGTCATTCACAGTGCTTCACTGAATGATATTATTACTATATATAATGTTCTCCTGATACTTTTCACTTCACCATACATCAGTTCATGTAAATCTTTCCAAATTTTTCTGGAATCTACCTGCTCATCATTTCTTATGGAACAATAGTATTCCATTACGTTATATACCACAGATTGTTTTAGTCATTCTTCAGTTGATAGGTATCCATTTGGTTTCCAATTTGTAGCCACCACAAAAAAGACCTGCTATAAATATTTTTTGTACAAATGGGTCCTTTATCTCTTTTTTTGGCAGTGATAGGAAGTTTTTGGCATATAGACCTAGCATTAGTATTGCTGGATCACAGGGTATGCACAGTTTTATAATCCTTTGTGCGTAGTTCCAAATTACTCTAATGTTTGGGTCTTTTCACAACTCCACCAACAGTGCACTAGTGTCCCAGTTTTTCCATATTCCCTGGAACTTCTCACATTTTCCTTTTTTATCACATTAGCTACTCTGATAGGTGTAAAGTGGTTCCTCAGAATTGTTTTAATGTACCTTTAAGGTGGCCTTTATAAATACCATGCACATTTATACATACACACATACATAATTTATGTATCTCTAACTCTGTATCTTTCTATCTCTATCTGCATATATAAACACATTGTTCTTATTACCATTACATGCAAAGGGAGCACCTAGAAGGTACTTTCCTTTTTTATGGCATCCAATAATTTATTTAAGTGTTACATATGCAATATGAATAGGAGCCCATTGCCAGGAATCATAGAACCATAACTATGGATGAATCATAAGACCAAAATCAGACATATGTCATGCCTGATGTGGGTCTATATTGAAACAAATGGAGAAAAACTTGCAGAATTCAGTCAAGAAATACCTTTTATTCATATAAATGAAAACAATTCTTCCTGTCACTATATGTAGGTGTATTATACTTCATGAACGTGTAAACAATACACATTTTAACAGAGGGAAGAAACTGAAAATAAGAGGGAACTTGCTTCTATAGTTAATTGCATTATTCCATTTTCTTATCTAGTATCACATAGTTTTGATAGTTATTACTAATAAAATAATTAGAGAATTTCATGTTGCATTACCCTTTCCTTGCTATATATTCCCCAATTATTTGTCGTTATATTCTTGAACTTTCTTTTTCTATGACAAGAGCTATATTTGCATTTCACCTGTGTGGTGCCACTTCAGGTTATCTTCCCAACTCACATTTTCACACTGGGTGTTATGAATGGTAACTGTTTCAGGTTCAAATATTTTTTAAATATTAATTTATTAGTTTTCAACATTCATTTCCACAAGATTTTGAGTTCCAAATTATCTCCCCATCTTTACCTTCCCCCACCCCAAGACACTGTGAATTCGGATCACCCTTTCCCCCAATCTGCCCTCCCTTCTATCACACCTCTCCCTTCCCTTATACCCTTCTTCTCTCTTTTATTTTGTTAGGGCAAAATAGATTTCTATACCCCAATATCTGTACTTCTTATTTCCCAGTTGTGTGCAAAACAATTCTCAATATTTGATCCTAAAACTTTGACTTCCAACTTGTCTTCCTTCCTCCCTCCTTTCCCCACTGGGAAGGCACCAATTCAATATAGGATATATATATATATATATATATATATATATATATATATATATATATATATATATATATATATATATATATATATATATATATAGTCATGAAAAGACTTCCATAATAGTCATGTTGTAAAAGACTAACTATATTCCCATACATCCTTTCCTGCCCCCCCATTTATTCTATTCTCTCTTTTGACTTTGTCCCTCCTTCCTCCCATTTTACCTCTCTTCTACCATCCCCCTGTACCTCACTTATCCCCTTCTCCCTGAATTCCCTGTAGTGAAAGATAGATTTTCAAACCGAATTGAGTATACATATTATTTCCTCCTTAAGCCAATGTGATGAGAGTAAAGTTCACTTTTCCTCTCTCACCTCCTCCCTTTTCTCCTCCATTGAAAAATATTTTTTAACTCTTTCAAGAGTGTTATTCTACTCCATTTCATTTCTCTCTTTCTCCTCCCAATATTTTCCTCTCTCACCCTTTAATTTAATTTTATTTCTTATAAATACCATCTCTTCTGATTCAACTCAACCTGTACTCTCTGTCTATGTGTGTGTGTCTCTGTGTGTGTGTCTGTGTGTAATCCACTTACCTAAATACTGAGAAAAATTTCAAGAGTTACAAATATCTTTCCATGTAGGAATAAAAAGATTTCAGCGTTAAAAAGTCCTTTATGCTTTCTCTTTCCTGTTTACATTTTCATGCTTCTCATGATTCTTGTGTTTGAAAGTCAAATTTTCTCTTCCGTTCTGGTCTTTTCATCATGAATCCTTGAATATCCTCTATATCATTGAATGACCATAAAAGTATCATACTCAGTTTTTCTGGGTAGGTGATTCTTGGTTTTGATCCCAGTTCCTTTGACTTCTGAAATATCCTGTTCCAAGCCTTTAGATCCCTTAATGTTGAAGCTGCCAGGCCCTGTGTTATTCTGATTGTATTTCCACAATACTCGAATTGTTTCTTCCTAGCTGCTTACAATATTTTCTCCTTGACCTGGGAACTCTGAAATTTGGCCATATTCCTAGGAGTTTCTCTCTTAGGGTCTCTTTCAGGAGGTGATAGGTAGATTCTTTCAATATTCCTTTTCCCCTCTGGTTCTAGAATATCAGGACAGTTTTCCTTGATAATTTCATGGAAGATAATGTCTAGGTTCTTTTTGTGATCATGGCTTTCAGGTAGTCCCATAATTTTTAAGTAGTCTCTCCTGGATCTATTTTTCATGTCGGTTGCTTTTCCAATGAAATGTTTCACATTATCTTCAATTTTTTCAGACTTTTAGTTTTGTTTTTTAATTGCTTGGTTTATGTCATAGTTGTTAGCTTTCCTGAACTCCATTCTCTCTTTTAAAGAACTATTTTGTTCAGTGAGCTTTTGAACCTTCTCCTTCATTTGGCTAATTCTGTTTTTTAAAGCCTCCTTCTCCTCATTGGCTTTTAGACCCCTTTTAAAGGTGTTATTTTCCTCAGCATTTTTTTGCTTCTCCTTTAGCAAGCTGCTAACTTGATTTTTAAGCTCTTCTATTTCCTGAGCTTAGTTTAAGTTCATTTTGGAGGCTCTGTAGACAGGGGTCGTGACTTCCTGTGATGCTATGCTTTGTTCTTCTTCATCTGAAAGGAGGCACCTGTTCACCAAGAAAGTAACCTACAGCCTTATTTTTTTCCCTTTATTAGGCATTTTCCCAGTCAGTTGCTTGACTTCTGAATCCTTTGTCAAGAGGGTGGTCCTATTGCCCCTTTTATCCCCAGTATTATGTTCAGGGCTGAGATAGGACTCAGCTGCTTTATTCCCCCAGAGCTTTGGGTGGGGTCAGGGGTTATCACTGAGGCCTGAGATTTTTTTGTTGCTTGTGGGTTCAGGTATCTGGGACTCTCCCTGCTGTGAACTCTGCCCTGGAGATCTGTTCAGGTCCTGTTTCTCCCAGTGCAGTATGGCCAGGGATGGGCTCTGCTCTGTTCAGCATCACTTGAGACAGATCTTTCTTGTCAGCCTTCCAGGTTACCTTTGGCTGGAAACCTCCTTCCCTCTGTTGTTCTGTGGCTTCTGTTGCTCTAGAAATTGAGAGTCATTTTTAACAGGTTTTTTGTGGGCTGTGGTGGAAGTACCAGAGTCTATGTGTCTTCCTACCCTGCCATGTTGGCTCTGCCCCGAGTTAGTCTATTTTTAAAGGTGCTGTTTTTTTCAGCATTTTTGGGGGTCTCCTTTAGCAGGCTCTTGACTCTTATTTTATAATTTTCTTTCATTGCTTTCATTTCTCTTCCCAGTTTTTCCTCCACCTCTCTTACTTGATTTTCAAAATCCTTTTTTGAGCTCTTCCATGACCTGAGACCATTGCATATTTATTTAGAAGTTTTAGATGCAGGAGTCTTGACTTTTATATCTTCCTCTGATTGTATGAATTTCTCCTCCTCATTTGCAAGGATGGAAGAAAATACTTGCTCACCAAGAAAGGAACAATCTATAGTTTTTTTCCCCCTTTTCTGCTATTTCCCCATCGAGTTACTTGACTTTTCAGTCCTTTGACAAGTGGAAGGTTACTCTTTGGACCTATACATTCTCAGTTCCTCTAAGGTGGCACAATCAAGGGAGAGTGGTTTACTGTTCTCCTGGCCTCCACTCTGGTCTGAGAGCAACCACAAGCACTGCTGCCCAGGATCTGTGAGTAGGATCCCCTGTCCATAGCCTCCACGAGCTCCACCAGCCATTGCTCCTCCTTTCCCCAGGACCACCACTCAGGGCTGAGATGTAGATCAGCAAGTCAATTCTCCTAGGGTCTTTAGGCCTGAGGGATCCTAAAATAGATGTTGCAGCTGCCTGGGGTTTGGGCTAGGACAGGAACCTGCTCCCTTTTCACCCAGGTAAAAGAGCTTTCTCACTGACCTTTAAAGCTGTCTTTGACATTTGTGGATTTTGAAATCTGGGGACTGCAGCTGCTTCCCATGATTTCATGCCCTGAAGCCTACTCCAGTCCTGTTTGTGCCATGCCCTTGGCTACACTCTGCTCCAAGCTAGTGTAGTAGAACTTTGGCCTTTCAAGCTGCCTTGGGCTGGATATCTCTTTCACTTTGTCTTTTTGTGGCTTCTTCTGCTCTAGAATTTGTTTAGAGTCATTTTTGCAGGTATTTTATAGGCTAAGGGAGGAGAGCTACAGCAAGTCCATCTTTCTACTTCATCATCCTGACTTTGCCCCTCAATCAACTGTGGCCTTGTATTCAGTATTTGAGTCTTGAATCTGTATTCAGTGATTGAGTCTATTCATAAAACTTGCTTCTCAAATAGTGTGGTCAAATCAAAGACTTTCTCAAAATAGCAGAGGTAGAAAAAAAAAGCTATAAATCTTTTCCCAAAAGCTGAAGTGTATATGTTCCAACAAAGATAGACTGTTTCAGTTGGAAAAGTGGATGCACACAGAGTTCACAATTGAAAAGACATGCCCTATGTGGACAAAGGAACTTATATGACCTTTGCAAATAGAATTTAAAAAGTTTTTAAAAGTACTTCCAAAGATATTCCTTGTTCAAATTATTGATGTGGAAACATAATAATCCTTTTGTTAGATAGTTAATCAGAAAAAGTAGGTGATTAGTACACATCACCACCTACTTTTACTAATACTGAAGACTATCTTCTTTAGACCAAAGTCTGTGTAATGTCCAATATTGGGATACAGTGACAAATTGTATCCTTTTGCTCATTAGTAACTATTTTGAAATTCTGAATTTTAGTCCAATTCCAAGTTGTTCTTCAAAATGTCCTTTTTGAACTATTCTCTGACTTGGAAAGATGAAATGACAGACTCCCTTGAACTCTTTGTATTAGGTCCACACTGCAGAGCTATAAGTTGGTCAACAACATGAACTGTGTGTGAAACAATACATTTTTGAAGATGTTTCAAAGAAGCAAAAATGAATTAGAAGAAAAGACTTGCTTTCTTGAAACATTAAAAACCAGAGGAAATAGAATGTGAGTAGAAATGAATAATAATACAACAGAAAAATAAAAGTAAACTTAAAAGCGTGCTTGTTTGTGGATGCATAGGAAATTATGCTGAGGGAATGAGTTGGAACTATTTTGGATATACAATCCAACTCAAGTTTTCTCCAAAATGAACTCCATATCAGTTAGAATATTCCCTGCACCATGACTGCAGTGATTCAGTTAGATTGGGTATGAACATGCTAGGGAAATCCTGAAGTCAATTTTAACTTCCATGAGGTGAAAATTTAATAAATTAATTAAACTTATTCATGAATTTCAGACTAATCTTCAGTACTACAGCTATCTTAGAATTCTTGAAATCAATGGTGAACTGGAAATTGTACAGTAATCATTCTATCTACTTTCATGAAAAATGATTGGCTAACTAGTTCCTAATGCAAAAATACTACAAATTATCAATGAAAATAGGAAAAAAATCACCAATTTTTAAGGATAAAAAAGAAAATATCTGTGGAAAAAGCCTACATAATATTCTCATGTGACTCTTTGCAATCAATTAAAGGTTAGGAAGAGAAGGAAAAGAAAAGCAAATCATAATTCTAAAACATGAGCATTTAAAAATAAACACTACAAAACTGTAAACATCAAAGCAGTGTGTTACTAGATAGGAAATTGAAAAGATGAACAGTGGATCTAAATAAGTGCACAATATAAGGAAGCAAATTGATGATGACGGTGGTGATGATTAATGATGACGGTGACTCATAATACGTATAGAATTATCTTAATCCCTCTCAAGAAATTGGATTTTGAAGGTATTATGAAGACTGAATTATCTCTTCTCAAAAGTTGATCTTAAATCTTAGAAATTAAAGCAAGGCACTTTTCCTTCTTGCTATTAAAATATTACAGCAGTCACCTGATCAATAAATAATAATTTATTAAGTGCATCTTGTGTGTCAAGTGCTATACTTGGCCCAGGAGATACTAATACAATTCTTGAAACAATTCTCACTTTCACAGAGTTTGCCTTCCAACAAGGGAGATAAATACACATAAAAGTTTGGAGAGTAAATAGTAACAGACACAAAGTCACCAACTGCGGAGTATTTTAAGATTTAGGGCATTAGCATTTGGTGAGAGATGGGAGTGGATAAATTCATATCACTAAAATTCTTTAGGATGCATAAGAACTGAATCTTAAATAAAGAAAG
This sequence comes from Bettongia penicillata ogilbyi, assembly GCA_023548195.1. Classification (NCBI taxonomy): domain Eukaryota; kingdom Metazoa; phylum Chordata; class Mammalia; order Diprotodontia; family Potoroidae; genus Bettongia; species Bettongia penicillata. The sequence continues at coordinate 76,142 of JAJHZJ010000733.1, forward strand.
GAGTCTGTGAGAAATTTGTTTTATTTTTAGAATACATTCCAGGACTGGTGGACAGTTATTTCAAAAGACTATCTGCAGAATGCTTAACTGTCTATATGATCCCTTATTATATAAGATAAAATATTGTGCATAAAGAATGGAGAACAAGCTAGTTTAGTTACATATACAGTATAGGACAGAAATGAACATCCAGTGAATCTCAAAATGTAGTCAGGTTATGAAAGACTTTAAAGGTTATACAGAAAATTTGCATTTTATCCTTTATGCAATCCTAGAGTCAAAGGGGTTTAATGAGTAAGGAGTGACATTGTCAGATTTACACTTAAGAAAAAAGTCACTTATGCACATATCACTTATGGACTTGTTTGAGGAGGGATCTGAGCCCAAGAGGTCAATTAGTTATATACAGATAGCAGGAACAAAGCTTTTCCTGGAAGGCATGATAAGTTACCTCTCAACTTATCTCTGGACTAAACAGCATAACCATTTTAAACATGTTAGGTATAAGTATTGATTTTGTCTCCATAATCCTTAATTTGTGGATAAATAGAATTTTACCATGGATGGCATATCTCCATGCAAAAATTCTTTGCAACTCTGTGAAGTTGCCAAAAAGATAATATGAGTGATTATCATCTATTCACTTTAATATTAAATGTTCTCCTATTTTTTATTTCGACAGATTTGTGAAGTTTAATGGGTCATCTCCATTCTCATTCAAATGTTAGAAAGAGCAAAGTTGAATGGATGGTTTGTGGACATGTGTGATACAATCCAAAGAATGGAATAGTCAATCTGTTTGCTTAGCAAAAAGTTATTTTTTCTTCCCTGGTAAATTTTCTTTCCTATTTCTAACTCTTCTCCCAGTAATTCATATTTTAAGGAAGCATGTATTCTCCATTTTGGGAGAATATTCCGAATTTCAAATATTCTATTGCCACAAATCATCAAAATGCTCCAGAATTTTTTTCAAATACTGGTCAAATCATCTCGTCACCAAGCACTATAATAAAATATTCATGTTCTAAAAGACTGAGAAACAGAGGCTACAGGAACACAATAATTAATAGTTCACCAACAATTGTGATACTAGTCTTCTTACTCTATATCTGCAACTCAATCTACAGTATGTGTATCATGAATGAAGTATGGATGAAAAGTTGTGAACAGCACATTATGGAGATTGATTTTCACATTTATAGTAGTAAAATATGTAAATACACATGTATTTGATAATGTGAAAGTCCAAGCAATTGGACCTCCAAGTTAAAGTTTACTGATCATATCGGGGATTATTTCCTCATCCTATTATTAATATAAGGATGCAGAGTCTCAGATCAGTTTAATTACTGCCCCCTTAACAGAAATCATCAGTAGGGTATTCACAGAAATCATATTATACATTGCCAATGAAAAGTAGTCTATAATCACAATTTTGGCTTTAAGGGAATAAATATACAGGTCCTTTATCTTACAGCATGGTAAATTCTTACATTTTCATGATTTCGGGCCCAACCATGTCTAAATCATACCCTACTATATCAATTAGTAAAGTATATTACATAAATAAAGTAATTAGTACTATTTAAGAAGTCTTATTGAACTTTAGTGAATTTTTGGATTTAAATACTTCTCATCATGTAACTGTAAGACAAAGCAATCAGGAGCTTGTCTATATTGGCTTATTCTACTTTTTCATACTTTGACAGAAATTGTCAATAGGTTATTCATAGAAGTCACATCATACATTATCCATGAAAAGTACACCATATCACAATTTTGGCTTTAAGGCAAGAAACATACAGGTTCTCTCCTTATCTTATGGCATGGTAAATTCTTCCATTTTCATGAAAACACAATGTAAATTAATTTCAATGTGACCTACAAAGCTAAACCCACAACCAGGAGAGAGATGGGATGGTGGGAAAGTAGACAAGCTAGTTAAATCCATGGATTAAGATGAAAGCTCATGTGGAAACAGAAGCTTTCAGTCAGAAAAGACTATATGGGACATAGCCTGAGGCCACAACTTTGAAACACTGACACAGAGGATATAATCTAACCCTTCAACCAAAACCCCTCTTAAGTAAATGATACTATTTGCAGGAAATGGTATCCAAAGGGGGGGAAAAAAGCTAGGCAGGTACTCAGTAAATCTGGAGTCCAGTCCCAACATTGTCACTGACTTAACTACAGAATATTTTAAAGGCAATTTAAGCCCTCATTGACTGTATGTATAAAAAGGCATATTGGATAGAGAATTGGCCTTGAAGCCAAGAAGACTTGGTTTCAAGTGCTGAATCTGGAACACCGTGGCTCTGTGACCCTAGCCATGTCATTTTTTCTCCCAGTGCTTGAGACATCTCTCTAAACCTATAAGTTGCAAAGAAAGTGTCAACCTGAAACTCTTTATCTGCAAATTCCATATACTAAGGAAACTTTTAGTCTAATCTTCTCCCCTACTTATTACTCATAGGGTACTTGTAAGAAAAGCAGGTAAGAAAGAAAAAAATAACTTGGGGAAAATCTTAGAATGAAAAAAAAATGACATGGTTGTCATAACAAAATCAAGGAAAGAAAGAAAGAGATGAAGAAAGGAAGGGAAGAAAGAAGGAAGGAAGGAAGGAAGGAAAGAAGGAAGGAAGGAAGGAAGGAAGGAAGGAAGGAAGGAAGGAAGGAAGGAAGGAAGGAAGAATAAAATTTATTAAGCACTTAGTATGTCCCCAATTACTGTTCTGGGGATAAAAATACAAGGAAACAAAAGAGTCCTTACTCTTAAAGAGTTTGTTATATTCTAATGGAGGATAACAACATATAAAGGGAACTGGAAAGGGTGGGAAGAGAGGTGAACATAGCAGAATGGAGATTGCTGGGAAATAAAGTGGAAACCTGGATAGGGCAAGAGAAATTGAAACTTCTATCAGGACCCAGGATGGTTCCAGGGATGGAGTCCAAATTTCCAGAGGGAGGAGAAATAAATAATGACCTGAGAGGGAGAAAGTACAGATTTATCAATAAATCATTTATTAAGCATTTATTTTATGTCAGTTATTGTGTGAAATACTGGGGATATAAATAGAAAAAATGTCCTTACATCATGGAGATTACATCTTCATTGGTTTGTATGCTAACTCACATACCAAAAGGATATGAAAAACAAGTTAAAAGAAAACTGCAAAAGAACAAAACTGCATTTGTGAGGCCAAAGCAAATATGCTCTTTAATCAAAGGGGATACTTTTGAGAATATATGTGGTAGTATAGTGTAGAGATGATTGGGAAATATAGTGGAAGAATACATGTATTTACTATGTGTTAAGCAATGAAAAATTAAGACTTTTTGCCAAAAAGAAACAATTGAAAATATTTCACTTTGGGAGCAAGAGAATAAAGAAATGTGTATGTATTTTCAGCTAGGTTCTGATATTTGCATCTTTAAGGGGAAATTTGATCATTTTTAGGAGAAGAAACAAAACATCAAAATAGTTTTCTGATAATTTTCTCTATAGGTTAGCAGCATCTTCATTTTAGGCAATGGTGGTTTCACAATGTGTATGGACCTCCGGAATTGGAAACTAGGTATTAACCCAAAATCAAAGGGAAAAGGGAGGATTTCTCTGTGTCTATTCTAGTATAAGAGAATTCATTATGCTTAAGCATAAGGATTTCCCCCTTACAACTCTATTTAAAACTGAATGCCTTAAGTACTGTCTGGGGAAAAATGTTACTGATAAAAGTTTAGCCAAGTTCAGCAGTATTTTCTAGTCTCCTCTATCTCTTACAGTAGTTACTCTCCCTTCCTACTGTGTAACAGGAGAACTGGATTCAGAAAAAAAAATCTCCTTAAAAAACTCCTATACTATAAACACTGAATATCAGCTTATTCAAATCATATAGGGAAATGAAATTCATAAGAATGAACTGTTCGCTGGGAACAATGTGTTCATGACCAGCTCATGAATATGAGATCTTTTTCAATATGAGAACTTTTTCATCCTTCAAAGATTTCACACATGTCTGCAGAGGTGAGGTAGAGAGTCAGAGAACAACAAACTCATATTTCCTAGTATGCACCATGTCTGACTAGTGCAGTATGACTTAAGGCTTCAGTTCCCATGAGAAGGAATTAGGTGCAGAGGCTGTTTTCTTAATGAAGAAAAGATAGAAATCCCAGCAGAAAGAAAAAAAGAGATAACCTAAGGGGGTGTCACTTGAAGAAAGAAGTGAAGATACAGAGTATAAGGAGTCCTGAGTTGCCAAGGATAGTGAAATTAACCACAGTGGCAGCACAGATTAACTTCTGGGCAGGCTGTTGGGTGTGGAAGCTAGAAAGTGGAATTGTGGATGCTGCCACACATTCAAATGCTTTTGAATGAAGGCCAAGAGATACAGAAGGGCAGAGTCAGAGCTGCTAAGATTTTTATTTTCCCCCAGTTTTTAAGCAGTAATCTTGGGGAAGTTGAGCTTCCTCTCTCTTGACTATGGCAGGGAAGTGAAAAATGGGAAGGTGCAATTTTGAGGAATAGTTGCATAATGCTCATTTTCTTTTATGTTCTGATCAACTGCTTTTACTGATAGTACACTGGTTGAGCTAAGTTTTTTGTATTATAACTATTACTATCATGGTAATAACAGCATACACATCAAAATTTCTTAACTTTGTGTGTGTGTGTGTGTGTGTGTGTGTGTGCTACACCCATTTGGAAGTGGTGAAGTCTCTGAACTCCTCCCAATAATGCTTTAAAATGCATAAAATGGGAGCGGATTCTGGGAAAGTGGTGTAGGAGGTCAGAAATATTTGTTCTCCAAATTTCCTTCACAAAAAGTCAGAACATCACCTCAAAGCAAAAAAATAAAAGTGAGTAAACAGTTCACCTAAACAGTTGTTCATCTCAGATAACTTGAGAAGACCCCAGGAAAGACCTGACCCCCAGGGACAGAGATTCAGCCTGAGTGAAGTACAAATACCTTCAGGCTAACTGTGTGGAATCAAAAGCAACAAGCACAGGGGGCTGCTGCTGTTGGAAGGCAGCCTCAGCTTTAGAAATGTTCCTTTATGGACAGTGTGGGGATCTGATGGCTGAGTAGGAGTAGTTTGAAGGACCTTCCAGTGGCAAGGGATAATAAGCATACCTGGGCTAACCAGATGCATCCCTGATGACTGTGGGGGAGAAGGAACGAGCACACACCTGATGAGTGCTTTCGCAAAGGGGCAGGGACCCTGCTCTCTGTGGCCACTTGCAGAAGAGTGGAACCCTAGGTTTCAGTTCCAGGACAAAGAGGATAGCTGTAGTTTGAAGCCACCGGAGAGACTGCAGAGAATGAGATCATTTGCAGTATAGCATGACTAGGGATTCTAGCTCTGACTTGGGAGAGAAGAGAAGAGCCTGTTTAGCCCCAGGACAGACCTCAGAAAATTACAATAAGAAGGAGCTAGGGTTTGAGGCATTACTCCTTATTCCTTGAGACTAGAACTTGATCACACTAGTAGCTAATAATAACAAAAACAAATGAGCAAGACAAAGAGAAAAAATACAACCATAGAGAGCAACTATGAGAATAGAGATGATCTGAGTTACATTCAGAGGAAGATAACGCATCTAAAAAAGCTACTCCTTTTTCAGTGAGAAATGTCCAATGGTCTGAAACACAAAAAGATTTCCTGAAATGACTTTACAAATGAAACAAGAGAGATAGAGGAAAAGAATAAGAACAATTCATGAAAACAAGAAAATTATGAAAAGAAAGTAATCCAAGTTGAAACAGAGAATTGAAAACTTAAAGAAGAAAATTCTTCCTTGAAAACTAGAATTAGGCAAAAGGAAACTGATGACATTTTAAAACACAAAGAAATTATAAAACAAAATCAAAAGAATGAAATAATAAAAATGAATGTGAAATATCTAATCAGAAAGAGAGTTGACCTGGAAAACAGATTGAGGAGAAACAGCATAAAAATCATCAGACTGCCTGAATATTATAATAAAGGATTCTTGATGTAATATTACAAAAATGATCAAGGAAAATTGCTCTGAAGTTCTAGAACAATAAAGCAAAGCAGCAACAGAAAAAAATCCACCCTTCACCACCTGGAAGACATTCCAGGAAGAAAACTCATAGGAATAGCATAACCAAGTTTCAGAGTTCCCAGGTTAAGGAGAAAATGCTGGAAGCAACAAGGAAGAAAAAACAGTTTAAATATAATGAAGCCACAACAAGGATCACACAAGACCTAGCAGTTACTACCTTGAAGGACTGTAGGTCTAGGAATACTAGATTTCATAGTACAAAGGATCTGGTGTTACAACCAATGGTAAGTTACCCAGCAAAGTTCAATATAATCCTGAATGACAAAAAATGATATTTAATGAACTGAAAGACTTTCAAATATTTGAGAAAAAAACAGAAAAACTTAAGGAAAATTTGACGTGCAACATTCAGTAGAAATATAATGTAAACATTAAGGAACAATTTTAAGGGACACAATAGGGTCAATTTATTTACTTTTTATATATGAAAATATTATAAGTTCTTTTATGACTGTCATTTTATTTGAGTATTCTGATAGGTTTGGGCTGAGCTGAATATTATAGGGTGAGTTTAAAAATGATATAGGGAGAGATAAAAAGGAGCAATTATCTCCAAAAAAGGGGGCAAGGAAAGGAAAAGATACAGAACTTAGCAGGGAAGGGGACATAGTGCTGAAACTCTACTCTCACTGGGAATGTGTTATAGAAGGAACCATTTATAAATCTTGATGAGAATAAAATGATGAGATAAAGTAAGAAAGAAACAAGACTGTAAGGGGATAGGGGGATGAACTTAGCCCACCTGATTCCTTGATTTCTACTTCAATAACCTGAATGAAAGTTGACTCTTGTTAAATAAAGAGAAAATGTATATTTCTCACAATCTTCTTTGTTTACAATTGTCCTTTGGTTATTTTAGTATGTTCAAGCAACATGATGTGGTGTATCCAGAGCCAACCTGAAAGACAGGAAGTCCCACTTCTGACACCTATTGTTTATGTTGATCTTGAGCAAAACATTCAATCACTTAAAGTTCTAGGCAAGTGATTCTCAAACACTGATCTGAGTACCCCTGGAAGTTCCCAGACTGTTTCTGGTGACCCATGAGTTAAAAACTTCTTTCATAATAAATTAATTTATTCTTTAATAATTGATTTAATAAATAAATTATTAATCAAGAAATGATTGATACTTTTATTCCTAATATAAAAAATATCAATATATATGACCAACTTAAACAAAAGCTCTTTGAGATTTTTAATAATGTCTAGTAATGTAAACACATTCTGAGACAAAAATGTTTGAGAACTGTTGTCCTACACATCTCTTTAAGACAATAATTACAAAGAAGGTATCAACTATATTATAGAAAATTTCTTCATTCTGAGTGACAATGAAATCACACATCTAGTTAGTCGCCGTCTCTGTTCCATAACTATCATAGTGGCATACTAGGATGATAGAATGAGTAGCTATAAAATAGGAGTCCATAGGAAAAAAAGTAGTAATCAGAATATATAGCCATCATGTTTTAAGATCTTTTAAGACATGAGTACTAATGATTTAGCAGTTTCCTTCTACCAATCACTTACTCCAAAAGCCACATAGCCAACCTGTAGAAATTAACCACGTAAACATACACAGTACATTTCATTAGGGTATGTAACCTAATGAGCTTAACAAGTATTTATTGTCTGCCATGTGTTAGGCACTGGAGTTAAAAATAAAATAAATGAAACAATCTGACAAGAAGCTTATAGGATTTATTTTTTAAAGGGAAACTATGTATTGAATATGCAGTCATACAGGACATTATTTTTATTTATCAAACTGAGGAAACTTAAACTTAAGTAAGTTTTTAAAAAATTATCTAGATAATTTTGGTGTAGTCTAACATAGGTCCACTTGGCTATGACAACCATTCCCAGACCCTTTTAGCCAATCATCATTGCTGTTCCTGAAAAATTGTGCCCTCTCCTGGGAAGCTATGATCTCCACAAGCTTGCTGTGAAGGTAATCTTCTCCATACATTGTAACCTCAGTATTTTCAATTTAGCACAACTTGCTTTATACGGTAACTCATACTTTAAAACTAAAATTGGATGGTGCGATGAAATAAAAATTAGTAACACCGTTTGTTGGGTGGAGTGACATTAGAATGTTCTTTGTCAAATCTGGTTTAAGTACCCTCTAAATAGCTGACTCCATATAGCTAACTATCCCACTCCATACTAACATTTTTTATAAACATCTTTGATTCAGGGCTCACAATAAATCTCTGATCAGCAAGAAAGAGGCTCTCTGAAAAGCAGCTTTAAAGTAAAAGGAAAAATCCGGATCATCTTGTTAGTGCTTTGAAGTTGCACGGAACTGCAGCCTTGTCTACCACCCTTACCTTTAATGTTGAGTTCCCACATGTACATCACACTCAACCAAAAATGTGGCTGGGAGGCAAGCAGAGTATATACATGTTTTAGAGGTGTGCAAAGAGGATCAAAAGGCTTATTCATTGATTTCACTGGAGTGTGGAGAAATTCTTGTGAGTTTCAATGAATTGGTATACTTTGAGACATCCAGATAAAAGCTACCAAAATTGAATGGTGAAATACTATTTCTCGCCTCAAGGATGCTTCTATATCTAGGTGCAACCTATGAGTCCTACATTATTATATAATATCTTTGCATCTTCAATGGAAAAAACTGTTTTCTGAAGTCTTGGAAAATCTGATGCTAAAAATTTCAATAGTCAGTGCTAATGTGATGTTTTGGTTAATGGCAAAGAACTACTTATGCATCAGGGCTACCAAACTCCCCCTCAATATTTGGAGGACATGTAGACCACTTTGGCATCATAGCATCCACTCTATTTGTAGGGACTGGGACAACCACTGAGGGCTTGCCATATCAAAACAAAATGAAAAATCCTTTCAGCATTGGGCCATCTCATGGGATGAAATAGTCCTCAAGCCATTCACAAGGTCCTGGGAATGGGGGAAATGGCCTCCACTACATTTACTTTTCTGTTCAACTGAGTTGTGAATAGATTAGAATATAAAGATGTAATGTGTTGGTTCCTGGAATTAGAACCGGTAAAACAAAGAAAAAGCAAGGCTTCCTATAAACTAAGATCTACAACTTACTTCTCCTTTCAGTGGGTGGATTTGTCCATTCTTTTTTATTTCTGTGCCTACATGAGTCTAGTCATGCTAGAGCAGCCAGGTAAGGAGATTATTTCTAGTTCCTTCCTCAGAGCAACTGAGAAAAGTCCACATAGTCCACATAAGGGTATCTGGGTTTAGGGTAGCTCCCAAGATGATTCTGGCACTTGAAGATTAAAATATTTTCCAACTTTGAAATGCTGAGGTGTGCAATTGCTAAGCTAGAGAGACTCTACAGTACACTTTAATGAGAAAAACTATTTTTGTTAGTTATGAAGTGTTACTAAGGAAATAGTGGTTATTTGTAATTTCTGACCACTTGTATAAGCTTCCCCATATATATTATCAACAAATACTTCTAGACATCTATACCTATACACAAATATGTATAAAATATGTGTATATGTGCATAAACATATCCAATATGTGTATATATGTACACATATATGTGCATGTGAATACGCATATGTAAAAGCATGCATGCATATACAAATGTGCATGTGTATATTCACAAAACATTCAGCCCTTTATTAAAAAAAAACTCTTGACCAATGAAATGCACATGTTATACTCATTTCATATATTAAATTCATAAGAATTGCCTAAAATTGTGACATTTATAGATAGCATAAGGGAAGGAAGAGACCAGTTTTTAACTCAGGTCATATGTCTATTTATTAGATTCTGGCTGCCTTTCTATAGATCAATATATTAATGACACAGTACCAGACTTAGAGTTAGGTAAGACTTGAGTTTGTATTCTGCCTTAGTCACTATATCTGCATGATCCTAAACAAGTCGCTTAACTTCTATGTGATTCAGTCTCCTCATATCTACACTGGGGCTAATAATGGCCCCTAATTCATAGGGCTGATGTCAGTATCAAAATAAATAACATACATAAAACACTTGGCAAAACTGAAAGCACTCTGCAAATGCGTTTCTATTATTACTATTATTCTTAACAATTTGTATTTATGGATTTATTTTCTTCATTTGCACTCTGTTATGACAACCAGACATACTAAGATCAAAAAGAAAACAAGATTAATTGATATGTTATTCTGGAAGGTTTTTTAAAATTTATTGTCATGTGCATTTAGTCAAACCCTTCCTACCCCCTTTTCTACGGATTCACAAACTTTTTAATTTATTTTTTCAATTTATTTATTTTTAGTTTTCAACGTTCACTTCTATAAATTTTAAATTTTCTGCACTGATGCCCCTCCCCAAGATAGTCTACAATCTGTTATGGGCTCTACACATACATTCCTGTTAAACATCAGGCATGTTGAATAGAAGAATTGTAATGAATGGGAGAAAAAAAGTAAAACAAAATAAAACAAAAAATAAAATAGTCTTCTTCGCTCTACATTCTGACTCCACAATTCTTCCTGTGGACATGGATAAGCATTTTCCATCATGAGTCCTTTGGAAATGTTTTAGGTACTTGCATTGCTGAGAAGGGCTAAGTCTATCAAAATCAGTTATTGCACACTGGTTGTTTCTGTGAAGAATGTTCTCCTGGTTCTGCTCAATTCACTCAGAATCAATTCATATAAATCTCTCCAGGATTTCTTGAAGTCCACTTGTCCATCACTTCCTGTAGAAAAATAGCATTTCATTGCACTCATACACTACAATCTACTCAGTCATTCTCTAGTTAATGGGTATCTCCTCAATTTCCTGTTCTTGGCCACCCCAAAAAGAGCCACTAAAACCATTTTTTCATATGCAGGTTTCTTTCCCATTCTCATGATCTCTTTGGGAGACAGTCCCAGAAGTGATATTGCTGGGTCAAAGTGTATGCACATTTTTATAGCATAGCTCCAAACCAGTCTCCAGAATGGCTAAGTCAGTTCACAGCTCCACCAACAATTACTGTTCCAATTTTCCCACATCTTGTCCAACATTTATCATTTTCCTGTTTTGTCATGTTAGCCAATCTGATAAGTGTGATGCTGTACCTGAGTGGTTTTGATTTGCATCTCTCCAATCAACAGTGATTTGGAGCATTCTTTTTCATATGACTATAGATAACTTTAATTTCTTCCTCTGAAAACTACCTATTCATAGCATTTGACCATTTATAAATTGGGGAATGACTTGTCTTCTTGTAAATTTGACTCAGTTCTCTATATATTTTATAAAGGAGGCCTTTATCAGAGACACTGGGTTGTAAAAATTCTTTCCCAGCTTTCTGCTTCCCTCCTAATCTTGGTTGCATTGACTCTGAGCAAAAGCTTTTCAATGTAATGTCATCAAAACTATCCATTTTGCATTTCATAATGTTCTCTATCTCTTGTTTAGTCATAAATTTCTAGATTCTCCATAAATCTGACAGATAATCTATTCCTTTTTCCCCTTATTTATAGTATCAGCCTTTATACCTAAATTGTGTACCCATTTGGACTGTATTTTGATATGCAATTTTAGATGCTGGTCTATGCCCTGTTCCTTCCATAGTATTTTCCAGTTTTCCCAGCATTTTTTATCAAATAATGAGTTCTTATCCCAGAAGCTGGGGTCTTTGGATTTATCGAATAGTTATTTGTTGTAATCATTGACTACTGCTTCTTGGGTACCTAATCTATTCCACTGGTCTACCCATCTATTTCTTAGCCAGTGCCATGCAGTTTTAATAATTGCTGCTTTATACTATAATTTAAGATCTGATGTGGCTAGCCTCCCTTCCTTAACATTTCTTTTCATTAATTCCCTTGATATTCTGAAACTTTTGTCCTTCCATACAAATTTTGATATTATTTTTTCTAGCTCTATAAAATAACTTTTGTTACTTTGATTAGAATGGCACTGAATAAGTAAATTATTTTAGGTAGAATTGTCATCGTTTTATATTAGGTCAGCCTACCCATGAACAACTGGTGTTTTTCCAGTTATTTAGATCTGACTTGATTTGTGTGAAAATGTTTTGTAATTGTCTGGATATAGTTCCTGGGCTTTTTTTGGCAGAAAGACTCCCAAATATTTTATAATGTCAATAGTAACTTTAAATGAAATTACTCTTTCTATCTCTTGCTGCTGTGCTTTCTTAGGAATATATACAAATGACAATGATTTTGTGGCTTTATTTTATATCCTGCAACCTTGCAAAAATTATTTATTTTTTCAAGTAGTTTTTTATTCTTCTCTAGGATTCTCTAAGTATATCATAATATCATCTGCAAGGAGTGATAACTTAATTTCTTCTTTGCCTATACTAATTCCTTCTATTTCTTTTTCTTCTTTTATTGTTAATGCTGACATTGCTAGCACCATATTGAATAATAGTGGTGATAATGGACATGCTTGTTTCATCCCTGATCTTGTTGGAAATGCATGTAGCTTATCCCTATTACATAAGAAGTTTACTGAAGGTTTTAGGTAGATGCTACTTATCATCTTAAGGAAGGCTCCATTTAATCCTTTGCTCACTAGTTTTTGTTTTTTTTTAATAGGAATTGGTGTTGTATTTTGTCAAAAGTCTTTTTTGCATCTATTGAGAAAATCATTGTTTCTGTTATGTTTGTTGGTGATATGATCAATTACACTGATAGTTTTCTTAATATTGAACCAGACCTGAATTTTTGTTATAAATCATAAATGATCAAAATGTATTATTGTCCTGATAAGTTCCTGTAATCTTTTTTTTAATACTTTATTTACAATTTTTGCATCTATATTCATTAGAGAAATTAGTCCATAATTTTTTTTCTCTGTTTTGGCCTTTTCTATTTTAGGTATCAGTACCACATTTGGATCATAAAAAGATTTTGGTAGGACTGCTTCTTTGACAATTTTCCCAAATAGTCTCTAAAGTATTGGAATTAGCTGATCTTTAAATGTTTGGTAGAATTCACTTGTAAATTCTTCTGACCTTGGAGATTTTTCCTAGAGAGTTCAATGATGACTTGCTCAATTTCTTTTTCTGAGATGGGGTTATTTAAGTATTTTATTTCCTCTTCTGTTTGTCTGGGCAATTTATATTTTTGTAAATATTCATTCATTTAACTAAGATTGTGAAATTTATTGGCATACAATTGGGCAAAATATTTTCTATTTGTTGTTTTAATTTCATCTTCATTGTTGGTGAATTCAAACTTTTCCTTTTTTATTCGTGCAATTTGATTTTCTTCTTTCTTCATTTTTAAATCAACAACCCCAGATTTATGTATTTTATTCTTTTTTTTCATCAAACCCACTCTTAGATTTTTTTTAATTAGTTCAATATTTTTCTCAATTTCAATTTTATTAATCTCTCCTTTGGTTTTCAGTACTTCTAATTTGGCATTTAATTGGAGGTTTGCAATTTATTCTTTTTCTCACTTTTTCAGTTGCATGCCCAATTCATTGGTCTCTTCTTTATCTATTTTATTCATGTTAGCATTCAGAGATATAACACTTCCACAAGAACTGCTTTTTCTGCATCCCCTAAGTTTTTGTATGTAGTCACATTATTGCCATTCTCTTGAATGAAGTTATTAATTGTTTCTATGATTTTTTGTTTGACCAACTCATTCTTTAGAATTATTTAGTTTCAAATTAATTTCTGGTGTATATTTTGGTATATATTATTTTATTAAATATAATTGTATTACATCACGATTCGAAAAGGATGTATTGTTTATTTCTGCATTTCTTTAGTGGGTTGTGAGATTTTCATGCCCTAGTACATGGTCAATTTTTGTGCATGTGCCATATATCACTGAGAAAAAGGGTATATTGCTTTCTATCCACAATCAGTTTTCTCCAGTGGTCCATTGTATCTATCTTCTCTAGAATTCTATTCACCTCTTTAACTTCTTTCTTGTTTATTTTGAGGTTGGATTTATCAAGTTCAGAAAGGGGGAATTTGAGATCCCCCACTAGTATAGTTTTGCTATTTATTTCTTCCTGTAACTCTACTAATTTATCCTCTAAGAATTAGGATCCTAAATCATTTGGTATATATACATAAATATGTGTGTATGTACGTATGTGTGTGTATATGTATATATGTGCATATATGTATGTATGTATATACACGTATGTATGTGTGTGTCTATATATATGTATGTATACATATATATTAATAATGATATTACTTCATTGCCTATAGTGCCTTTTGGCAGGATATAGTTTCCTTCCATATGTCTTTTGATTACATGTATTTTTGTTTTTGCTTTGACTGAGAATAAGATTGATATCCCAGTTTTTCTTTATCAGCTGAAGTATAATATGTCCTAATCCAGGTTTTTTCCTTCACCTTTTGTGCATCACTTGGTTCAAATGTGTTTCTTCTCAACAACAAATTATAAGGTTATGATTTTTATTCCATTCTTCTATCCATTTCCATTTTATGGGAGAGTTCATCCCATTCACATTCACAGTTAGGATCACGATCTATGTCTTTCTCTCCCTCCTATTTCTCCCTCCCATTTATGCTTTTATTTCTCCTTCTCCCTTACCTTCCTCAAAAAAGAGTTTTGCCTTGACCACCAACTCCCTGAGTCTTTCCTCCCTTCTATCAGCTCATTTCCCTTTTTTCACTTACTACTGTTTCCCTCCCTTCTAACTATCCTTTCCTTTTCTTTTCCCTTTCTCCTCCTACTGCAAGTTAGATTGCTATATTTAACTATGTTATTCTGTCCTTGAATCAATTCCAATTACAGTAAAGTTCAAACAATACTCATTTCTCTCCCTTCTTCCCTCCCTTCTCTCCCCTCTACTATAATACATTTTTGTGTCTCTTCATTTTTGTCTCTTTACTTTTTTCTATCTCTTCCTTTTATCTTCTCTCACTACAACCCCTTTGGACCCATTAATTAGGTATTTTATTATCTCCTTAAATAATTTATACCCATACCCTCTTTCTGTGTATATCCCTTTTAAATGTCATAATAAAGATTCAGTTCTCAAGATTTACAAGTATTTACCTCCCATGTAGGAATATAAACAGTTTGCTCTTATTGAATAAAATGCTTTTTTTTCCCCGTCTAGTTTTTTATGCCTCTCTTGTGTCTTGTATTTGAAGATCAATATTTCCATTGAGCTCTGACCTTTTCATCAAGAAAGTCTGGAAGTCTCTTATTTCTTTGTATGTCCATCTCCTTGCCTGAAAGATTATAGTCAATTTTTCTGCATAGTTGAGCCTTGGGTATAGATCAAGCACCCTTACCTTACAGAATATCATATTCTAATCCCTGTGATCTTTTAATATAGAAGGTGCAAGGTCCTGTGTCATCCTGTCATTCCACAATATTTGAAGTTTTTCTTTCTGCCTGCTTGCAGTATTTTCTCCTTGACCTGATAATTAGAGAATTTGGTTACAATATCCCTTGGAGGTTTCATTTGGAATCTCTTTCAGGAAGTGATTTGTGGATTCCTTCAATGCCTATTTTACTCTCCAGTTCTAGGACCTCAGTGCAGTTTTCCTTGATGATTTCTTAGAAGATACTGTCCAGGTTCCTTTTTTCATTATGAATTTTCAGTTGAGCAATAATTCTTAGATTATATTTCCTGGACCTATTTTCCCAGTCATTTGTTTTTTCCAATGAGATATTTTCTTTTTTTTTTCTTTTTTGTTCTTTAGTTTTTGTTTGACTGATTCTTGATGCTTAGCCCTTAGGGCTAAGTATGAGCACAGGTAGGCTCAGCTGCTGGTGAATGCCTGTCCATGCTACTGTGTGCTGACTTCTCTGGATTTGTGAAGGCACACCTGGGGTCCTGGTGTTGGTGCTTGCCAGCTCCCCCACCCTGGAGCTCAGGAACTCCCACTGGTCCAGGGAGGTGCAGATGGCTGCTGCCTTGCTGGGACACCTTCCATTTTATGCTGGTTCACTTCAGCCACCACAAGAGGGAGCTTTCCTGTTAATTCCTATAGCATGCTGAGCTACAAGACTGCCATCCCATTTCTGCTTGCTTCACTATTACAAGATTTTTCCTGGGACAATATTCTCTGGGTTTCTCAGTATCAAGAAGGAAGGGTGTAAACGCTAACTGTTTAATCTGTGATCTAAGCTCTCAGAAGTTTAAATACATAATTTTCAAACATTTAGTCCATGAGCTGATAGCACCAGGTATCCCTGCTGCTGCTCGCAAAGGTCTTGCACATTATTAAGCCTCTCTTTCACCTAGTTCCAACAGACTCTCATCCTGCACTATGAGGTCTAGGAATTGCCACTGTCATTGGTGATCCAGTCTGCTGGGGTCTGCTCTAGCTCTGCTATGTATGAGTCTTCACTGATCCAGCCTGTATAGTCTGTTCTCCTCTGCAAGTCCAGTGCAACAGATCCTTCCTGTCAACCTTCAAGTTGTCTTGGGATGGAAATTTGCCACACTCTTTCTTTGTGGATTCTTCCATTCCAAAATTTGTTCAGACTTACCTCTTAGAGTATTTAAAGGAATTTGTGGGAAAACTCAGGTGAGTTCCTGCTTTTACTCTGCCATCCTAACTCTGCCCCTGGATTCTCAAACTTTTAAAGCTCCAATGTGACGTTCCTCAGAACTTCTTCTGGGAAGGATATGGTAATAGACATCACAAAATAAACTCTATGACCACTGATTTTGAGGACTTTATGTGTAGGCTATGTACAGAGTAAGGATAGAGAAGTAGGAAAGAAGAGGGAAAATGAGAGAGAAAAGGTATCAATATGTGTGATATGCCAGGTACTGGGCTAAATTCTGGGAATACAAATAAAGCAAAAAGAAATAAATGTCCCCTATTCCAAAGAAGCTTATATTTATATGTGAGAAGATAATATAAGAGAAGAGGTGTTTGAATCTAAGCCCCTAGTGCTAGCATGGCAGAATTGGAGGTAAGGCTGTTGTGGAGAGGAAATTCTACTACTCACAGATTCTGGGCACAAAAGTTTCTGGTTGCTCCCAGATTAGTGTGCAGTCTCAATTGTGCCATCGTGGAGGAACTGAAATATAACAGAGTATACCCTACTCTTGACAAAGAATCCAAAAGTCAAGTAACTGGTTGGGAAAATGCCCCAAAATGGGAGAAAAAATAAGACTATAAAAGGTTACTTTCTTGGTGAACATGTATCCTCTCCCATCAGATGAGGATGAGGAAGAATAATGCTTATCAACATTGAAAGACATAAAAGTCAAGGCTTCTGTAACCCAAACATGCAAAATAAATATTAAATGGTCTCAGGTCATGGAAGAGCTCAAAAGGGATTTTGAAAATCAAATAAGAGAGGTGGAGGAAAAGTTGGGAAGAGAAATGAGAGAGATGCAAGAAAATCACAAAAAGTGGTTCAACAGCCTGCTAAAGGAGACCCAAAAATTGCTGAAGAAAATAACACCTTAAAAATTAGGCTAACTTAATGTGCAAAAGAGACTCAAATAGCCAATGAGGAGAAGAATGCTCTAAAAAGCAGAATTAGCCAAATGGAAAAGGAGGTTCAAAAGTTCACTGAAGAAAATAGCTCTTTATAAATTAGAATGAAAAAGAAGCTAATGACTTTATGAGAAACCAAGAAATCACAAAACAAAACCAAAAGAATGAAAAAAATGGAAGATAATGTGAAATATCTCATTGGAAAAGTAACTGAAATGGAAAGTAGATCCAGGAGAGACATTTTAAAAATTATGGGACTACCTGAAAGCCACGATCTAAAAAAGAGCCCAGACATCATCTTTAATGAAATTTTCAAGAAAAAGTGCCCTGATATTCTGGACCAGAAGGCAAAAAAATATTGAAAGAATCCAGCAATCACCTCCTGAGATACAAAAGGAGAAACTCCTAGGAAAATTGTAGCCAAATCCCATAGTTACCAGGTCAAGGAGAAAATATTGCAAGCAGTTATAAAGAAACAAATCAAGTATTGTGGAAGTACAATCAGGATAACACAAGATCTAGCATCTTCTACATTAAGGGATTGAAGGGTGTTAAATATGATATTCCAGAAGTCACAGGAACGAGGATTAAAACCAAGAATCACCTACCCAGCAAAATTGAGTATACTACTTCAGGAGAAAAAAAATGATTATTCAATGAAATAGAGGACTTTCAATCATTCTTGTTGAAGAGACCAGAGCTGAAAAGAAAATTTGACTTTCAAACTTAAGAATCAAGAGAAGCATGAAAAGGCAAACAGGAAAGAAAAATCATAAGGGACTTACTAAAGTTGAACTCTTTATATTCCTACATGCAAAGATAGTATTTGAAACTCTTGAAACTTTTCTCAGTATTGGGGTAGTTGGTGGGATTGCACACACACACATACACATACATACACACACACACATGACTGTTATGGAAAATATTTGCAAAAAAAAAAAAAAACAACAACTACACATATATAGCCTATATTAGATTGCTTGCCTTGTCAGTGGTGATGAGTGTGGAGGGAGGAGGCAAGAGAAGTTGGAACTCAAAGTTGTAGGAACAAATGTTTTGTATTGTTCCAGCATACAACTAAGAAATAAGAAATACAGGTAATGGGGTATAGAAACTTATCTTGCCCTACAGGACAAAAGAGAAGATGGGGATGAGGCAAGGGAGGAATGTTAGATGGGAGTGAAGATTGGTGGTAGAGGCAATTAGAATGCTTTGTGTTTTGGGGTGGGGGAGGGGAGAGATGGGGGAAAAAATTTTGACCTCAAAATTTTCTGGAAATGAATGCCAAAAACAAAATAAATAAATAAAAAAGAAGTGAAAAAAATTAAAAAAATATAAAATGAAATAAGAGGTGGAAAAGAGTGGAGGCTAGAATTGTCTGGAGAGACAGAAGTGGATCCAGCAGAAAAATGAGAATAAATGCTTTACATGTTAATCCTGGAAAATAACTCAGCAACTGGAGAAGGAGGCTGCTGGGGTGGAGGCATATCCAGCATGAGAAGACTGATGCAGCTATAGAAAATATGAAAGTCAGAGACAGACCGGAATGAGAAGTGAGCTTGGATGATGGTGATTACCTAAAGGAACTTCTCAAAAGTGCCAAAATCTATAGTAATAATAATAATAAAATTTCTGATCATGTTCACTAGAGTGTCTAGGTAATTTAACCCTTACCTGGTCAGTGGAACTGGATGGCTCTGGAGGAGAATGTGATGTTGGTGACTTTGCACAGTCCTCCCTCACTCAATTCCATTTCAATTCCAAGTCACGTCATCATCTCTCTGGTGTGATGGTCCATTTTAAGAAGGAAGAACAAACCACACAGTCATAACTACCAGAAAAGACTCATTTGTATTTATGAATTTTCAAGGGGAAAAAAGAGCATTACTAGTCATGATAAGTCGGGTTAGAAGAGATATTTTAGGCACTTTTAAAGAGTCCTATGGAAATATAAGTAAAAATATGAGAGTTTGTGAATTTATGATGATACAAAATATTATTTTTTAATCCAGACATTAATTGGTTGATTACCTAAGTTATTTATTATATTAGCACATGATCTTGTATTCTAAATCCTATTCTGCATATATCCTTAAGGTCCAGTAGTATATAAAGGGAGTTAATTAGCTGATGAGTAAAATGAATTTATAAGTATAGCTATGCCTTTGCTTTGCACCTTCTGATAACACCATAAATGGAGGCAGCCATGTAGGACTTACTTCTAGGAGAAGAAATTATGTGTTTCTCTAAGATATGGGTAGAAGTAATCTTGTTCTTTTGTGTACATAGCTCAAACATGCTGTCATTTTAAAATTGTATGTTTGAAATACAATTACAGGGTGGGTGGAGCCAAGATGGGGGAGTAAGAGCAATGACTCACCTAAGCTCTCAGATAAACTTCTTCGGATACCTCTGAAAGGAGAATCTGACCAAATTCTGAAGGTGTGGAATCCAGTGGTAGACAGACTGTGACGGATTCAGAGCTCAGGTTGGACTGGAAGGTCCACGGGAAGGATCTGATCTGCAGGGGTGAGCCCACAGCGCAGAGTGCAGTGTGGCCAGCGCAGGGGAGCAGAAGGGACCCGAGAAAACTGAGAGCAGTGGGCGGAACCAGAGGAGCTACACCGAGGGCAGGAGACAAGCCCAGCTGAGCCAGTGAGAGCCACTGAGCGCCAGATATCAGTGCAACAGCTCCTGAGACCTTCAGCCCGAAGATCAAACCTCAGTAAGTCACCTACTTGAACTTCCGGGAGCCAGGATGGTGGAGTGATCATTAAATGCTCTCTCCTCCCCTCTTGATGACTGTGAAAGAACCATAAAATATTTCCCCAGAAATACAATTACAGTATGTTTTGAAAAAGCATTTTCAGAAACACAATTTAGTAGCCTTGTCAAATGATTTTCATTTTTGTTTTTTGAAAACAAAATAATCTTTACCTCTCATTTGATCCAAACATTGTTTATCAGTAAGCACCCCAACATACACAGGGGGCCTACTGCAACAGGTTCTTAGATCTGCATTCATAAAAGGAAAGCAACTTTTAAGGGGTTAACAAACACTTTAATCAGGTACATGTATCATTCCTTTAACCAAGTACATATTTCATTCAGTGAGTTCAGGGACTCAACAACTTGAATTTCAGAGAAAACACAGAGAAATCAAGAGATCCACAAACATGACTTCCTCTGCCTGAATTCAATAGATAACCGGACCTTAACTATCTGACCGTTGTTACCAGAGAGGGAAGCAAGACATCTGGGTTCTCAAAGCTGAGAGGCTACTTAGCGACTTCCTAGAGTCCTCATATGCCAATCAATCCTATCTTATCAGGCCCATTAATGGGTGAGGGATATCTTAAATCACGTTAACAATACAAATACATATGCTGTTTCTATTTAAAGAAACTCTTCTTTCTGTACTTTACTCCTAGTAAAGGCTCTTGATTGATAAAGGCAAGATTCAATCAGGCACTTGATTATACTAAAACAAAAGCAGATAAAGATCTTAATTTTATTTGTTATTACACATTGACAGAAGCAAAGACCAAGAGTCTGACTTCATGTGCAAACACTGGTATCAGATATCCTAAATCCAGGAACTCTTTATAGGGTGGAGAGGGAAAATGTATATATCAAAACTAAATGAGCATAAGGTTTCTCTTATGATTTCCTACTCATGATTGATGCTCAATACATTTTTCAAGGACCATCTTATACAAAGATAAATTGAGTCACAAGGATTTGAGTTGTACTTTACCAGATTTATAAAAAAAAGAGTGGAAATTTTCCTCTGCTATAGGAGATACTATCTAAAAATGTGTAAATGACAAATAAAATGTGTGATACACTGCCAGGAATAAAAATAGTTCCAGTTCAAATTATCTGCCTCCGACTTTTGATTGAAGTTATGGAAAGGTCTGCAAGATGCAAGCCAGAGAAACCACATGTTGAAATGGAATGATGGAAACTCTGAAAGCTATAGATTGGATTGATGTTTCCATTGGGCTCTTTTTCATGATCATGTCATATGCCAATAGTCTTCTGGCAGATGTATCAAACATGTTTTTATTCAAAGGTCATCAACGATTCGTAACTATTTGATATATAAGAGAAAGATGTATGCATGTATAGAAAGATATATGTGTGTGTATGTGAAAGTAGTCTTCTCTCCTTTGATTCAACTCACTGAGTAGTACAATTTCTTTAAATCTTTATCAAAAACTTTATTTTTTTATTGCATTTTTGAACTTTTAAAACCCTGGTATTAACAAAGTTAAATATAACTAATGAGAACAGCATAGGCCCAATTAAATGTTACATTTTTATGATTAGTTATGGATTTAGTACTTAACAACATTTTATTTTCAGTCATTTCATTCAGTCAAGTATGTGCAATGAAGGAAGTTGAAAATGTCACAGTTGAAGAGAAATGAAGGGTTATGAAGGACCTTCCAGTCCACCATTATTAGGTCAGTCATTTGGCAATATGCAACTGGCCAGAGCCTAACAGAGTCAAACTTCCTAAAAAATTTCCTTTTATTAAGTCACAATTCCATCTTACTTTTTCAGGATAATACTTTCTCAGAAAGCCAGAGATTAAGGTAATCTGCCAGTTCAATGGTGAAGAGTAAATGAAATAGAGAAAACAGTGGTAGATTTACTGCAATCAAATGTTGTATTATTATAATACCTGATCTTGATCCAGAAAAAAATTGAAACGATGTATTCCAAAGCTGGTGAGGAGAATGTACAAGAGATAATGATGTGATATATTGTACGTTCAGTAAGGAAGGGTTGATGAAATGGTTAATCTTGCAAAATGACTCTCCCCTCCTTTCTAATATTTATTACAAAGGGCAAATTGCTGGGTAAGGTAAGGGGGGAAAGATATATTTTAAAATGAATGTGATGTAGAAAACAGGCATGAATAAAATTATACAGAGTTTATTTAATATATTGTGTATGTAATACTGTATGTATGTGTGTGTGTGTGTGTGGGTGTAGGGTGGGAGGGAAGAAGAGAGACAGGGAGAGAGGGGGGAGGGGGAACAGAAAATACAATGAAAGAAAAAAAGGAAGGAAAATCACTAAATAAAACAGTAAAATATTAATAAAATAAATATTAATCACTAAATGAAACAGTAAAATGCTCCCTTAATTGAAAGGTAATTTCAGCGAAGGGGTGGAAAAAACATCCCTTCAAATTGAATCCAGTAATTTCTAACAATGTACCAATTATTGAGACAACACAGAGACAAAGGAGAATTTGCTAGTTTTTAATTTGCCTCAGAGGAAGTGATTCCCCAAATTTGACTCTGAAATCGTTTCTCATTGTCTCATTTTTCTGGATATCTAAATGCAGAATGACTCACTAGTTTTAATCAGAAGCCTCGATAGCTTCCAGAGGGTCAAAGGAGTTGACTATCAAGCCAGTAGCCATTTTAAATAAATGAGACAGGACAGGGTCAGGTGCTGGTTCCAGCTTCTGTCAGCTTGGTTATCGCTGGAAAAAAAATTCAATTTTGAAGGGATACCTCCTGTTGAGCAGTAGGGCTTCCTTGAAGTTACTTGGCTGTCTTCTACATTATGTTCACCTTAAGCTGTTCCTCCCTGCCACCCTTGTGTTAGGATCATATCCAAATTCATCTGTGCTGAATTTTGTTCTTGCTCTTGAAGAGACTGTAGAGACAGGAATTTCAGGGTGATGCCTGATGCTCATGACTTAATGCCAATATTGCTTCAGTTTCTTTGTTAACTTAGCAACCAGCAGGGGTAATTTACCATCACAGGAGTTAATCAGATCAAGTAATTTAAAATGTTTTTTTGAAAGGAATGAAGGAAACTGGAATGAACAAGCCAAAAAGAAATGCAGCTACAAACATGAGGAGAGATGGAAACTGGAGGTGTTGATTCCACTTGTATTAACTGGTTAAATGAAAATGACTTAGTTTTAATATATTTCCTTGAGAGTGACAGAATAGTGGAATTTTCCCAGAAAACTAAATATTAGAGTATCATCTAATTAAAACGGTCATAAATTACTCAGACATTTCAAAGATCCCCTTATAAATTTCTCACTCTTCTTAGTTGATTTTTTTTTAAGTTGTAATTTGGAACAGATCTACTTCAGAAAAATCCTTCTTACCATTCACTAAGGATAAGCTCTTAGAAGCTTTGATATATTAAAGCATTCAAAGTCGTAAGTGAAATGCAGTGTTTTGAAAACATCAGTGTTTTACAGGCAGAGAGAGAGAGAGAGACAGAGAGAGAGACAGAGACAGAGACAGAGAGAGAGAGAGAGAGAGCTGTTTTGAAATGGAACTTCATGTCTTAGATGGTGGTGAGTTAATACATTCTCAATGAATATGGGGACAACAGGGCTGTTTGTTTCACAGCCCAGACAGAGGGATAACCCAGAAATTCCCTTCCTCCTATTGTGATTTCTGTTCTTCATCTTGCCTCAAGATCATTTGGTAGTATGCAGGGTTCATCTACCTCCATGAGAATCTTTGGCTGTCTGTCCCCTTCTTATCTCACCAATTCACCTGAGCCTACCCCATAAACTCCTTTGCAACTGAGCTATTGAGGTCCCCTGTCCTCCCATTGGAAGATAACAACTGTTACAAAAGTTGGTTTATGCTCAGTCTTGAATATTTAAAGGAGTATTAGAATTTAAGAATACTTCAAGGACCAAGCAGTGTGGATTAATACAATGAATTTTCTTTTAAAAACACGTCAAAGAAAATAGAGATAGTAGGATAATTATTAAAATTTCAAGTTAAAACTATGATATCTTCTAAAATTATGTTTAAAGTACATGTATGTATTTAAAGTACATTTTCATGTGCAGAAGAAATAAAGGAAGGGAAAGAGAAAAAGCCTTTATATAGTATCTACTATGTTTTAGCTGCTGTGCTAAGTGCATTACATATATGATGTCATTCAATCCTTAAAATTAACATAGGAGTTAGGTTCTCTTACTATCCTCATTTTACATTTGAAGAAATTAAGGCAATCAAATTATGCAACTTGCTCCAAGTCATACAACCAATAAATGTCTGAATCTGAATTTGAATTCAGGTCCTCTTGACTCCAAGACTACTTTGTTTCCTGTGTCACAAGTCAATTATAGTAAGATTATGGGATGGGGAGATAAATAAAATGCCCAATTCTGCTAGTGTTAAGCCTTTAAGAGGTAGCAAAGTTATTTCTGTGATGATTAAAGAACATTTTGTTGAGAATATTGTTTGAACAGAGGTGTCAAACTCAAGGGCCCAAGGTACCAAGTAGCTCCAAAACTTCCAAGTGCTTCCCAAATAAGATTAAACTCTATTATTATATTATTATCATTACGTATTATTATATTAATATTATATATAATATTAAAATATTATTACATTATACTATTATTACATTAGCTAAATAAAAACACAATATAACAATGTTTACTTATTATTATCTAAGTCAATATGTGGGTATGCAGGAATCAGGTTCTTTTTGCATTTGACACCACTGCTGAATCAATCCCTGTTCAAATATGGTTTGACTAAGAGGGCCTCTGAGCTCTCTTCCAAATGAGATGCTATGTTCTTTTTCTCTTCCTTCCAGTCCAATGCGTGAAAGTGCTTGGTCGACATTAGAAAGAAGTACAGAGTCAGAGAAAGCACTGGAGATGGTGAAGAATCATATTTGCCAGGTCATAAATAGTACACTGACCACATTGTAGTGTCAATTTTAGTCACAAGCACTTGACTATACCAAGGGCTACATGTATTTTACATAGCTAGAGTCTGTTCCCATGTTACCCATCTTTTCATGTATGATTAAATATTTCCGAGGTCTTTATTCCCACCAACATGATTTCCTTTGGTTTCTCTAAAGAATGATATTTATCCATGACTTTTGAAATATGGAGCTAAACTATACAGATAAGACAGATGCTTAAAATGCAAAAAAAAACCCCACAACAAATCAAAACAAAATAAACTTCAAATTTGAAAAATATTTTTTCTATTTAGAAAAACCCTCCACAATACTATTTTTCTAATGTTATATTATTTAGTAAATATTTCATACTGAGTTTCCCAGGGACATCTCTAACTAGAAGAAAAATTACCTTTCTCTGGAAATTGACTCATCCTCTTAACTCCGTCTTTCTGTCATGGCACCATCACCCTTCCAGTCTCCTAAATTAATAACCCTGATATTCTCAATCCCGCATCTGACATATCCAATCAGATGTCAGATGTTCCTGTTTCCATCTCCACAATATGTCTTGTATGTGGCCCATTTTCTCTACTCCTACAGACACCACTTTATTTTAGGTCTTCATCCTCTGTCATCTCCTAATTGCTCTCCCTGTCTCAAATCTCTCCCTATTCCAGGTCACCTTATATATTATTGCCAAGGTGAATTTTTTCTTAAGCCCAGATAGAACACATCACTCTTCTACTCACTAACTCCAGTATCTCCTATAACTTCTAAAATAATATTTAAACTCCTCTATTTAACACTTAAGCCCTTCACAGCCTGGTCCATTATCATTAGATATTGCTCCCACTCCTGTACTATTTAGTCCAGCCAAACTGTCCTCCTTTCAGTTCTTTTCACACGACAATACTTCTCACATCTTTATGTCATTATATTAACTGTGGTGTATGTCTGGAACTCTCTTCTCACCTCCACCTCAAAGAATCTCTATCTTCTTTTCTTGTCAAGCTCTAAAAACAAATAACCAAAGAACTTAAGCAAAAATCCTTCCTTTTTCCATGAGAGGAGGGATTTGCTCATCTGGAACACTCACAAATACCAAGAATGTTTGATGAAAATGATGGGGAAATCCAGAATCTGCTAAATGAAAAATGAAGACTCCATAGGATTTACCAGAAGAATAGCTCATCCATCTCTAAGAAGGCAGCATTTAATTTCATCAAAAGCAAGGTACAAGGAAAGTTTAGAGAGATGCAGGATTCTTGGTTCAGTAAGAAGGCAGATGAAATTCAGTTTTATGCTGATAGTAACAATCCAAAGAGCATTTATGACTCCCTGAAAGCTATTTATGAACCAAAAGCCTATGGTGCATCACAACTACTCAAAGCTGATGGGTTCCACATTGATCGAGTGCTAAGGGCATGATCCTAGAGAGATGGGCTGAACACTTCCATAGTGTTTTCAACAGACCATTATCAATAAATGCTGGGGTCGATGACCTTTTACTTCAGGTTGAGGTCAATCCCTCTTTAGCTAAAATTCCAACTGAAGAAGAGGTTTTGAGTGCCTTTAGGCTCCTTTCATGTGGCAAAGCACCTGGTGCTGATTCTATTCCAGCTTATATTTATAAGGTAGGGTGACCATTGCTCATACAAAAGCTGACTGCAATATTCCAGGTTACATGGCAAGAGGAGGTTTTCCCCCAGGAGTTCAAGGATGGCTCCATTGTCCATTTCTATAAAAGTAAAAGGAATAGATTGTACTGCAGCAATCATAGGGTTGTCTCTCTCTTAGTCACTGCTGGCAAGTTTCTTGCTACAGTCCTCCTTAATGGACTGACCTTTCACCTGGAAGATGGTCATATACCTGAGAGCCAGTGTGACTTCAGAAAAGGTTGAGGAACAGTTGATATGGTGTTTGCTGCCTGACAACTCCAGGAGAAATGCCAGGAGCAGAACAGAGGTCTGTACACATTTATAGATCTGACCAAAACTTTTGACACTATTAGTCATGAGGGCTTATGGAATATTATGTCAAAATTTGGTTTTCAAGAACAGTTCATCCTCATTGTATGTCAATTTCATGATGGCATATTTGCCCAAGTTCTGGATAGTAGACAATGCTCAGCATGGCATGCCCACATCAGAAAAGGTGCTGTGCTCTATGGGCGAAGCAGAATTGAAACACTGGATGTGCAAATTTGGAGTAACCACCCCAAATGTTCACATGGACAATCTGTGGTAGAGCATCCTGAGCACATACTGGTCTGATCAGCCACAGCTGTACACACTGAAACCTTACTTTATCATGGTGATATCATTTTGGTCTCCTTGGAGAAAGAAGGACAACAACCAACCAACCAATCAGAGGAGGGAAATCAGGAGGCCCGCTGCTGTAAAGTCACACCTTGATACATATACTAATGGCTAGACAAAGAAACATGCAGTAAAGCTGTAGCTGTGGCAATGAGGTAGTAACAGCAACAATGGGACGAGTTTGATTCATAGCAGGGCTTCCTGACTAGAGCATGGTCCGGACAAGCAAGCGCTTCTCTGAGCTGAGGGGCCACCAGGGGCTGGAATGAAATGATTCTCAGATTTTGCTGCAGCATAGTTCTTCCAGAAGATGAGCACAAAGTATAATTGTTATGTGAAGCTCTGGGCACAGCTTGCTTGCTGGACCTTAGCTCTGGAAAGCAGGGTCTTTCCTAATAGTATAAAGAGATCTTAGCATGGGCATCCTGGCAATCCAAAGCCTGCCCTGATCTTCCCCTCTTATTGCTAATGGCTTTGTCCGCTACTTTATTAATAACTACTTTGTACTTATGTCTGTACTTCTTCAGCATGTGTTTATGTACATACTTTTCTCCCCCATTTGAATGTGAGTCCTTTCAGAGTAAGGATTTTTCATTTATTGTATTTTTATCCTTGATACCGAACACCATTTCTGGTACAGAGCAGACACTAAACAAATGCTTATTGATTTACTGGATAATATTTTAATACACTTGGACAACTGGCATAATTTTCATAGGCTATAAGTTCCAAGGTCTAGGAATATACTTTCATTTAAGATGAAAGGAATTAGAAACAAGATCACTCTCCCTGTGTGTGATCTGTAATTTCATCAGGCAGAATGAATGGAAACTGTACAAATGTGCAATGCACACTGTAAGTCCTCTAGGATGTTTAATAATAGGATCATAGAAAGAGGATTGAAAAAAAAATAAGGGTTATATACCCCGCTTTCTCTGCCAAATAAGAAAATTGATTCCCAAAGAGATTAAATGATTTGCTCAACAAAACACTGGTAGAAAGTAATAGAATGAAGATTTGAATCTAGGTTTCCTAATACCAAATTCTATAGTATTTCTGCTACATTGACTTATTTCTAGATAATTCTAAGAACATAGATTTAGAAGAAGGTGAAAACTTAGATGTGGTCTTGGCCAATCACCTCCTTCTTCAAATGAATAAGTCAGGAGAGGTTTAAGTAACTTGTCCAAGGTCACTCAGGCAATGGAAAAGTCTCAATCCAAACTCATTTCCTCTTACTTTAAAATTCATCTACCCAAGAAACTAGACACATTAATGTTCTATTCATGCAGTTGTGAATTCATCTATCTGTGTTAGAAAGTTATTTGAAGTTATGCCTCCAAATTCACTAAACTGTGCATACACTTTGACACAATAATTCCACTATTAGCCCAGTACCCCAAAGAGATCAAAGAAAGATGCAAGGAACAAAAATATTTGTCACAGCTTTTTTTGTAGCAGTAACAAGTGGAAAGTAGTTGAGTACCTATCAAGTAGAAGATATATCTATATATCTATATCTGTATTTATGAAAACATAGCTGTCTCACTAGCACTACATAAAAAGATAGACAAATAGATAGATAAAAATATATATCTTAATAGATGAATGTAGACATAGATATACATTTATGAGGCTGGGCTGCCTCATCAACACAATGTATCTTTCTCTCTAACTACTTATATCTATAATGGAACGCTAGTCACCGGAGACAGTTTCAGAGAAACCAGGAAAGACTTGTATAAAAAAGAAGTAGATCTAAGTGAGTAAAACCAGGAGAATAAATTATACAATAACATTATAAAGACAAACGTTTTTCAAAGCTTTAGGGAATTCTGCTCAATGCAATGACCAATCAAGATACCAGAAGACCAAAGATAGAATGTGATACCCACCTCCTGATAAAGCCATGGCCGACTCACAGTGTATAAGTGTTTTGAAAGTGACCCAATGTGGGAATTCGTTGTACTTGACTACGAATTTATTATGAGGTTTTTATTTTTGTTTTGATCTTTGCAGTTGGCTTGGTGAAGTTGGTGGGGGAAGAAAATATATTTTAGATAATTAAAAAAGGTTAAAGTAAAATCGATCACTTAATAGGCATGAATTAAGCATCTATATCAAGTCACTATGCTAAACACTGGGGATAAAAAGACAAAAATTTAAGTTTCTTCCCTCAAAGAACTTATAATTCACAAGACAACAGGTATACATACACAAACACATATATCTGTGTGTTATATATACATATACACAATCAAAATAAAGTAACTTTGAATGGAAATGTTCTATCTATTGGTAGCGTGGAGTTAGATAGAGATTGACCACTTGCAGAAGGTGCTCCCCCAGAATCTTAGAGGAATTCATTACTTGTGTGCTGTTAAGTTCTGGAGTTTCCTCAGGCACAGAAAAGTTAAGTAATTTGTCACCCAAGTACTGTCAGAAGCAGGACATGTACCTTGGTTTCCCTAAAACTGTGTCTCACATTCTATAACACCAAGATTTCTCACTGTTAAAAATTATTTTGCAACAATTGAGTTGACCATGATCCCATTAATGATCATTTGGAAGGACAACCTGCTTTTCATTACAAGTGAGACAAGAATATATACTGAGTAGCCTTTACTGTCTGTCTAATTAGGACCCAGACTTGAACTAGCATCAAAGTTTGTGGTTTGCTTTCAAATCCTGTAATATCCTCTTTTGGCATATCCTTAAACCCCTAATCCTCTCTTCGATTATAACTGCTCAATATAGATCTCTTCACACTCTATTACTCAGAACCTAGTAAACATATATAAGCTCAGTCTTTCTCTCTGCCAAATATCTGCTCCACTGTGGTGAAAACAGTCTGCTTCTGACTCAAACACTGACACCCCATATAAACAGAGAGAATTTGTTTAGTGTATACATGGAAATTCCTGATTGCTAGTATATGTGTGGTGCCTGCTAACACATTTGCTCTGATTGAACACTTCTAGACCCATTAATATTATTGTCAGCTTTGCTATTGTCTGCCTTGACATTTCTAAAACATATAAAGCACTTTGAATATCTCCATATTTAAATCACCAGAGTGTCTGAATTCATTTTAGAATGAAATGTCCGCTTCCCTGGACTTCACCCCTCTCTTAAGAGGAAAAAATCTGTACCAACCTTCCAAAGTGCTTTTCAAAGTCAAACATGTTTATGTTGTTTCTGGAGATAAGTATCATTCCCCAAAGCCTGTGGTGTTTTCATTGAAAGAGATTACTTTCCCTTACCCAGCTGAGTCCAAATGCTTTACACTTGAAAGTGAATTGCTCATTCATCTGAGTGCTTTATTATGTCAGCAGCCTATAATTATGCTTTAATTAAATAATTGCAGAAGGTAATGTGCCAGAGAAGACATTAAGGAGCCTTAACATACAAGTGAATTATTGGATGACAATACCTAGGGCAGTATCTAAGGCAGATGATGAATAAACATCAGATGATAGAAAGTAACAGAAATAAGGTGATCACAGAAGCTCCTTTCTATGATAAAGGGATAGATTATAAAAATCTGGGAAAGTTAATTGAATGTATTTTAGTATAGAGGAATTCATTTCTATCTCATATCCCCCTGATATATAAGCACCCCCATGAAAGACATGGGGTCCAGATAGATGTTACTTGCACTTTCATGCTCTACCATTTCCTTTGATGTAACTTGTATTGTTGAAGACGGTGTCTTTCCTTCTCTTTCTATATACATTTCTGGCTGATGCTCTTAATTGCTAACTTTTATCACCTTCATGTTACAGATCTCATGCCACCAAAAGTTGCTTTACAACTTGTTCTTCAGTCAATACAGTCATGTCCTGCTCTTCATGTTCCTGTTGAGCATAGTGTTTATGGGGTTTTCTTGGCAAACATTCTGGAGTGCTTTGCCATTTCCCTCTCCAGTGTCATGCTTTGACCTACTCATGAAGTTGGCACAAGACCCAGGTTAAAAGAGTGATGATCATAGTAAAAGAAAAATAACTTTTTAAAAAAAGTCAGTTAACTTCTGTTTGCCTCACTTTCTTTAATTATAAAACAGGGATAATAGCACCTAGGTTGTTGTGGGGATCAAATGTGGTGATATTTTTTAAGCACTTATTAAAATGGTTGTTCCCTTTCCACCCTCCTCTCCCACTGTCAGCTGTGGGGTTTCCATCTTTATCAAGCCTAGGAAAATGATGCTGTGCATGCTATAGCTCTCAGGAAGTCAGTTCCATACGGTCACAGTTCAGTCGTTAGATGAACAGAATCTATTAGGAATTTTAGTTATGTAAAGAAAGAGCAAGAACCTCTTTAAAATGAATCAAACAACAACACTATACAATATGATCAAGTGGAGTTTATACCAGGAATGCAGGGATGGTTTAAAATAATGAAAACTATTAACATAATTGGTTTCATCAATAATAAAAGTAAAAGAAAAAAATCATATGATTGTATTAATAGATGTAGGGAAAGCTTTTGATAAAGTACAGCACTCATTTTATTAAAATGCCCTTGAAAATATTGGTATTAATGGATTTTTTCCTTAAATTAAAAAAAAAAAACTACATTCATCTAACACCATCAACAAGCATTATTGGTAATGGGGATAAACTACAATCCTTCCTAGTAAGATCAGGTATGAAACAAGGATGCCCACACTCATCAATATTATTCAATGTTGTATTTGAGACAATTCATACTTTTAGCAAAGTAACAAAATATAAGTTAAATTCACAAGAATCATGAGCATTCCTATATGTCATGAATAAAACTGCAAGAAAATATAGAAAAAATCTTCCAATTAAAATAACTCTAGACAATATAAAATATCTGAAAGTACAACTGCTGAAACAAACCTAAGAAGTATATAAAGAAAATTATGTTAAAAATGTTTATACAAATAAAATCAGATATAAATAACTGGAGAAATATTCATTCTTCATGCGAAGATAGGGCCAAAGAACAAAAATGACAATTTTGCCCAAACTAACATATGTATGTGTGAATATGTACGTATGTGTGTATATATGCATGCATGCACACATATTTATGTATGTTTGTATGTATTCAATGCCATGCCAATTAAATTGACAAATTTTTTAATGAATTAGAAAGAACAAAAATCATTTGGAAAAACAAAAAATTATTAATACTAAAGTAAATAATGAAAAATGTAAAGGGGGGCTTAGCAGTATCAGATCTTAAACTATTTTAGAAAGGAATAATTATCAAAACAAATACTGATTAAGAAATACAGAGGTAGATCAATGGAAAAAGTAGATGTAAAATTTATAACAGCAAATAAAAATAATCTTGCATTTGACTAGTGTAAAGACAAGATTTGGGGATGAGAATTCGTTATTTGGCAAAAAAATATATATTTATAGGGAAAACTGAAAAGTAGTGTCATAGACACTGAGAATAGACCAACATCTTACACCTTTTACCATAATAAGGTCAAAATGGATATATGCCTTGGTTATAAAGAGAAATTTTATAAGAAATTTGGAAGAACACAGAACGTAGTACTTATTGGACTGATGGACTGGTAAACAATTTATGAATAAATAAAAGATGAAAGCAAAGTTATGTGTAAAATAGATCATTTTGATTACATTAAATTAATAAAAGGTTTTGTAATAATGAAACAAATGTAGCCAAGATGAGAAGGAAAGGAGATTTTGTCAAAACAAATTTGATAGACAGTTTCTCAGATTAAAGGGTTCATATCTCAAATGCGTAAAGAATTTTGTCAAATCCATAGGAATATGAGCCATTCCCCAATTGACAAATGGTCAAAGGATATGAACAGGCAGTTTTCCAATAAAAAAAAAATTTAGATTCATATGAACAAAAATGCTCAAACTCATTACTGATTAGAAAAATACAAATTAAAACAACCTTGTGATATCATTTTATACCTACCAGATTTGTAAAATGATAGAAAGACTGATAAATGCTAGGGGGGATGTGGCAAAATAGGGACACTAATTCATTGTTGGTAGAATTGTGAACCAACTAAACAATTATATTTTTAATTAACTAATTTATTTATTTTAGGGTTTCAACATTCATTTCCACAAAACATTGAGTTTCAAATTTTCTCCTCATCTCTCCCCTCCCTCACCCAAAATGCTGAGCATTCTGATTACCCCTTTCACCAATCTGCCCTCTCTTAACATCCCTCTCTTCCCTTATCCCCAACTTCTCTTTTGTCTTATAGGACAGCATAAATTTCAATACCCCATTACCTATGTCTCTTATTTCTCAGTTGTATGCAGGAACAATGCTCAATATTTATTCCTGTAACTTTGAGTTCTAGCTTCTCTTCCTTCCTCCCTCCCCACCTATCCCCACTGACAAGGCAAGCAATTCAATATAGGCTATACATGTGTAGTTTTGCAAATGACTTCCATAATACTCATGTTGTGTAAGACTAATTATTTCCCTCCATCCTATCCTGTCCCCCACTTCTTCTATTCTCTCTTTTGATCTTGTCTCTCCCCAAGAGTGTTTACTTCTAATTGCTCCCTTCTCCCATTTGTCCTCCCTTCCATCATCCTCCCCACCCTGTTTATCCCCTTCTCCCATACTTTCCTGCATTGTAAGATAGATTTTCAAACCAAATTGAGTGTGCATGTTATTCCTTCCTTGAGCCAAATGTGATGACAATAAGCTTCACATTTTCCCTCTCATCTTCCTCCTTTTTCCCTCCACTGAAAAGGCTTTTTCTTGCCTCATTTATGAGAGATAAATTATCCCATTTTATTTCTCCCTTTCTCTTCCTAATATATTCCTCTCTTACCCATTAATTTTATTGTTTTAGATATGAGCCCTTCCTATTCAACTAACCCTGTGTTCTCTCTCTCTCTCTCTCTCTCTCTCTCTCTCTCTCTCTCTCTCTCTCTCTCTCTCTCTCTCTTTTTTCTGTCTTTCCCTCTCTCTCTCTCTTGATATATATATATATATATATGTATATACATGTGTGTGTTTATACTCCCACCAACAACCCAAATACTGAGAAAAGCTTCAAGAGTTACAAATATTATCTTTCCATGTAGGAATGTAAACAGTTCAACTTTAGTAAGTCCCTTATTATTTCTTTTTCCTGTTTATCTTTTCATGTTTCTCTTGATTCTTGTATTTGAAAGTCAAATTTTCTATTCAGCTCTGGTCTTTTCATCAAAAATGCTTGAAAGTCCTCATTTTTTCCCGTGAAGTATTATACTCATTTTTGCTGAGTAGGTGATTCTTGCTTTAATCCTAGTTCCTTTGATTTCTGGAATATCATATTCCATGGCCTTTGATCTCTTAATGTAGAAGATGCTAGATCTTGTGCTATCCTGATTGTACTTCCCCAGTACTTGAATGGTTTCTTTCTAGCTGCTTGCAATATTTTCTCCTTGAAATGGTAACTCAGGAATTTGGGTGTAATGTTCCTAGAAGTGTCTCTTTTTGGATCTCTTTCAGGAGGTGATCACTGGGTTCTTTCAATATATATTTTCCCCTCTGCTTCTAGAATATCAGGGCAGTTTTCCTTGATAATGTCATGAAAGATGATGTCTAGACTCTTTTTTTTTTTCATGGCTTTCAGGTAGTCCCATAATTATTAAATTGTCTCTCCTGGATCTATTTTCCAGGTCAGTTGTTTTTCCCATGAGATATTTCACATTATCTTCTATTTTTTTCATTCTTTTGGTTTTATTTTGTGGTTTCTTGGTTTCTCATAAAGTCATTAGCTTCTATCTGCTCCATTCTAATTTTTAAAGAACAGTTTTCTTCAATGAGCTTTTGAACCTCCTTTTCTATTTGTCTAATTCTGCTTTTTAAAGCATTCTTCCCCTCATTGGCTTTTTGAACCTCTTTTGCCAATTGAGTTAGTCTATTTTTAAAAGTGTTATTTGTTTCAGCATTTTTTTGGCTCTCCTTTAGCAAGCTATTGACTCACTTTTCATGATTTTCTTGCATCTCTCTCATTTCTCTTCCCAATTTTTTCTTCACCTCTCTTATTTGATTTTCAATATCATTTTGGAGCTCTTCCGTGGCCTGAGGCCATTGAATATTTATTTTGAATGTTTAGGATGCAGATACCTTGACTTTTATGTCTTTCCCTGGTGATAGGCATTGTTCTTTCTCATCTGCAAGGAGGGGAGAAAATACCTCTTCACCAAAATAGTAACCTTCTATATTCTTACTTTCTCCCTTTTATGGACATTTTCCCAACCAGTTTCTTAACTTTTGGATTCTTTTTCAAGAGTAGTGTATACTCTGAAATATCTCAGTTCCTCCAAGGTGGCACAATCAAGCCTGCACCCTGATCTGGGAGCAACCAGAAACCTTCCTGCCCAGAATCTGAGAGTAGTAGAATTTCCTCTCTAGTTCTGCCACACCAGCACTCAGTGCTGAGGTTCAGATCAGCTGCTCAATTCCTCCAGGGGAATCACAATGAGATCTTCACCACTGCTGCCTGCAGTGGGAGCTGCTGATGCCTGCTGAGGTCTGCTGCTGCAGCTTGGGGCAGGAACTATTGGGGGGGGGAACCCTGCTCCCTTCTTCATCAGCACCACTCCAGGTCTGGTACAACAGACCTTTACTATTCACCTTCCAGGTCATCCTGGGCTGGAAATTTCCTCCACTCTGATGTTCTGTGGCTTTTGCTGCTCTAGAATTTGTTGAGAGTCATTCTTTACAGGCATTTTATGGGCTGTAGGGGAAGAGATAGAGTATATGCATCTTTCCATTCTGCCATCTTGGTTCTGCTCCCAATTCAACAATTTTAGAGAACAATCTGAAATTATCCCCAAAGAGTTATCAAATTGCCTATACCCTTTGACCCAGTAATACCAGTACTAGTTCTATTTCCAAAAATGTTTGGAGAAAAGGAAAAAACCCTATATATTCCAAAATATTTACAGTGACTCTGTCTGTGGTGGCAAAGAATTGGAAATTGCAGGGATGCCCATCAATTAGGGAATGATCGTATGGCTTGTGGTTATGATGGAATGTATGGTATGTGACTGTGATGGAATGCTTTTTGCTATAGGAGATGATGAACTGAATGATTTTAGAAAACCATAGAAAGACTTAAACAAAATAATGAAGAACGAAATGAGCAAAACCAAGAGAACATTGTTTGTAGTTACAGCAATATTTTTTTAGGAATGACTTGGAGTGAATAAATTTGTGATTGTTGATTACTTGTTTTCCCTCATTCTTGAAGAAGATCAAAATGACAACATCACGATAAAGTGAAGTTTTAACATGTATGATTGTGGCTGATCAGACCCATACAAGCTCAGAATGCTCTACCGGAGACTGGGCACAGATAGTCAGTGTGAACATCTGAGGTGGTTACTCCAAATTTGAGCATCCTGTGGTTCCTTTGTGCTATTCCAATTCTGCTTTGCTCATAGAGCACAACATCTTTTCAGACGTGGGCATGCCATGCTGAGCAATCCTGTGCCAATATGTCCCATGTCCCACAATCAAATCCAAAGTCCTTGAGAGAAATCTTGAGAATGTCCTTGTATTGCTTCCTCTGACCACCATGTGATCACTTGTCCCATGCAAGTTCTCCATAAAATAGTGTCTTTGGTAAGCATACATTCTGCATTTGAACAACGTGGCCAGCCCATCAGAGTTGCACTCTCTGAAGCATAGTTTGAATGCTTGACAATTTAGTTTCAGCAAGGACCTCATTGTCTGGTATCTTATCCTGCCAGATGATCTTCAGAATCTTCCTAAGACAGATCAAATGGAAGTGATTCAGTGACCTGGCATGGAACTGGTAGACTGTCGATGCTTTGTAGGCATACAACAACTAGGACAGTACAAAAACTCTGTAGACATTCAGCTTGACTGTTAAAAATACCCAGATTAACTACAAAGGACATCTGAAGAAAAGCATTACCTGCAAACAGAGAAAGAACTGATAATGAGACATGTAGAAGAGTTTTAAGTAAATAAATATGCACACAAACACATATACATATATAATGGTAGCCATCTCTAGTGTGGGGGCAAAGAAAAAAAGAAATTTACATAATAATTTTGCTGTATATTTGAAAGGAATAGTAAATTGTGCAGAGTAGATTTGCAGTTTCATGTGTAATCATATATTTAATTGTACGATGTTATGGAAATCCTTCTTTTATTCCATAAATTAAGAATAAAATTTTAAAAAATGAAGCAAACTTGGTAAAGACACCTTAAGTGACTTTAAATAGAATAATTCTGAACAAGTGAGAAAACTTATCCAAAGGCTTGATAGAAACAATCGGAGTAATGGGATATATTTATAAATATTCAGTTACTACTTTCATCGTGTCTGCCTCCCTTTCTCCTTTATGAGAAAGGCCAAATGGAATCAACCTCAATGGTGGAGGGGGAGAAACATAGACTTGATGAATTTTTAAATCTTTTCTACTTTTTTTAAAGTATGAATTTAATAGTTACTATTAAACATACATATTAACAAACAAGGATGAACAGAAAAGAGAACTGCACATGAAACTATGAAATGTTGTGTACAGTTTTTAAGATTACAGATTAGATTTTACACTATAGTAACAAAATTACTTTTTTTAATATTGTTATGAACCTGTCTTTTGAGTATTGTTTTAAAATTTTGTGTGCTCTTTTCTTTGTTTTCTTTTGTGTTGCATCACTATCACTACCCAACTAATTTCTTCCCTTCTATTTTGAAATGGAAAATGTTCTTGCAACCAATAAGTATAGGCTAGTAAAGCAGATTAATAGCCTGGATCTTCTGGGATGTTTCTTTCTATACCCTTACTCCATCCTCTTTCTGCCAGGAAGGAGAAAGGATCCTTTATCATCAGTCTTCTGATAGCATGACTTATCATAGCATTGATCACAGCTCTGTCTTTGAAAGTTGTCTTCCAATACATATATACATATATGTATATACATACACCTATACATATAGGTGTATATACATATGCATGTATAATATTTAATAGTATATATAATTATGGTCACTATGTAAATTTTTACACTGGTTCTGTTCATTTACTTTTATATAACTTCATATAAATTTTATAAGGTCCTCTGAATCCTTTGTATTAAACATTGTTATCACACGATCATTTAGAAGTTTTTCAATTGTGTCTGACTTTATGGCCCCATTTGGGGTTTTCTTCTCAAAGATACTAAATTGGTTTGCTATTTCTTATTTCTTTCTCCAGTTTATTTTACAGATGAAGAAACAAAGACAAAGAGAGTTAAGTGACATGCCCAAGTTCATACAGCTAGTAAGTTTCTGAGGTCAGATATTGACTCAAAAAAGAGGAGATTTCCTGACACTAGGCCTGGCACTTTACCCACTATGCCACCTAGATGCCTTTATGGCACAATAATACTCTATTAATTCATCCACCCTTATTTGCCAAGTCATTTCTTAATTGTTGAGTCTCTAATTTGCTACCAGGTCTTTACTACAACACATGTAGTGATCAGAGATTTTTTTTAATATGAGATCTTTCTCTAAAGTATTTTTAAGCTATAATAGTGGCCAATTCACTCAATATTTAAAGAAAAAGTTACATCAGTTTAGGGAATTATCATGTACTCAGCTGCTTGTAGTTGGCAAGGTACCTTCTCCATAGTGGCAAAGAACTTGTTATCCTCATGAGGTTTTGCATGGTCTTCCCTATTTAGAAATTAGCTTCACATCCCTGAAATTCTCATTCTTCACTGTATGATCCCTCATACAACAAAAACTATAACAGGTATGTGTTGGAGTCAGTTCAAAACTGTTCCAAAGAGCCTGACTGAGGTAGTAGAGGAGAAGAGTTCATGAAGGTAGAACCCTGGAATACTCTCTTCTCCCCCTTCACCCAATTCAAAGATTGGGATACGAAGGAAGCCTGGAGCTGAACTCCAGGATTCTAACCACACATGGGTTTGCCACTCTCTATTAGTGGTCACATTGCAAAGCTACCAGACCTTGGAATGTGATGTGTAACTGAGCAGTCATCATCTGCAACCGATCTGGCAGCTGAAGCAGATATTTTACTGAAGTCTACAGAGTACAAAGAGAATATGTTCTTTGTTCTCTTTGGGATTTGTAAACAATATCCCATTCCTTTAGTTATCATGAAAATAAATTCGATGATAACCTCATTAAAATGTATAAAAACAAAAATGAAAAACTTGGCTAGAGCATAGCTGTGTGAGTCATGGAAGAATTGGAAACATTCTGGGGGGACATAGTTAAAATAAAATATTAAAGGAAAAGGATAATGGAAATACTGCTGACATAGAGGCCACCCAGTTCCTAAAAATGAGGGTTGGGGGAAGGGGCAGTGTAGGAGGAATGTCTATGTTGGCATTTGTGCATAACTGAGAAAGGAAATACAGAGAAGAAAAGATGCAGTAAAGTAGATGTCATTTCAACCAAATCCATTTAAATTATGACTCAAAGCACTGTTGAAACATTAGTCAGGAAATCAGTACAATAATTTTCAACCCAAGGGACATTTTTGATATTTGATATAATCTTAATACATATCTCAATAAATGTCCCCTTATAAATAGATGTGTCATTTTAAGAAAGTTCAATGCACAATTCAAAGTATAATTTTTTTTTGCTTTTGTTTCTAAGTAGGTTTAAAAATTGACGTGATAGCTGTATCATATTGAGATAAGGTATATGACTGAGGAAAATGTGGAGAAAATTAGATAGAACCATTTTGAGCTATCAACAATTTGCCATCTCTAGGCTGGTTTTCTCCATATCCAGTTTGCCTGTAGGGAAGAATTCAGGTTCTGCCCTCCATCCTATTCATCTGTGCATTTTCTCTTCTAGTCTTCCCCTACTCTGTGAAAGCTACAACTTTCTTCTGCTACTGAAGCAGGAAATGAGGAAACCAGTCCAATGACTCAGGAAGCTGTAGCAACTAGAAATATTTAGGCAATTACATTGAGCCCAATCTGAGGCTTGTTGGGGAAAGTCAATAAAATTTGTCCCTAGAGGTAATACTTCTCCCCCAGTTTCTGGTATTAGAAAGTATGACCACAACCATAAACTACTAAGGAACAAGGAATGGTTTTTTAAATGCTTGCTAGCATTTATTCTAAGCCCTTAAGAAGTTAGCTATTGTGGTTAGAGGATTATCGCAATGACCTGTTTGAGAGTCAAGAATTAATAGCCTGACCAGTAGTATTATTCAAGATGTACAAGGATGAAAAGGAATAGAATGGTGTGTTGTTGGATGCCTGGCATTGGCAAGAGGAGTCTGTATTTCATAGGGGACACTTTCTGGATAAGAAGCATTGCACATAGGGCACAAAAACAGAATATAGTGGATTATAAAACTCATGAGCTCTAATTCTATCCTTATTTATCTTCAATGTGTTCATTGGCGGAATTCAAAGTTTATTTTTTTCTTTCAGATTAATTTCTCTTCAGAACAACCTCCAACATATCAGGGACTCTCAGCAAGTGTTCATTTATGGTTATGATATAAGCCATTTTGTCACTTTTGAGTGTACCAGCTTACCCATCTGTATAGAACGATGATACAAAAACATCATCCAGTACCTAAAAAACATTTCTTTAAGCAACTGATTTTCTTTAAGGTTGGAATCTAGGATCAGCGTTGAATTAGAGGAGGCCTCCTAGGACAGTGCAAAAAGCAAGGTCTAATACCGAATAAGAACTTATTATGTATCTATATTAGTAGTTCTCCACTTGGAGTAACATTCCTTTAGAATCTGGTAGTAAAATAGTAGATGTCCATTACTTATGATTCTTACTGCCATGCATATTAGGTCATGATGTGACACTCATCTTTCCAGTCTTTTGTCTTCTGCAAGTTAGATGACAGAAATGCATAGATATTAAAACAGCATTACACAAAGGTTAATTTCATTCATTTCAAATGAACTTGGAATTATCACGTGCCTTCTATAGAGATGGGATGGTGCTTATCTATGTACTAATTTCATTTGAAGGAAACTTTGTTCTGTTCTGGGGTTTAGGAACTGAAAATTTAGAGGGTTGTCCATAAATTGGGAATGGCTAAGTGAATTATGATATATGAAAGCAATGGGATATTATTGCATCAAAAATAGATAAAAGGCATAATTTCAATGAAACCAGAGAAAATTTGTATGAACTAGGGCAGAATGAAGAAAGCACAACAAAGGGAACAAAAATTGGAAAGGGGAAGGGAATAAAGATTTATATAGCTACTTCCTACAAGCTGAGCACAGTGCTAAGTGTTTCTGCAATAACTTTTCATTTGATCATAACAAAAACCTTACTAGATTGGTACTGTTATTATCCCTATTTTGTGGTTGAAGAAGCTGAAGCAAACATACTCAGTTGCTAATTAATTTATGAAATTTTGAAATGGGGGTAGGAAGTAGTGGTTCTTTGAGTGTTGTATTGTGTTTGTCCTTTGTTTTCAAAAGGACCATGACATCAGGGAGATGATGACATGACTTGCAGTTGACTTTGATTTGAGTGAGGGAGGGTTGTGTAGTTCATCAACCTCACTTTCACCTCCTGAGCCATCTGGGTCCGGTGACCAGATATTCATCAGGATGACCTGATGCAATGGACCAGGATGCAATGGGAGACCC
Organism: Bettongia penicillata ogilbyi; assembly: GCA_023548195.1. NCBI lineage: Eukaryota > Metazoa > Chordata > Mammalia > Diprotodontia > Potoroidae > Bettongia > Bettongia penicillata. The sequence continues at coordinate 118,304 of JAJHZJ010000733.1, forward strand.
TGACCCTTTTAACCTAAGGTCTTTTCAGGTACTTACTGAGAGTGAGGTCATGCCCTTCAGTGAATAGGTAGTACTACTTTAAGAAGTAGTCTAGGGAAGGCCCCTTTAATTAGAGAAAATAATGAAGCTGGGAGAGAAAGACCCTCAGGGTTGCTGTTCCAAAGAGAAACAGTTGCAGCTGATTTTCACTCTAAGCCAGGAAGGCCCAAAAACCCAGCCATTAAGTGAAGCTTGGGCAGAGACCTATTGTGGTCCAATCTACAGGCTTCAGGATGAACTGGGTGGAAGGAAGGAAGGAAGGAAGGAAGGAAGGAAGGAAGGAAGGAAGGAAGGAAGGAAGGAAGGAAGGAAGGAAGGAAGGAAGGAAGGAAGGAAGGAAGGAAGGAAGGAAGGAAGGAAGGAGGGAAGGAGGGAAGGAGGGAAGGAGGGAAGAGAGAAAAGAAAGAAGGAAAGAAACTGAGTAAACTCAAGTAAATTCTTGTCTAAGTCTGTTTTTCATCTAAGAATAGGATAATAATGTTTGTACTTCCTATTTTTTAGGCCCACTGTGGACAGATCATTCTCAAAAGGAATGTATTTGAGAAATATAAACAGGAAACGTGTTGCTGGCCAAGCACCTCTGTGATTTCATTAGTATGGGGAACTTTTTGTGCAGAAAATTCCTTTCACTGATGTAGACTCTGAAACGTCTGTGTAAATTGTGATCTGAGAGAGTTTCCTGTAGCAGTAAGAGATTGGATGTTTTGCTTATAGTCCCATAGCCAGTAGGTACAAATTCAATTTAAATCAACAGGCATTTACTGAGTGCCTACTATATACCATAGACTAAGGTAGGCACTGGGGATAAAAAGACAAAAAGGAAAGATTTCTCTCATTAAAGAATTTTATATTTTATGAGGGAGGGGGGATAACCTGTACAAAGATAAGGACATGCAAAATAAAATAATAAAGTAATATGAAGTTTTCTACATTAGATAACAAATTTGACTGGGAAGATAAGGAAAGTTCTCTTGTATGAAGTGGCACCTGAGTCTGCTTGAAACAGAGCTAGGGATTCTACAAGACAGAGAAGAGGAGTCCAGGTACTGGGAGGAAAGCAAAGGGGAAATCTGTGCAAAGCAGAGTGGCTCTAGATAGACTTTAATGTATAGGGAAGCCAGTTTTGTGGAAAAGTAGAATGAATGGGGGGAGTATTATGAAATTAGTCTGGAAAGATATTTTGGATACAGTCTAGGAAGTACTTTAGCACCAGGGGCAGGACTTGAATACAGGTCCAGTCAGAGTCTGTGTTTTCTCCAACACTGATCCAATGCATACTACTTTTTGAACCATTATTCAATTTTTTTTTTACTCCTTTACTCCTCTCTTGGCACTGTTACTTACTCTCCTGACTTCTTCCATGATTCCTGAAAAACTTTCTCATCTTGGAAGATGCTTTTTCCTCTTTGGCTTTCTCACCTTGGAAGATCTTTACATCCCTATAGCCCTCCCTCTAATTAGTCAATTACTCACAGAACCTCTGTTTTAAGTAAATACCCAGATGAGTCATATTCATTCAACCACTTTTCTGCCAACTCCTCTCAACACTGCAAACGTCTTTCCTTAATACTGGAAATTCCTTAATATTTCCTTACTATTCCTATGAATACCTTCTCATCCTCCATGCCCAATCTCAACTTCTTTTCATGGCTTGTATTCATTAAAATGTAAGCTCTTCTGGGGTGGGACTTTCTGCTTTGATTCATATTTTCAGTGCTTAGTACAATGCACTAACACATAGTAATGACTCAATAAATACTTGTCTTCATTTGCTATTAATTTGATGCATTGTTATCCTAATTTCCCTAAATCCCTGATTTCCCTAATTACCAGAACAATATCAATCCCCTGCAGAGGATTCTACACATTACTTGCCAGGAGAGATCATGATAGCACCAGGAACTAAGGCTACAAGTGTACTTTAATAGGAGCACAGAGGATGGAGGAGCAGACAGGCACAAAAAGTACGGGGAAAAGTGGACAAAGGCGTTATGGAGGCAGAGGGCATGGAGATGGGGCTGGGGTGGTGGAGCAAGGTAGCATGGGGAATAAAATAGTGAGGGAAAAATCACAGAGAGCAACTCACCTAACCAATAATAAGGGTTGGGGAACCCTCAGAAGCATGGACACAGATGGAGATGGAAGAGCCCTCAGATGGCAGGGGTTAGAGGTCTCATTTTTTTAGTCTTTTTTTGAGAGCATAGGGGACAGGTTAGTTCTTACCCTTGCCACCTTGGGCTTAGTTCATTAAAATATCCAAATCATCCACAAAGTTGTCAGTAAACTTTTAAGTTAACATGTCTACATCATCTCAAAATTATCATCAACATTTGGTGTTCCGATGGTTTAATTGCATATATCTGGACCTTATCTAAGATTTATACATCATAGATCCTAAAAGTTCTGACAGGAAAGCTTCCCCTGATTCAACACATTACCAGGACATGACTTTTGGTTTTTACATCAGACAGTTTGAAAATTATGTTCCTTTAGGCTATATGTGACTTCTACGTCCCCCTTTGCAATCTCCCTTTCTATTCCTTTTACTTTACAATGACTTCTTATAAACTAATACTGACTAGAAAGGCGGTGGTGATCAGAGGAACCAATAAGAACTTTTTAAAATAGTTTATTTTTAGTTTTCAACATTCACTTTTATAAGATTTTGAGTTTTAAATTTTCCCCTTCTTTTCTTCCTCCCTCTACAAGACAGCATTATTCAATGTGATGTAGGTTATACATGTAAATTCATATTAAGTGTATTTCCACATTAGTCATGTTTTAAAAGAAGAATCAAAGGAAAAAAAACATGAGAAAGAAAAAAAAAGAAAATAGTATGCTTCAATTTACATTCAGATTCCATAGTTCTTTCTCTAAATGGTGATAGCGTTTTCCATCATGCCTCCTTTTTGAAATCATCTTGGAATACATCATTGCATTGTTGAGAAGAGCTGAGTCTATAAAAGTTGGTTATCACACAATGTTGCTGTTACTGTGTACAGTGTTCTCCTCATTCTGCTCACTTAATTCAGCATCAGTTCATGTAATGAAATCTTTCCAGATTTCAGTGAAATATGCCTGCTCATCATTTCATATGGTACAATAATGTTCCATCACATTCATAAAAGGCAACTTGTTCAGTCATTCCCCAATTGATGGGCATCCCTTCAATTTCCAATTCTTTGCCATCACGAAAAGAGCTGTTACTAACATTTTTGTACATGTGGATTCTCACCTTTTTTATGATCTCTCTGGGGTGCAGGTCTGGTAGTGGTACTGCTGGATCGAAAGGAAAGTCCAGTTTTATAGCCCCTGGGGCATAGTTCCAAATTGCTTTCCAGAATGATTGGATCAGTTCACAACTCCACAATAATGCATTAATGTTCTAATTTTCCAACATCTTCTCCAACATTGATCATTTCCTTGTTTTGTCAATCTGGTAGCTGTGATATTATAAGTCAGAGATGTTTTAATTTGCATTCCTCTATTCAATAATGATTTAGAAAATTTTTTCATATGACCATAGATAGATTTAATTTCATCTGAAAACTGCCTTAATATCCTTTGACCATATATCATTTGGAGAGTGATTTGTAATTTTATAAATTTGACTCAGTTCTCTCTATATTTTAGAAATGAGGCCTTTATCAGAGACACTTGCTGTAAAATTTATTTCCCAACTTTCTGTTTTCCTTCTTATCTTGGTTGCATTGGCTTTGTTTTTGCAAAAATAAAAATAGAATTTGCAAAAAAAAAAAATCAATGCAATCAAAATTATCCATTCATGTTCTCTATTTTAAAAAGATACAGTTCTAACACAGATTAAGTTACTTGCCCAGAGTCACACAACTACCAAATGTCTGGCTGGATTTGAATTCAGATCTTCCTGGATCTAAAGCTAGAGTGTTGTCCAGAGAAATCATACATCTTTGATATATTGTCATTATTATGAAGAGCAATTTTGCCTATTAAATCCTGCATGGTCTTTTGCTTAGTTATCTCATTGATAAGATTGTAATTTCTGAAGATTTTACTTCTTTGCCCCATTTTATTTTTCTCACCAAAATCTACACCAAGAAACGCATCCGAAGATTGATAGGACCTTTGAACACTATGACATTCTCATTAAGAAACTACTTCCCATTAGGCACATTGTATCACTTGTCACAATGAGGTTATAAGAGGCACGTGAGAGCAACATCATCTAATTAGTGCTGAGAGAAAAAAAACTGGGGTGTTGGGGGGGGGAGTGGAGGTTCTTACCATGTGAAGCCTATCAGTTCCAGGTATCTGTAAGAAGGAGCTGGCTTTATTGAGGAAATGAGTTCTTTAATTAGAAGAAAAAAAATAGGAGTCACTACTAGACAAATCATCAGTGCACAGTTCAAAAACACCTTATTCTTTTTCGTAACATTTACAATCTCTACAAAGTAGAGAACAGTGATAAATAGAGTAGCTGGATGACTAACATACTTGCAGTTGTATTACTCACAGGACTGCTAGTAAGAGCACAGTTGCCATATTCTTAGTGGAAATTTGGGTCAATCAGATTTTGAATGATTTCATTCTTCTTCTTCCCTACGCACATTTTGGCTCTTCCCTTCCATAACCGGAGTAACCAGCAGGGCTACCAATGAACTTTTTCCAATTTGGAGCTTTCCTTTGCCCTATTGTCTCTGACAGTTCTTTTTTAGTTGCTTTTTTCCTCTGGGCTCCATATAACTCCATGGGCCAATTTGCACACAGAGATGCTGCGCAGAACCCATTCCCCAGGGTGTCTGTTATGAATCTCAGTGAAAAAAATCTCTGAGGAGAATGTTTGGCATTTTTTTTCCTTATCTCCCTTCTTCCTTCTCCTTGAGTTTCACTTAACAAACACTGTGCCTTGCAACTTTCTGGTGTCTTTATCATGTACTTTTTGCTTGATTGTTTTAGTTTTAGTTTAGGAAAAGCAAATAGAAGCTGACCTGAGTCATAAAGATGGTTCATTTCACCCTCTGATAGACATAGACCAGTGTGACCTTATAAAAGACCTCTTAGCATGCATTCAGTTTCCTAGAATGGTTACTTACCTATATTGGTAGATGGCATTTCTTCATGGGAAATTCCCTATGCCACGGAAACCACAGATTTAGATACTACCCCTTCCCCAAATCGCCTATTACACCTTATGTCTTTTTTGAACTTCAATTGGATCTTAAATTCTAGAAAGGTGGGCACTGTGTCTTCTTTGAACTCTATGTCCTTTACTCCAATGCCAAGCACAGTAGTTCGCATACAACGGGTGCTTAATGATTTTTAATTAACAAGAATTTATTTTCTCTACCATCTCCCCCACTACCACAAAAAAGCAAAAATTGAAAAGAAAAGCACTTGAAACAAATAATGCATACATGCATTCATTTTTACGTTACTTTTCTCATCTATAGTTAGGAATCATAATAATAGTAGCCTAGATTTCAGGAAGAAAAATGAGGCAAAAAATACCTTTGTAAATACAAAAGATTTTCCATTAAGAATTTAATGCTCACTAAACAATTTTTTAAATGTGTTGCTATTACCCCTGCATTTGCTTATCACTCTGGTTTTTCAGTTGAATATGTGAAGCACTTTCTTATCTTTCAGATATAGATTGGGGATTCCCTTCTGTGTTTATTATTTTTAACTACAGTAGGTCAAGCAAGAGCTACGGGCAAGCTCATCAGGGCTGATTGCTCTATCTCTTTTAGTATGAGATAAATGTTGCTTTTAATTCTTCTTGTTTTGTTCTTTATTCACTGTGTTCTTCTAACCATATTGTATTCTTCATTACTGATGTCTCCTCTGGTCTGTGCCATACTGGCTCAGTAGAGTTTGTTTCATAAATTTTGCAAATGCTAATTTTCTGAATTGAGGAGATGTGCAGCATTTACAGGAACTGAAATGTTCGAGTGAATTTTTAGTTCCCAGGGCCTTTCTGATCTGTCGCTGTGATTCTCTTGTCTATAATCGAAGATATTTATCTCTTCTCCTGTAAATGTACAAATAATCCCCACATACGTTTGTGTAATATTACACATGTGTGTAATATTGATTTTTGATTACTGGCATACAACTTACCTGGTTACATTTTTTTCATAGGATACAACAGAATTGAATGAACAAAAAATTGCTAACCCCTCAGAGTAATGGAAAATGGCATACTTAAGCAAAAAAACTAACTGTACATAATTCTGTTTGGACCATTCTGAATGTGTAAGTTTAATCAGACCTACACAGTGGAATTTGAAGGCTTCTGATCTGAGAAAGGTACTCTGTTAATTTGATGGTTGATTATGATTTTTCTCTGAGTCAATTTACCTCAATAACCCTTTGCTTCTCCCTCTCCTATGTACTTCTCAAGTTCTCTTTTACATTAAGGCATTTTTAAAAATAAATTTATTTATTTAAATTTTTACATTTATTTTCACAAAATTTTGGGTTCCAAATTTTCTCCCCATTTGTCCCCTCCCCCCACTCCAATACAACAAGTATTCTAATTTCCCCTATCACCAATCTGCCCTCTCTTCTATCATCTCTCCCTTGCCTTGTCCCCATCTTCTCTTTTGTCCTGTAGGGTCAGATAACTTTCTATTCCCCATTACCTGTATTTCTTATTTCCTAGTAGCAACAACAATACTCAGCAGTTGTTCCTAAAACTTTGAGTTCCAACTTCTCCCCATCCCTCCCTCCCCACCCATTCCCTTTGGGAAGGCAAGCAATTCAATAGGCCCTATCGGTGTAGTTTTGCAAATGACTTCCATAATAGTCGTGTTGTGTAAGACTAACTGTATTTCCCTCCATCCTATCCTGCCCCCCATTACTTCTATTCTGTCTTTTGATCCTGTCCCTCCCTGAGTGTTGACTTCAAATTGCTCCCTCCTCCTATTGCCCTCCCTTCCATCATCCCCCCGACCCTGCTTATCCCCTCTCCCCCACATTCCTGTATTGCAAGATAGGTTTTCATACCAAAATTAGTGTGCATTTTATTCCTTCCTTTAGTCAAATGTGATGAGAGTAAACTTCATGTTTTTCTGTCAGATCTCCTCTTTTTCCCTCCACTAAAAAGTCTCCTGCCTGCCTCTTCTATGAGAGATAATTTGCCCCATTCCATTTCTCCCTCTCTCCTCCCAACACATTTCTCTCTCACTGCTTCATTTTTTTAAGATATGATCCCATCCTTTTTCAATTCACTCCGTGCTCTCTGTCTCTGTGTGTGCATGCACGTGTGTGTGCGTGCACGTGTGTGTGCGTGTGCGTGCATATGAGTGTGCATACGTGTGTGTGTGTGTGTGTGTGTGTAATCCCACCAACTACCCAGATACTGAAAAGTCTCAAGAGTTACAAATATTGTCTTTCCATGTGGGAATGTAAACAGTTCAACTTTAGTAAGTCCCTTATGACTTCTCTTTGCTGTTTACTTTTTCATGCTTCTCCTCATTCTTGTGTTTGGAAGTCAAATTTTCTTTTCAGCTCTGGTCTTTTCATCAAGAATGCTTGAAAGTCCTCTGTTTCATTGAAAGACCATATTTTCCCCTGAGGTATTATACTCAGTTTTGCTGGGTAGGTGATTCTTGGTTTGAGTCCTAGTTCCTTTGACTTCTGGAATATCCTATTCCACGCCCTTCGATCCCTTAATGTAAAAGCTGCTAGATCTTTGTGTTATCCTGATTGTATTTCCACAATACTGGAATTATTTCTTTCAAGCTGCTTGCAATATTTTCTTCTTGACCTGGGAATTCTGGAATTTGGCCACAATGTTCCTAGGAGCTTCTCTTTTTGGATCTCTTTCAGGCGGTGATAGATGGATTCCTTCAATACTTATATTACCCTCTGGTTCTAGAATATCAGGGCAGTTTTCCTTCATAATTTCATGAAAGATGATATCTAGGCTCTTTTTATGATCATGGCTTTCAGGTAGTAACATAATTTTTAAATTGTCTCTCCTGGATCTACTTTCCAGGTCAGCTGTTTTTCCAATGAGATATTTCACATTATCTTCCATTTTTTTCATTCTTTTGGTTTTGTTTTGTGATTTCTTGGTTTTTCATAAAGTCATTAGCCTCCATCTGTTCCATTCTAATTTTGAGAGAACTATTTACTTCAGTGAGCTTTTGGACCTCTTTTTCTATTTGGCTAATTCTGCTTTTGAAAGCATTCTCTCCTCATTGGCTTTTTGAACCTCTTTTGCCAATTGAATGAGTCTATTTTTCAAGGTGTTATTTTCTTCAGCATTTTTTTGGGTCTCCTTTAGCAAGGTATTGATGCATTTTTCATGCTTTTCTTGCATCTTCCTCATTTCTCTTCCCAGTTTTTCCTCCACCTGTCTAACTTGATTTTCAAAATTCTTTTTGAGCTCTTCCATGGTCTGAGCCCATTGAATATCTATTTCGGATGTTTGGGATACAGAGGCCTTGACTTCTATGTCTTTCCCTGATGGTAAGCATTGTCCTTCCTCACCCAAAAGGAAAGGAGAAGATATCTGTTCACGAAGAAAGCAACCTTCTGTGGTTCTATGATCTGATTTTTTTTTCCCTTTTCTGGGCATTTTCCCAGTTGCTTGACTTCTGAGATTCCTTTCCACACCCACCTCACCTCCAGATCCACCCAGCTAGTACTTGGGGTCTGAGATTCAAATGCTACTTTCCAGCCTCAGGACTTTCAGTGGGGGGCAGGGCTGCAATTCAGTGGGATTAAGTTCAGGTTCTCAGGTGGGGGCAGGGCCACAGCCCAAGCTCAGTTCCCTCAGGGGGTTTATGAGGAGACCTTCAACAACGGATCCAAGCTTTTGTTAGCTACTGCCTCCCGAGGGGCCCTGAGTTTTAGAGACACCCCGCTCCCCTCTCAGACAGCCCAGAAGTCTCTGTCACTGACCTGTAGCACCTGTGGTTTGAGGGACCTTTGCAGCCGCTGGAGATTCGGTCCCTGAAGCCTGCTCGGATTTGATCCTCTCAGTGCCGCGCGGCCAAGGCAGTGCTGGTCCAGTGCGTGAAGGACTTTTGGTGTCGGTTTTTCAGGGCTTTCTGGAACAGAAATTTCCTCCACTCTGTTGTTGTGCAGCTTCCACTGCTCCAGAATTTGTCGGGAATTCCTCTTTATAGGTAATTATGGGCTGTGGGTTCGGAGCTAGCATATGTGAATCCTTCTACTCTGCCATCTTGGCTCCTCCCCCCTACATTAAGGCATTTGAGTACATATCATATTTCCCTATACATTCCTTAATGACAGGGACTTTACTTCTCTCTCTCTCTCTCTCTCTCTCTCTCTCTCTCTCTCTCTTTCTCTCTCTCTCTCTGTCTCTCTCTCTCCCTCCATCTCTCTCTCCATTGTATGCAATAGCATTTCAATAACTATTAATTGAATTGAACTAAATTGATCGTAAATTAATATTCCCAGAACATGCACGTTTGAGATTATGACCCAAGAAAGCTTGTATCTCCACCATTAAAGAGCCACACGAAGTTAATCAATGATCAGTTTTAAATCCTATTTAACACAAGATCAAGGGTTTTTTCAGATGTTAACATTAACAAAATTAGCCCTCTTCCAGTGCCAACTGAAGACAACTTGTTGGTCTTTCAATAGGATTTGCATTCTTTCTCACTATATCTTACAAGGCTATTGTTTTTTACTGATGAAATTATTTGAGATGCATCTATTGTCCTAAATGCTATATAGGTTGGTATTAGGGGTGGGGAATCATTCAATATTTCCAGGAAAATGAAATCTAATATTTAAAATTCTCCATCAGAAAGGAAAGGCATAAGTTAGCTCACCTGATAAATTCTAGATAAAGAGTCAATGATCCATGAGATTAGAAAAGAGCCTTAAAACCAAGGAAAGTTTTACAAAATACCAAACTTCTATTTTTGAACATTCTGAATCTGAGGATTTTGAAGTTAAGTTTATGTTGCTTGTTGTCATTAAGCTTGTAATGTAGTACTTGCACTGTTTAAGTTTATAATATCATGGGACCCATGTATCTTTTCTGCAGAATCAATAGCCTCTCCCATATATTCTAGTAGTAAGCTAATACACTATAAAAATGGAGAGTAGTTGGGACCTTTCTCATCAGTGTACCTTGGGAAAGCCAAGGGGTAGATTAGTATATTAAAAAATGGATATAACCTCATGAAAGGGGAATCCCTTGTCTAGTACTACATCACTGGAGTAACAATGCCAAGAAAAATGTCTCTTTCTTGACAGTAAAAGTTCTGGAGCTTTTTTCTCCTTTTGTGATTCTGAAGAAAGTACCCAGTAACAACTTTCCAACCTTCACTTGCTTCTCTCCCTGGCAGAATGTTTGACTGTATCTGAGAGCAATACGTGATAGAACTTACTAGAGATGAGGAGCTGTAAAAGGATCCACAATTGTGACATTAAATTGTTCCAGGTTAAACCGCGTGTTAGTAAGAGGAATGGTGCTAGAACCCATGCATCATGACTCCCAGTTCGGTGATCTTTTTATGACATAGCTCTTCAGGTAAGGAAGAAAATACTTCCTGGCATGTAAACAGAGCTAAATAAATGCTTCCTTCTGGACTGATTGATTCTATGGCCCCTGAAGTGAAATAACACAGATGTGATCATAAGGATGTAGAGGTAAAAGGGAACTAAGAGACCATCTGGTACAATCTGCTCTATTTTACAGATAAAGAAAATGATTCCCAGAAAAGATGAGTAAATATGAGAAGTGAGATTTGAAATGAGGTTGGTTTCCAGAATCATTGTTCTTTGGACTTACCAGGCTTCATTTGGAGCTCCAGAATTAACCCTTTATTCTGCTTAATATTCATCCTCTACTTCTCATAAGGAATGCTTTTTTTTTTCCTTTTGTCTCTTTCGGGTACTCACCTGCTTCTAACTTTCTAATACATGATTATTCCGAATGACCAATTAATTTCCCTATTGTGCTGAAGCACAGAATTCATTTTAAATGTAGGAAAATGCAATTTATTCAGAAGACTAAGTTTGTGGTTTGTTTGGGTCTCACCATCCTGGAGGGAAAATATCTTCAGAATCTCTCTCTGTCTCTCTCTGTCTCTCTCTCTCTCTCTCTCTCTCTCTCACCTTCTTTCCCATAAAAGGACATTGCAGAAGTGTGTACACCTGTATAGGATAGAAAATAATTCATGATATAACGAACAGCATTAGCCTGTAGTATTTATTTTCCAAAATTTGCCATTTTAAATCCTACTACTCCCCCAACCCCATTTCAGACCTGCCTACTAAATTTATAGTTGTAGGATAAATACTTCCAAGGTCTATACAACTATTATTCCAGCTCTATTCAGGAATAATTATGATTTTGTTGTTACCCATCCAGGTATGTGAAGTAATAGGAACCTATCCATGTGTAGCCATTTATAGGATGAATGCTTTCTATTTTGGTGTGAAGAGACTAGAAGAAAAGCATTGTTTGTTTGGTCGCTTACTTTTCAATTCTCTAGCTCCTGCCAAGGAGTAGTCATTATTTTCTTATACCCCTGGCCATAAATCTGACCTATTATACTTAGAACTATGCTTACAATATGGTCACTGGTTGAGACTACCCTGGCTCTCATGTTTTGCTGGCCCTTGCTGCTGGCAACTGGGCAATGACTCAGGAAGACAGCTGTTAAGTTAGAAGTCACGGCTCTGTCGTCTGGTAACAGAAATGATTTTAGCTTCATAAATAGAGACAGAACATTAGCAATTCCTCTCTCCCTGAAATCATTATCACAAAGGCAAAGAGGTCAAATGAGCCTCCTCTGAGTAATTAACAGACTCTTGTTCACTTGACTTCAAAAGGGGAAGGATTTTTTTTTACTTGATTTCTCCAGTATAGAGAGACAATGGAGAGTGGTAATAGCTTAAGTGGAGTACAAAAAGATCGCTGATTTTGTCATTAGCTGATTTGTACAATGAAAGCAAGAGTTTAGACCATGAGTGCTTCATAAACTGTTGTTCTTTTCCTTAGCTTCATCTTCATGCCAATCAAGAAGATCCTTGGCATTAAGAGGAACTACATTGTCAACAAGGCTCCTGTGTGCGCATTTATTTATTTATTTCACAGAAGGTTGAGGTTCCTGAAATTGGTTTTAAGGATAGAGAATCATAGTCAGATATTTAATATGAGTTACTAGGAACCATCTAACTTGAAATTAGATAATTGCCCAGGATCAAGAACCTTGAGTCATTACTAAGCAAAGGTATCTGAAAGAAGAGTTTTATTTTGAGAAATTATTCTTTCTTTGATTGGTTCTCCAACTAGGAATAGTATATCAGTCTTCTCAGACTCTTTGCTAGATACACACAGATACAGACACACACACCTGCCTGTCTGCCCTTGCCAGAGGGATACTTTCTGGGCACTCCTTAATAGGCATGAGCCAAGAGCATCAGTAATCATAAGAACTGCAGAAATGACCATCTGAGAACAATTTCCTAATATCACCATCAGACATCAGCAACTCTCCAGGTGCAAATGACATGTAAATCACTTTGGTCATATGCATACTCTAGTCTGTATCCCATTCATGTATGTCTTGGTCATACATGTTCTCTTCATGTGTGTTCCATGATTATGAATTTTTTCTACATATGTGTTTCCCATTTGGTCAGGTGGTAACCTACTGCAGAATATACCCCTTATATAATTAAAGCTACTGTTACTTACCATTTTATTTGCTATATTTTTGATTGGCTATTTTTGTTTGAATTAATGAGCTCTTGAACTGGTATAAGTAAACATTATTGATGAGACTCATGAGCTAGAATTGAGAGTGGGTGCTGGCCTATGAAGGGTGTAAACCTTGGATATCTTTCCTGGGAATCTGTACTGAGGTTAACACAAAGTTATCCGGAAAGCTAAACTTAAGATACACGAAAACTTCTGGGATATCTTGTGTATGAAAAGACATTGATTCTGCATGGGCAAAAATAACTTGTTTAGTAAGTGTCTGGTGGGTTAAACACTGGGATTTACATATTCGGTGATGATCTTAGACACAATGTCCTCCTAGATTCTGGGGAGAGGAGTATCTGCCTACGTAGATTCAAATACCCAGAATATGTATGCACATACATACTCACATATACATATATGTGCATATACACACTATATTATATATAAATTATACATATACATGTTCTATATTATATTTCTAGCAATGCACATTACATATGTGCGTATACATGTCAGTATGAATGCATGCACAATAAAGCTCCCAACACAAATCTCTAGGGTGCTGTTCAACCTTTCAAACTGGCATTGAACCATGAATGCCTATATAACCAGTCATATAACCAGTATTGAATCTGCCTAAGTGTACAATGATCTAATATACATCTGTTCTTGACCTTTCCTCTTCCTCCACAAGTAAAACATGATAATATTTTCTTCACAATTAGATCAGATATATCTCTAGCATTCCAGTGATATACTTGTCAACTAACTCTGAAAAAATGAAATAAGATTAGTATGGGATGGCTTGTTCTTGATGAAATTATATTGACTCTTTGTCAGTTATCACTTTCTTTTCTAGTTATTTACTATCAATCCTTTAATAACATATTCTGAAACTTTCCCAGGGATCAAAATCAAATTTACTAGTTTATATTTTCAGACTTCATTGCCTTTATTTTTGGAAATCAGAATAATATTTGTGCTTTTCCAATCCTATACCACTCCCTTTATCCAAAATCAAGTACATTATCAGATTTTCAGCAGTCAATATCCACCAATTAGTTTAATACTGTGAGATGGAATCCATCTAGACTTGGTGGCTTTTATTTGTCAAGGGCTGTTAGGTACTCTCATAAAATTACTCCACTTAACTTCAGTGAGCATTTACTTGTATCTGCTATGTACTACGCACATAAACTTTGAACTATTTACTAGGAACAGAGTCAAAAAATGAAAACAATTCCTGTCTTTAAGGAGCTTTCATTCCATCTTAATTATCTTCTTCATATTAGCTACTTTTGTTCCTTTCTTTTGGGTCCAAGTATTAAGAAAAGTAATAGCAAAACAAAAGTTGGGAATTTCTACTTTTTTTCTAAAATTGTACATCATCATCCAGTCCCATTGGGCAGTGGTCCTGTACCTTCTTTGAGAATATTCTTTCCCCAATACTGCTTTTTAAACCTACACTTTCCTTTTCTGTCCATGGTTTTCCTTTCCAATCTTAGTTCATTTGAAGTGCTGGTATTTTTAACACCCTTCTTACAAGTTTGTTTCATCATGTTTATTCATCTTTTATAACTGGTCTTTGCTTCTATTTCTATAACTATTCTATGAAAATTTAAATTGGTTGCTAAGTTCCTTTTGTAACAATATCACGTCTCTCAATAAAATATCCCATTTTCCTTGTCAATATATAAGTTTTCCTTTTGAGTTTTCAGAACTGTTCTTTAGCGTATAAAGGTGGAGTAAAAGTCCCTCATTTCATTTATTTCTGATAACTCATATTTCAACAAGCATTACCAACATACCTCATAACTTGAATTTAAGTCATACTTATCTTTCCTGTGGGTTCTTTGAAATCTAATCACTCCTAATCTATACTGCATATCAGACTATGACTTTTTTTTGGTACTCCATCCCAAATTTTAAGATAGAATGATCACTTTCCCACACAGTCTACCTTATTTTTGCCCCAGCAACCAGTTCTTTCTTGTCAGTTTTCTTAATGTGATGATAGTTTCAAGTGTTTCAAATTTTATTCAAGATCAAATATTCATGACTTATTTTACGAAGCATTAAGGAGGATCCCTTTATCTACCTCCAGATCTCTTTTTCTTAGTCCTTTTGTGACACTACTATTTTCAAAAAAGATTAAAGCATTATAGTAAGACAAGTAGCAATAGTATTTCCCATGTAAATCTGAGGCATATCTTCCTACAAATGCACATATCATCACAGAAAAGACAAGGCACAGTTAGGGAATATATGTGAAGCAACACAACCAAAAGGAACTACTGTGGAAAGGCAGATATGTGGCAAAGTTGTATGTAAAGATGAGTCACTCATTCCTCCAAAACTTAAGAGCCATCAATATCTTCTCATGTCATGACCCTGCTGCCTGCTCTCCAATAATTTTGGTGTACAAACATTTTTAGGCATATAGTCTCTCACCATATAGGTTATCTAAGTAGTTCCTCCAGGGTTTTGTTCCCTCCAGACCTCATGTAGTCACTGTTAGATGGTGGTCTACCAGCTAATAGCAGTTGAACTTGTGTCTGTTACAATGTCTAGACTTCATCTATTTTGAGCATCACTTGGCCATTACAATTCATTTATTCCAATGAATAGCAATCTTTTCCCTGATAAGGGTAGGCTGACAAACCTCTTGGACCTTTTTAGTGTTGCATTTCCCTTCCCTCCATATATTGTACTATCCAGAAACATTAACCTTCCTGCTGTTCTTCACACAAAACTCCATCTCCTAATTTTGTGCCTTTTCACCTGCTTTCTTTTACACCTGGAATATTCTCCTGGCTTCCCTGGCCTCCAAAAAATCTCATCTCTCCTTCTGTTTTGCAAAGGGCCTCTCCCATCACCAACTCCATTCTGTATACACCCTATGGTTCCTACCCTTTACTCCTGCAGAATCATTTTAGGGATTGTCCTTTTTAACAAGCTTTCAAGGGCTTTGTGACCGTATCACCCCATTTTTTCTAGCTCTCGTATTATTTTGGTTTCTCTTGTAAAATAAAAAGATTGCAAAGGGTAAATAATAACAAAGCAAAACAAGATGGCAACAATCAAACCCTATGTGGAGTTACCTGGAGGTATCAATCTTTTATTCCAAATGCTTGCCTTTATTTTGTATATGTGCTCTAAAACACAATTTCTGAAACTGACAACTCTGGATTCCATTTCTTTTCTTCCTAATAAACATGTAGATCATGGAGCTCCAGGAGAATTGCAGCTAACTGCTGCAATTAGAGACTTCTTCGGGATTTGACTGCTTGGTTATGTGTGATCTAACAAAAAAACCCACCAATTCCTATGGATAGCTACTCATCTCCTATTTCTCTAAGGTTGTTGCTGCCCTAAAACTGCCAAATATCTTTCTGTTTTCATTGCTAGATTGAAGACCTAACTTTTTACATTTGACATTTTCTTAATCTTGTTTTAATGTTTTCAAAGTTTTCTTAATTTTTGATGGAAAGTGATGTCTGAACTTCAGGGAGTTGAAGAGAGCAATATTAAGCTAATTTTATTCAGACCTCAAAGGTTTTCAGCACAAATTACTGGCTATTTCCAGTCTTCCAAACTAGAAGAAAAATACAAGTGCTGGTGTGGTGTTCAGTTATCATAGCAAGTGATGATGCTAAGCAGAAGAGAAACAAGAGGAAGGTCCACAAGATCTTTATGTCACTGGTGAAAGATACTCTCATTCAATTGTAATTAAAAATAGAGACACTGTCAATGTTTTTTCTCACTAACCTGGATATTTAAAGTAATTGAGAGTCATTTTATTTTTCCCAATAGAACTTACATATAGTACTCATTTACCTTCATAGTCTGGCCAATTATTCAATTTTTCAAGTTTGAGTGATATGTTTTCCCATGCTAATGTTTTTTGCTTCATTTTTCTCCCATCACTTTTGTCCAAAGCAAGGACCCAACTTTTTCATACTGGTATCAAAATCTTCATCCTAAAGTGCAGCTCCAATTATTTTACTAAGTGGTGCAGCAGATAAAGTATTGGGTTTAGAATAAGGAAGTATCCGCTTCATGAGTCCAAATCCAGCTTCAGACTAGCTGTGTGACTGTGGTCAAGTTACTTAACCCTTTTTGCCTCAGTTTCATCTTCTGCAAAATGAAGCTGGAGAAGGAAATAGGAAGCCTTTCTAGTATCTCTGCCAAGAAAATCCCAAATTGGGTCAGGCAGGACTGAAATGACACAACAACAAACCCTGTCCAAAACACACCAGGGTTTGCCGTTGCTAATGATAGAAAATACAAATTTCTTAGCCTGGCATTTTAGTTCTTTCATTTCTTAGCATTCCTTCTGTGTATTGTAGAAGCACCAAGTTAAACTGTTAGCTGCTTCCTGTTGCAGTTTGCATTCTCCTATATCCTCTATGTGATTTTGTACATACCTTCTGTAATGGTAATTTAAATGGGAAGACTTTCCCATTCATTAATAGGCCCATGTGACCTGCCTGGGGCACATGGAAGACTGAGTCACCTGAGTCTGAGCTGCATGAAGTCTGTGGAGGGAGGAGTTTGCTGAACAGGTGGACTAGGAAGTGGCAGGGCTAGAGCAGAACTGAGAGGAAATTGTTCAGAGTTTAGTCAGAGTTGAGAAGGATGCAGGCAAGCAGGCTGCTGGCTAGTATGAGTGAAAGAGCTTGTTTGTTATTTTGTTTAAAGGATCCTGCTTGTGACTGGTTTAATGGAGCTGGTTTGAGGGAAGGCTTCAGGATGACATAGTCTTCTGCATTGCTATTGTATATTGATTTTTGTTACTGTGATGGATTTGGCTTTCTGGAGTCTGAATAAATATTTGGTTCTGTCTTCATGTGGAGAGTCTGTGGTATTTCATTATTTAGAATTGCACCAGGATATTCAAGGCCACCATAGGCGCTGTGAATAGCACAATGGTGCTACACCTTCCCTAACCACATCCAAAATGAATACCTCCTCCTACTTTCACCTTTTGAAATTATTTTCCTCCTTGAAGACCCAAGTCAGGTCCTATCACTGTCCCCAACCCTACTCCATTATACCTTTTATCCTCCCTCTAGCTAAAAGAGGCCATTCCCTCTTCAATTCCTTTACGCCCCATTGTTTGATTTTTTTTCAGTGCACTTATAGTTATTTATGCACATGTCTTATTCCACCGATTGGCTATAAGACAGGTATTACATTGTTTCATTTTTGTGTATTCTATTGCCCAGTAGAGTCAATTAATAACTATTTGCTAAATTTTATTAAAGCTGATTCCTCCTTGGCAGTGGTTATAGGGGTATAGGAGAAAATACACAGAGTTTGGGAAAGAGGTGCTAATCAGTGGAAGTTAATATGCTAAGAACTAAAAATATAAAAAAAAAGAAAGAAGTCCCTGCTTTCAAGGACCATGTAATCCAATGGGAGAAAATAGCTCACAAAAATAATGAAACATGAAGTAAGGGAGGAGGGAAAGTGAATATCTGGCATGTGAGAGGGAATGATAAAATACAGAAGTGAGAATGAACAGATGACTGGCTTGGGTACTCTCCTTAAATGGAGGGTTTAAGAGAACCTGTCCACTCTCCATTCATTAGAAAGGATCTAAGTAGGAGGTACTGAGGTGTGAGTTCCAAGGCTGTCAGATCCAAAATGATGATAAGATTCCTGGGGTATGATGAATAAGAGGGACTTTGGAGTGAATAGTGAAGACGAAATATTTAAATTGAAATTTTTTTAATGTGCCATGGAGTGCATTACATGCATTATCTTTATTGGACAGTATATTAGAATGAGTTTACAGTCAGAGGGGCTGAATTCAAATCCTGATTCTGATACTAAATATCTTTTTAAACTTAAATAAATTAACCCTGAGTCTCAGTTTGCTCATCTGTAAAGTCAGGATGCAGACTCAATTACTTCTTGTTTTCTTTCTAGCTTTGTGACTTTCCAGTGTTTAGCATTTCCCTTAGGTTTACACAGACTTCTGTACCCTTTTATAGAAGATGGTTAAGAAAGCTTCTCATTCTAACATGTACTCTTAGATGATGTGAGTTATCTTGAGCCAGGAAAAAAATAAAAAAAAATAAAAAAAACAATAAACTAAAACATTTTACTTCTGATCATTTATCATAATTTCTGAGTCTTTGGTAAACTGCCAACTTTTGTGTCCATTTCATGGGGGTGCCAAGCCAAGCCATTTCTACTCATAAAAGAAAGAAGCCACCACATTGTCATGAGACTCAGACACATGCCTGGATATCTCTGGAGAAATTCTACCATATTAAAGTGCTGTTCCACTGCAATGATATTTCAGTAACCTTATGGCTCAGTCTGCCAATATATTTTCTCTCTCTTTTTATTAGCAGAATAGATCTTCTCACACTGTAAGTGGCTGTAAACTTTTAAAATATGTCTTTTCTAAAATAGGGAGAAATGATGGTATATTTACCATTCATGTATTCTGGAATGCAAACATTATACATTATTGCATTTAATAAAGACAAAGTTCAGGAATAATAAAAAGGAAGGAATATTTGACCATTAAAATATATTTTTTTGGTGATGCTATAGAATATTATGATTTGCAACCTAGACTTAGGACAGCAATGGAATTGCTTTTGAAATGCAGATTAAAAATATGGCAGATTCAAGTCTCAGGATTATTACTGCAGGACAATGCTGGCAAACTATAATTAAATTTTCCAACAAACTAAGGCATTTCCTATTCAGAAGGGGCAACTCTGGATGAGGAAGGGTCTCAAAGAGGCTCTCTGGAAGGGGACAATAAAAGTTGAATTCAATTTGATATTTCTCTATATTTTCTACATTGATACATTTCATTTAATTCTAATTAGTTCATTTAAAAATATTTTGTTTTTACACCTTAATTTTCAAACATATCCATCTTCACTCTTTCACCTGGAAAATTATTCTCTGTAATAAAGAAGAGGAAAAGAAAAGTGTTTAGAAAAGCAAACACTTCTACTTTTTCTGATAGTATATACCCACCCCACATCTTTGAAGATAAAAGAGGGAGGTGTATTTGTCTACTCTCCATCAGGACCAAACCTTGTTATCATACCTGCAATGTTTTCTTTCTTTAATATCCCCATTTATATTCTTGCATTAATTGTGTAGATTGTTTTTCTGGTTCTGATTGTTTTACTTTGGATCAGGTCATCTGAGCCTTCTTAGGATCGTTTGAATTTATCATAAAGAGTTCAACAAGTACTTTGAGTAGGAGGTGATACTTGAGCTGAGTCTCAAAGAATAGGAAAGATTCTGTGAGATGGGGGCAGAAAGTCAGAAAGGAGAGCATCATAGGCATGCATTTAGATAGAAGATGAGGTCCTTCTCCATTTGCCTTTTCTTAGCTTCTTTGATGTTCCAGTGCCTCCTTAGAATATATCCAGCCCTTCTGCCATTGAGGGATATTGTTAATCTCTTCCCCTTCCCTTCCCTTCACCTTCTTTCCCTGACCAGGGCTTTTTGGGATCTATCTAGAGGGTGCAATAGATAGAGTGTAGGCTTTGGAATCAGGAAGATTCAAGTTTGAATCCTGCCTCAGACACTTACTAGCTCTGTTAACTTGGGCAAATTAACACTCTCAGTCTCAGTTTTCACATCTTTAAAATGGGGGTAATTATAGCACCTACCTCAGAGGACTGTTGTGCATTTTTCAAACCTTAAAAGTACAATATTATTATTTCTTATAGAAGCTACTAAGTAGTACAGTGGATAGAGTAGTAGATTTGAAGTTGGTATATACCTGAATTAAAATTAGACCTGGGATACTTACCAGCTGTGAGACCCTGGACAAGTCACTTAACCTTTGTCTCAGTTTCCCAAATGTAATATGAAGATAATAGAAACGCTTCCTTTCCAAGGTTGTTGTGAGTAGAAAATGAAATTATATTTGTAAAATACTTTGCAATCCTTAAAATGCTATATAAATGTTAACTGTGATGATGATACAACAATTTCCCACTAAAATCATGCACTGGAGTCTGTTTCATCATTCTTGCATCTGTGCCATCTATTTTGCTTTCAATTCACAAGAAAAAAGCTTCAAGAAATTTTCTCAGCCAGGAAAATTTGATTGAAATGGAGAGGCAAAGTGCCTCTTGGGAGGAGATAGAGAATTCAATTTCATCTCATGTTCATTTCTCTATGGTTGTTCTTATTCAGTTGTTTCAGTTGTGTCTGATTCTCTATGATCCCATTTGGGATTTTCTTGGCAAAGATACTGGAATGACTTTCCATTTCCTTCTCCAGCTCATTTTACCTATGAGGAAACTGAGACAAATAGGCGTAAGTGACTTGTGCAGGGTCATATAAGTAGTAAGTGTCTGACT
Organism: Bettongia penicillata ogilbyi; assembly: GCA_023548195.1. NCBI lineage: Eukaryota > Metazoa > Chordata > Mammalia > Diprotodontia > Potoroidae > Bettongia > Bettongia penicillata. Next base: position 139,382 of record JAJHZJ010000733.1, read on the forward strand.
CCAGATTTGAACTCATGAAGATGAATCTTGTTAACATCAGGCCTGACATTCTATTATGTTGCATTAGCTGCCCCCAATACTTGAAGTAAATTCATGAAAAGAAAACACCAACCACACCAAGGAATTCTCATTAGCTGTGGTCAAAATAAATGAAAGGAGCAGAAAAATAATGATGAGAGTGGTGTGCATACCAGTGAAATTAGTCACCACAAACTCGACCAGATATGGTCTTTGGACAAAGGGACAACCAAAAAGGTCTAACAAAAATTTGATTTTAATAATTTAGGTCCAAACCAAACTAATAAAAGAACTGAATATATGTGAACTGTCCTAAGTTGTTACAATTGCATATGGTAGTCCCCAGGATTTGAAGGTCTTCAATTATGATCCAGATGAAACTTTACTGAGTAAATTCTCTCATCTTTTCTAAGAACTACATTAACAGAACAATTATTCCTTACCTTCATTTTCCTCTTGAAATAAAAATCATCAACTACTGTTTATGGTCAACTAATTTTCAGTTCAATAAATATTTATTACATCTGCACTATGAGCAAGGTGCTGTGCTAAATATTGGGGTTACAAAGAGAAAAGATAAAATAGGCTCTGCACATAGATAAGTAAATACGTGATAATTTGAGGACAGAGAAATCTGAGAAGTTCAACAAGTGCTTTGAGTCAGAGGTGATACTTGAGCTGAATCTCAAAGGATAGGACAGATTCTGTGAGATGAGGGCAGAGAGTCAGAAGGAAGAGTATTATAGGCATACATATAGGTAGAAGATGACACCCTTCTCCATTGGCCTCTTCTTAGCTTCTTTGATGTTCCAGTGCCTCCTTAGAACATATCCAGGCCTTCTGCCACTGAGGGATGTCTTTAATCTCTTCCCCTTGCCTTTCTTTCACCTTCTTTCCTTGACCAGGGCTGTTTGCTACCCATCTAGCCTGTCTGATTACTCAAGATGCGTATATGAGTTGGGAGGCACCAATTCTATCCCTTAGATGAGATGAAAGACCAATAGTTTTTACCTTCTGTCCTTCTACTGTATCCTAATTTTTTCCAGACCTTAGCATCTGCTTTGTCTCTCTATGTTGTAGACACCTGACACTGTCACCTTATCTGGGCCTTGCTATCTGTCCTGAAATTAAATTTTAATCTACATGTTGTCTCTTCCAATTTTAGTGTAACCTTCTTGATAAAGTAATTATTTTTCGTTAGCCTGCACTTAAAACAATCCTTGGAACTTAGTAAGTTCTTAATAAATCTTCCTTCCTTCCTTCCCTCCTTCCTCATACAGAGAACAACAAGTAGGACTAACTTGGCTACATCACAGTTACACAAGGTAAAATAATGTCAAATTTGTCTAGGAAGAAAGACAATAAATTATGAAGTATTGTAGTATCCAGGGAGAACACTAATTTGAAATGGGGTTGGTAAGATGAGACAGTCAATCAATCAATATTTATTAAGCACCTACTATGTGTCAGCCATTGAGTTAAGCTCAAAAAAGATAAAAGTCCCAGCTCCTAAGGAACTAACAGTATAATGGGAAATATAGCATAACAACTACGAACAAATAGGTTATATACAACAATATACATGCACATATTGTAGATAATCATCAGAAAGTACTCATTGGAATTAAGGGGGAATCAGGAAAGAGATTTCTCAGGATCTTAAATGCCAGAATAAAGAGTTTGTATTTTATCTGGCGGGATAAGGTACCAGACACCGAAGTCCTTGCTCAAACTAAACTGGCAAACATTCAAACTGCGCTTCAGAGAGTGCAACTCTGATGGGCTGTCCATGTTGTTCGAATGCAAATATATACGCTTGCCAAAAAGACTATTTTATAGAGAATTTGCATGGGGCAGGTGATCATATGGTGGTCAGAAGAAGTGATACAAGGACACTCTCAAGGTCTCTCTCAACAACTTTGTGATTGATGGTATGACATGGGACATATTGGCACAGGACTGCTTATCATGGTGTGCCCACATCAGAAAGGGTGCTGTGCTCTATGAGCAAAGCAGAATTGAAACAGCACAAAAGAAACGTAGGATGTGCAAATTTTGAGCATCCACTCCAAATGTTCACATGGATTATCTGTGCCCAATTTGTACTAGAGCATTCTGAGCTTGTATTGCTCTGATCAGTCACAGTGGGACACACTGAAACTTAACTTTATCATGGTGACATCATTTTGGTCCTCTCTGAGAACAAAGGACAACAACCAACTGAACCTAATAGGTACATCAGTTATGGATGGGAAGATAGGGAAGAATCTGAGGGCAGTTTTAGACATTTAGCTGAGATTCCATTCAAACATTTGGGTGAGTAATCTAGCAAATAAGTGAAAATAAAACTTAAATTCACAATAAGGAGTCGGGTTAGATAACTAGATGTGGTAGTTTTCTGGGTACTAGTGGTAGGTGAACCCCTGGTTTCAGATAGTAAACATTTATTAAGAGGGTTACTATGACCACATCTAGGGAATGCTCTCCTCAGTCTATAAGAAAATATAGTAAGACATTTTCTTTTCCTGTCATGGAATTGAGAATCTAGAGTTGAATAGACAGTACATGTGCATAAAGAGATAAGTAAGACAACATGTAAATGACAGGAACAATAATACTGTGGTAATTCCAAGAGAGGTGCCTTCTCTGAGAACTGAGTTTTTCCAAGAAGGGCTGGCTTTAGAAAGAGTGGCATTCTAAACAGGAAGGAAGGACCTGAACTGAATGGAGGAAAAATACACATGTCTTTAGGGGACACATATAAAAGTGAAAATAATTTGTGAGGCCAAGGAATTTATATTCAAATGGGGAAAAGCAACACATATAAGGCAGGGGTAGCCAGAGATAGATATTTTGTTTACAATGTATTAAAGCTAATGGGTGGAGCCACATATAGGGGAGGAGACTGACACAGCCTTCCCAGGAACAGTGATAGGGTTGATTTGATTATGGTTCCAGAACTTGGGGTAGGGGAGCAAATGGATGTAGCGGGGAAGGTAGACACATGACTTGTGAGTCAATGACCAAAAATGTGGCTGGAGACTGAAACAACAGGGCATAAATGCAATGATATTTGAAAGTTTAAATTTTAATCTGTGGTCAATGAGGAGACACTGAAAGCTTTTGAGCAGTATTGTACTATGTTCAACCTTGTATTTTAGGAGATCAATATGTTTAGTAGTGCATAGGGTAAATTGGAAAAGAAGGGGGAAAGGATGAAGGGAGGCATATAAGTTAGACTTTTTTTAGAATAGGATAGTTTAGGGGGGAATACAGATGAAGAGAGAATTAACTGGGATGATGGTAATAGGAATAGATTGGTGGGAATCAGCATCATCCTGATAAAAGCATTTATAGTACTATGTGCTGGGCACTGCACTAAGCACCTAACAAATATTATCTCATTTGATCCACATAACAACTCCACAAAGTAGATAGTGTTGTTATCCCCATTTCAAAGTTCAGGAGAAGCAGAAGGCAAGTGACTTTCCCAGGATCACACAGCCAGTTCATTTCTGAGGTCACATTTGAACTCTGGTCTTCCTAAATCAGGGTTTCGTACTCTATCCACTGTGTACATAGTTGGCTCTACAAAGGTAGATGTAATAGACTTTCAAGAAAAGAAGCAATCAGAGTTTGTGACTTGGGGAAAGACAAGAAAGGTCAATGATAATAATGAAATGTTGGGTTTGGGAGCATGTTACTATTAAAAGGTGCTAGTACTGACCAGTAGGAATTCTGGATGGGAAATTTACATTTTGATGAACTTGAATTTAAAGTAGATATATGAGGGGTAGCCTGCCATAGTGCATAGAGAGCTGGTCTTGGAGTTATGAAGATCTGGGTTCAAGTCTTGACAATCACTCTTTACTGTTAAGCAGCTCTTAGAAAGTTATTTAACATCTCCTTTACCAAGGCCAGACTCTAAGACAATCGGCTGAAGGGCGGATATTACCTGTAAGTCTTTTCCCTCCCACTCATTCCAAAGAAAATGCCAATTGATGGGAATAATGTTACTGAAACTCAGGAGTTTAAGTGAGGCTAGAAGAGAAGTTTGGAAGAAACAAAATTGGGGAATTTTAGAGCTTGAAGGGACCTTAGAGATGATAGCCCAATGCCCCCATTTTATACATTATAAAAGAGAAACCTAGACTTGGAGGGGATAAATTATTTTCCCAAGATTATAGTGAACTTGTGATAGAACAAGAATTAAGATTCAAGCAAGTGGTCTATTCTGTTTGTTGTTTCTTGGCTTAGGACATGTCACTTAACTACTCTGGAATTTTTTTTCCTCTTATAAAATAAAGGAGTTGGTTTAGATAATCACTGAAGTCCCTTAGTACTCTATAATTTTATAATCAATATCTTCTTTACTCTATGCTAAATATCTCCAATTTCTTTAGTTCTTTCTTATTGAATATGGGTTCTGAATGCCTTACTGCTCTCGTTCCTTCTTTGGGCACATAGAAGACTGCTAATGACCCTTTTCACAAGAGCATCTAAACCTAAACGTACTTTTTAAGACATATCTGATTTGGACACCATAGATCTATCATTGCTACCAAAGCTTGTGGAAGGTGTTGCAGCAGCAAGCACCCTGGCATACACGGGAGGGCCTGCTACATAGGCTCTGAGATCTAGTTTCCAAAAAGGAAAGTAACTTTTGAGGGTTCAACAATCTTCTTTAATCACATATACCAAGAGAGAAAATATACACAGGGAAATAAAGACCAATAGACAGGACTTCTGTTTGACCATATGCAATACATGCATCCCAGATCAACAAAAAGATGCAACTGTCTGACCATTATATACATACATAGTTATCAGAAAGAGAAACACCTACATTTGGGTTTTCAAAGTGAAGGGGGTTGGAGGTGGGGCACAACTACCCAGAATCTCACCTGGCACAAGGATCTTCTTCAATTACTCCCAAAGCAAACCCTCAAATCCCAGTATAGATACACTTTTCAGAGCCAGTCATGACCCTCATGACTCAGTACCTCATTAATTAACCAAAGATATAGGTATTCCTACAAAATGAGTCTCCCCTAATCAAGCTCCAGGTGAAGGGAAGATCTTTAACTCTAGTTAACATTGCTGGTGTTTATCCTCAGAGGTTCATTATACTGTTGTTTCATATTAAACTTGTTGTTTTTTTAAATTTAAATTTAATTTTTAAATTTAAATATTACTGTTTAATCTAAATAAAATCTCCAAGGCTTTTAAAAATTAAATTGTTTTTAAGTCAGCAGCACACCACCAGAAACCAGGGAGGTTGCTACTGATATATTAAACAACATTCTGTGGGTATAATTCTTTAAACTAGCTACAATTTAGAGCAGTTATACAACTATGTTAAGCTCTTTTGTTCAACATTCTCCATTCTGATAATAAGCTTCTCTCACACTTATGCAAGGTTTGCCCTCTCTCAAATGATCCTTTGAATACTGTACCATGGTTAAATTTTAGGCTTTCCAAAGTCTTTTCTGAATTTAAAGTAAATTATGGTGGCCTTACATGCACATGATAGATTAGATAATTAAACATGCAAACAGTTAACCAAACAAAACTAAGTAGAACAGATGCTATAACTATCCTTTAAGAAAGTGTATCATTTGCAAGATGGAGAGCTATGGACACACAGAGGGGGCAATGACTTGGCCATGAGAACATATTTAATTAGTGACTGAGTGGGCACTGTCTCCCAGATGTAATCTTTCCATTATACGACTTAGAGAATTTGGAGAAAATGTTTAATCTGTTACTCCTCTTTAATGCCACGTCATGCACTACTCCTATACTCTAAAGGAAATAGAACCTTAAACCATGGATTTGCATGTAATGAATGAGTATTATGAATGTGCCTTAAACTAGTAATTAATCAGTTTCCCTCAAGAAAAGTTTGAGTGTAATCTCAAGTGAAGTTTCTGTGAGTCTGAATGCATAATCAGCCAAGTTTCTCTTGATGGTGAAGAAAGTATAATAACAGATAAGCTAAAGTTAAAAACAAAAACCTACTCACCATTGGAAAGCAAAAAATCCTACCGCATGACACAATTCAGAATTAAGACTGTCTTAAAAGTTTTAGACAATCTTGGATTAAAGGAAGACTAAGTACTATTTGAAAAATGTTTTCTCCTTCAACATAAGAAAAGATGAGTTTCCAATGTTACTTCAATCCTAATTAAATCAGAGTTGGGTATTGGGGAGGAAGAAGGGGGGTATAAATGAGATTTAACAGACTTTACCTAAAGAAGGCCTATATGAACTGATGCAGAACAAAAAAAGCAGAAACAAGAGAAGTGTATGAATAATGATGACAGTAATGCAAACGAAAACAACATTTGAAAGGTGGTGAACTACCTCAACCAATCTAATCCTGGAGAATGGGTGACGAAATATATATTCCCCCTCCTGAATTATAGCATTAGAATGTTGTATACACTGTTCAGATTACTTTTTTTGCCAGTCACTTTTGCTTAACCATTTTTGTTTGTTAATATGAAGGCCTCATCAGTGATAGTCAAGGGGGCATATCAGGGAATGAATGATATGAGGGAAAAAACAAAACTTTATTGATTTAAAACCTTTTTAAATCTTTTAAGTTAGTTTACCAAAAATAGATGGAATAAATGGGAATGAAGTTTAAAATTATATCTGTGTTGTGCCATTCATTTAAAAAATTAAAAGTTAAGATTTTTTTCTTTAAAAAAGTCAGTTAGCAACATGTGAAAGGTTTTCAAATATAGGAAATTGACATGGGAATATATGAAGTAGAAAGTGAGACTTTGAGTCAGATGAGTCTAAGGTAAATAGGTCACAAAGTAATCTACCTTCAAAGTTAGCATTTTTTAGCTGAAATAAGCACTACTATTTTAATAGAACCATATGTGCTTTTCACAGCAACTGTAACTTAATCTGTTAATTATCCACAAGTTCCATGCTGTTTGGTATTTAGATCCATACAATTACTCTAATTAAACTGAGTTAGTACAGAGGGAAGATGCACCATATTCTTAAACATCTTTCAGAGTATGTATTTGAGATGTCAACACTCTTGAAAATGTATATGCTAAAGTTTTCAATCACCTGGCATGATACCATTTTAACTTCATTCATTAACACCTGAACACATGCAAAATTGAGAATTTTTTTTTCAGATAATTCCATCACCCTCCTCCCTTTCCTCACATTCCCATTCTAAACTGGGAAGTTGTAGATTATTCAAACTCCCTTGTTGATTCTTTATTCTTATTCTTCATTAACCTTTAAGATAATCTTCACTGAAAATTAATCCCTCATCCAAGTTTCAAAATTATGAGTAGAATTAATGAGAATCTGATTCTTCTAATGTTTCTTCTTCCCTACATATCAGTTGTATTCTTGAAAGGTGCCTCTGACAGAAAAAAAAAATAATTCAAGCCAGTGGCTGTTGGAAAACTCCACCTCCATTTCCCATCAATCTCTCAAAATTGACATGCTCAAATTCAGCTCGTAGTATTTTCCTTAATGTGTATCTGACACCTACAATTTACTTATGTTTGTTTATGATGCCACTTTTCTCCCAATCATCCATTTTCAGGACATGTTTTATCTTTGATTTTCCCCCTTGTCATCCGATGAACTGACAAGTCCTGCCAAGTTTTTCACTGGTGTATATCCTTCATTTCCCCTCTCTTTTCTATTCTCATTATCTTCACACCAAATCAGACCCCTATCACCGCTTGACTGGAGGCATTGTATCATCATATCTAGAGTAGTCCACTGGCTAAAAGGCCTACAGATGTTGGGAGAGCGATGGGAAGAGAGATGGATCCTCAATTTGGATCCATGAAAGTGCAAACCAGCTGGTCAAGCTATAGTGGCCACAAGCATTTCCATGGACAATCAAAACCAAAGGTCTTACATAGGGAGGAAATTTGGTTTGGAGGAGCAGAGATTGAGCCCAGATGGTTAGCATCAACCCAGAAAGTGAGATAAAGGATACATAGGTAAAGTGTTGCCTTGGACTTGTCAATGGACTGACAAGTGCTGCATTTGTGTGGTGGTTACTTATAATTATGCTTTCTGCTGAAGTAAAACTGTGGCCTAGGCCCAGATCCTTTAAGAATCTCTTGGCTTAACTACATCAGTAAGGCTGAGGCCTTAGCCTGTGGTCTCTAACTTGGTCACTCTGCTTTCATTCTCCCCCTTCTCCAGGGGCTCCTTTGTAATGAACTGGTAAGATCGTGAAATCCCTTATGGAATAAATTAGCATCAGTCTACCTGTCAAATTTCTCCATAATCTAATCTAATCGATCCGCATTTGTTCAGTCTTGTGGTATGGTATTTGCTTCCATGCATTCCAGATTGCAGCACTATTTATTTTTCAGGTCTCATTCTGACCACTTCTGCTTTTAGGAAATATACATGACCTGAATGACATACCTCTACCTTTCTACCATGGAAATCTTTCCTTTCTTTCAAAGCCTAGTTTAGGTAGTGAAACTTTTACTGATTCCCACAATTCCTTCTCTTTGACTCTCATATATTTCTACTTGATTTTTCCTATTAATTTATGTTAAAACATAGTTTTCAATACATTCTGAATTAATTTCCCTCTGCCAAGTCCCATTATAAGTTCAGGGATGAAATAGAATATAAGGTCCTTGAGAGGAAGAACTGTTACAGTTTCCATTTTCAATGAGTATCTTCAATTACTAGCACAGACCTTACATATAGCAGGCACTTAATAAGTGTTGAAAATGCAATGAATCCCTGTGAAAACACATGGCAAAGATAGCATCCCTTGTGCATAACAGTTTATGTGAAAGAAAGAGCTAAAGATATTACGATTAGAATGATAAAAGATAACAGTTAAATGTTCTTTATCTTCTAAATTCAAGTTTGAGGTTAATTTGGATTTAGCCATGCTCTGAAAAAAACAATAGAACAACATATAAAAGAAAACAGGGGCAATTACACAGATTGGGACACATGAAGGTACACAGTAATTTTATGTTTTCTTTAGAAGTATCTTTAGTTAATAGAGTAATAAATTTACTTTTAATTAACTTTATGTTGTTCATTTGAGAGGAATTTAATCATAGTACCAGTTCCATATTTAAAACACTCAAATAGGTCTAGGATCTAATTGATTCCAAAACTTTTTCAATGATGCATCTATCCATCTTCTTCCACCCTTGTCCATGACTTCTCATAAGTTTACCAAAAGAGTAGACTGAACACAACGAAGACTTTTTTTCATACTCTTGATATCATCTGAGTATTAGACTAGAATGCTTTGGTTGTTCACCTTTATCACATACCCAGCCCATATTTTCCTCACATGCTTTTCTCTAAAGACATCTGTTATTCTTGTTCTTAAAAATTCTTCATTAATTATATGTTGCAGACTGATCACTCACCAAGGATGATTTTGTGTTTACTATACCATGTTGCTCCTCCAGGGGCATGCAAATAAACTGCAGCTGATTTCCAATGATCAACTACACTCAAGAAGCCATGAGGTGATGTATGATCAGAAGTTGGTAAGATGATTAAATGATGTGAGCATGGCATAAGAGAGGAATAGACTGGTATTCCTGAAATGTGCAAAGGTCTTTCGATTGCTCTCCATGTGGAACTTATTTTCAGTTACTTTGAGACTTTTGATTTCTGTACCTTGTAGGAATACAATACCAATCAAATATTGGTATTTAAACGATAATCATGTATTTCCGAGAGAAGTTTAGGGTCTTTAAAAGAGCTTTTGCAAGTAATGAAGGCAATCTGGCCACATTTCTTCCTTCTGTTTATTGCTGAGCTCAACTTACTGACCATTTGTACTCTTACATATGAATATTGATGGATGAATTATTAGATTTTCTCTTCAAATACTTTCATCATATCGAAGTCCAGAAAAGCCCAGTAACATTCCTTGTGAATGAGGAAGTGGTTAAATCATCAAATCCTAGAATTTCAGATTTGGAGGCAACCTTAGAGATAATACCCATAAAAGTTCTTCAGCCTCTTCACTCTTTGCCCATGTTTTCTATCGGACTATGAAGTTTTCTTGATTGTTTCTTTTTTCAGAGACTGATTAGGTTCTTTCTGAAATCTTCTTAGTTTCTGATACTCTTTCATAAACCTCAGGTTTTGAGATTCTTTTTTGTTATTATGTATTATAAGCAATAGAAGTCAGTGAAAATGTTTAGCAAAGAAATGATACAATTAGTTCTGTGCCTTAGGAAGATCCTTTAATCAGCTGTGTGAAGAAGTTGTTGGAGGGAATAGAGGTTAGAAAAATAAAGCTAGAGTTCTTTTGCAAGAGTCAAAGTGAGTAGAGGAGTGGAGAAAGAAGTTGTACCCACTATCATTTGATATAATGAGTTCCACCCTGTATTTGCTTGCATAGATCATCCACAAGGGATCCATCTAACCCCCTGGATACCTTCCTTTTTATATTTCAAGATTGTCAGTGGGCTCTCAGCCTGTCTCTGTACTATTCCATCCTCATTTCACTCAATCAGTTGACATCCTTTCTGACCATACATCATCTCAGTTAAATCACTATATGGTGCTTCTTGAGTGAAAATAGTAATTGGAAATAAACTCTGACTCACTACTCCTGGAAAGGTAATATGGTGGGGTGAGAATGGTCCCACTTTAGAAAAAGGATGATTTGAGTTTAAGGACAATCTCTGATAAACACTGACTATGTGATTTTTTTGGGAAATAATTCAAATTACCAATGTTCTAGGCATCTCTCTAACAGTATAAGAAGCTGAGAGTGTGCCAACCTGCATCAATATAGGAAGTTTTTTCCTATGGGAGCTCCTTATGCCAAATTAAGTATAAGATTTCTATTAATACTTTCTACCTCATTTCATCTATCTATTGACCTTTGGATCACCTACAACTTTGATTTCTTGAAGACTATACTGAACTCACAGTTCTTATTATAGAGCATGACTGGGAGAAAATTGGTATAGAAATAAGCAGGTTCTTGAATGTCATCCCAATAACACAGAGGCAATTATCAGCCAGCTCATCCGATGGTTCTAATTGCAAATTCAAATATGTGAAAAGCATTGAGAACAATAGGTATTTCCTTACCTAAAAGATTTGGTAATAGCTGAGCTCTTCATATGTATCCAAGAGGTAACTAAGTACCAGGACATCTAAAAGGCTGGTTCACTGTATTATGTCCATAAACAAAGAAAAGAAAAGAAAATATACTCATGAGTAATTTATTCGTACTGACCGTACAAAGTGAATAAGGAAAAGCCATTCTTGGGACTGTAGAGGAAAATAGAAGGCATGTAAGTATCTCAGGCCTCATCCTCCTAAACGTATGTAATGGTTGACACTGTTGACTACCTAATTGGCCTGGATTTTCATACATGGTGCTACTTTCTCTGGGATTCTTCTGTCTACCTTTAAATTATTTAAAAAAAAAAAAAAACTTTTAGTGCATCGTCATTTATATCCCATTCAGAACTGTGGTTTTATCTTAAAACTATGTCCTGGGTCCTATTCTCTTTCTGCCAAGAGTTCTTAACTTTTTTATGAATATTTTTGGAAGTCTTATGAACTTCTCAGAATAATGTCTTTGAAGGCATAAAATGCACAGAATTAGAAAGGAAACCAACTGTATTAAAATAAAGATATAACTTATTTTCCCCATCCTAGTTCATGGACGCTCCCCTACCCATGGAAATTTGTTCACAGGAGTTCATGGAACCCAAATGGAAAATCTCTGGTCTACACTCTCCTCAAGAATACATTAGCTTCCATTGATTTAAGTATCATTTCTGTGCAGATTACTGACAGAAAAAATATATTTGGCCCACTTTTTATTCTTCTGATATCACCAACTGCCTATCAGACATTTCAAAATTCTGTCGTAGATATCCAAAATGAAATTTGTTATCTTTTCCCTAAAATTCTCTCCTCTGTCAAACTTTTATATCTCTATAGAGCACGCTACCTACTACCATTCTTCTTGTCTCTCAGCTCCGTGGTCCTGGAACTATTGAAGATTTTCCCTCATACCACAGATTCATTGAGTTTACAAATCTTGTCTTTCTCTCTCTTCAACATCTCTTGTATCTGACCCATTCTATTTGTACAGGTACAGCCTCAACTCAACTCTGGTTTATTGCAATGGCCTCCTAACTGATCACCCTACCTCAAATCACTCCCCACATCGATACATCCTCCTCATGGCTACCACTGTGATTTTCCCTAAACACATTTCTTAAACAACCATGTGACTTCTTTACTCACAACATTCCCATGGTTCCCACTTGCCTCTGGGACACAATATAATAATAAGTTGATATACACACATATTTCTTATCTAATAGTGGGCATCTCAAGGAGTGGGAAGAAAAAATGTACATCATAACTTCACTATATATTTAAAAAGAACAACAAGCTGTACATAGTGGATTTGAAGTTTCATGTGCAATTATCTTTTTTTATACTATGTTATAGAAATACTTGCTTTGTTCCATAAATAAAAAATAATATATACTTAAAAAAGTAAGCTTCTCTTCATTTAGTCTTTGTATCCCTAGTACCCACTGCAGGATCTTAAATTGAAATAGACATTTAATAAATCCTTGGGTTGGATTGGCATAGAAAAGACAAAGAGGATGGAATGTTCTCTGGCTTTGGTGTGAAGATGACGCTAAATCCTTGGAATTCTGATCTAGATAAAATCTGGCACAATTTTCATGTCAACAAATGTAAATCAGAGGAAAGACCCCTGAATTGGAAGGGGAAAGAAGTGAAATTTCCATGGTTCATATTGCTTATTTTTTGTAGGAACTTTGAAAGATATTTGTAACACATCCATACAAATACAGTTCCTACATAGAGAAGTGCCTCTGTAGTTTTTCCTGGGAAGTAGATCATGATGTTGTCCAGAAGTGACATTGTCTTAGTTGTGAGGCTCAAATATCAGTTTTTTTTGGAGGCAACATAAAAGGAGAGTTCATCTAAAGGTTCAACATAGAAGATATCCCACAGGTTGAATATGTACTCATTTTTGTTGCACATTTCATCCAGTATATGCAAGGTACATTGTGCTTTGTACTAAACCATAACCAAGACCGTTCTAGGCGGTCATTATTTAACAAACTGAGACATCCTTTGAGCAGAAAATGCATCGAGCATCAAAAATGCTACATTTCCCCAAAATAAAGATATTGATACACCAAACACACAACAAAGGTAAGTATTTATTCATCTAATTAATTCAATAAGCATTTGTCAAGCAGATAAAGAGGTGGCATAGTTTAATGGGAAGAGCTTTGGAAAAAGAAGTTCTGAGTTCAAGTTCACATTATGTGGTCTTTGTTGTCATATAAAAATCTTAGATCCTTTATTTTTTCATTCATGAAACAATAGATTGGATGACCTCTACCGTCCATCTCTGATTCTAGATCTATGATTCTTCAATGATATAGGCTAGCTTTGTACCAAGAACTGTGCTTGTCCCTGGTGTATATAAGGACAAAAATATAGTTACTGCCTCTAAGGAATTTAAATTCTACTGAGGATAAACCAAATAAGCACAGATAATTTTGTGTGATGTGAAGGACAAGGGTGAGCAAGGGCCACTTACCATTTGCTCCTCTACCCACAACAGATACAGCTTATAAAGTTTGTGGAACCTCAAGAAGCTCACACTCCAAGTAATCCATTCACATATTATAAAATATAGGACACTGGAAATGACCTCTTTAAAGCTTATAAAGGAAGAGAAAACAAATGGTTACACTTCATTATTCCTTTAGGAGGTGTGAAGAAGGTTCTCAATCAAATATTGGAATTCCTCCTTCTGCTTTCAATTGAATTTTCTTGTGCTTTTCCTCAGTCTTTTTTGTTAGTTTAGGTTACACCAGCGGGTTGTATAGAAACCAGGAAATGATGTTCAATTGTGCCATTTATGAATTATTCCAGTTATGAATTGCTAAAAGTGCAGACTTTTGTAACAATGTGATCTTTAATAATACACTACTATAATTCAGCTATTTTAGAAGAGTTTGTAAAATAAATATGTAAACGGTTAGGCTTAAATAAAAGATTGGTTAGCCATTTGACTGATGGAAGGATCAGTGACACTTTTCATGGTTTCTTAATTCAAGCAAGGTAGCCAGCTCAGAATCTTCATGTTCATAATCTGTTAGTCCACAATCTTCTCTGATGGTCAAGAAGTGAACCAATTATAGAGAAAAAGTAAGATCTTGGGGGAATTGCTTTCTGCACTTTCCCTTGCGTCACTGAGAATTTAGCCGTGTTGGAGAGATGGTTTCTTTCCTTTAGTTATACATTGATGATTGGATCTTATAGAAAGAAGATTAGTCCAGCTAGAATAATATACTGTTCCCACCAGAGAAATCCATTAGAGTTGTAGAAAGGATTATGCCCAGGGAGCCCAACTGAGCAGCATGAAGAGAGAAAAGGAGTGTGTGTGTGTGTGTGTGTGTGTGTGTGTGTGTGTGTGTGGTGTGTGTGTGTGTGTGTGTAGGCATATGAAATGAGTCAATATAATAGACATGCTAATTCTATCAATGTTAACTTCCTTATTCGGTGACATATCAGTCAAACCACCACAGGGGTAATTTATAGAGGTAGAAAAAAATAAGGAAATTCATCTAGAGAACAAAACATCAAGAATATGAAGCGAAATAGTGGACAGAAGAGAGAAGGAAGGAGGTCCAGCAGTACCAGATATCAAACTATACTGCAAAGTAGTACTCTATAATTAAGTATTGCTTAAGAAACAGAGGATTCTATAAGTGGAATATATTATACATATATATAATATACCACACACATACACACACACACACATATATATATATAATATAAACAAATTAACATGTTATCTTGTCATATGATAAACCAAGAGTGGGGTAAAAAGTCACTATTTGACAGAAACTGCTAAGAAAACTGGCAAACAGTCTGACAGAAGGTAGATGGATAATACCTCACATCATATATCAAGATAAGCTGTAAATGGGCATATGACTCAAACTTAAAAGGTGATTAACATATAGCATGCTTCCATCCTAACAAAAATTCTTCTCCATATTAGCACTTGCACCACTACTTAGCTGATAGGCATCTCTTCTGACCCCCTGGGGATACAGCTCAAGATTTTGGCAGGGGATATGCTTGTCTCTGGCATTTGTACGCTCTAGAGAATGAGTTCATCCCCCAGGTAAAAAGCAACCCAATCCTGTTTCCAGGCAAGAGAAATAACATTCTTATATTCTGCTGAAAAATTTTTTATCTCTGCAATAACTGTTAATATCTATAAAAGATTATGTACTAATCATTTCAAAGAAATTGTCTACAACTATTCATCAGCAAGCTTCTTACCCCCTTCATTACTGTCAGATTAAAAAAATAAAATAAAATAAAAAGACCACAAACTATTTCACCGACTTCCCCCTTTTTGGCTGCTTTAATGCTTTTTTGTTGGGTGACAGCTTTTTTATACTGCTCCCACCTGACCCATAGTGGCCCATTTATTTGCCATTGCTGGTAGAATCCACCTACCCCCTCCCGGGACCCAATTCACTTTCACACCATTGTACTCATGAGGAAGTTATGCAAGTTGACTCTTTTATTTCCTCAGAGTCACAAATATGTTGATATACTCTCATCCTCAGTCCTCTTCTGCTAAAAATTATCTTAATAAGGACTACCTCCAAAAAACAAAACAAAATGAAACACACCACAGAAAATTAAACAAAAATTTTTGCCCCAAGCAAGATCAGAACCTTTAGGTATTTTCACTAAGTTCTATACAAGTACAGGATAGAGAAAAATGACTTGAACTTATTGTCAATATGGTATGGCAGTCCAAAAGAATTAGTGTTCTTCCACTTCATGAAGAAGAGTGGAAGAGGTGAGAGGTCAGCCAGACTCTGCTGGTCAACAGGCCACTTAATGGAATACTGCTTTTAGTTCCAGGTCTCAGAATTTAGAATAGACATGGATAAACTGCAGATCATAAAGAAAAAGGGAAATATGGTAATGACAGCATGGAGGCCATGTCATAAAAAACTCAGCTGAAGAAATTAAAAACACGTGGTTTCAAAAAAGATTTATTTTGGGGGATTGAGGGAGACACAAGATAGCTGTCTATAGTTGCCATACCTATAGGACAACATAGTATAATTTATGCAAATCTATGTTCATGATCTGGTCTTCTTTCAAGAGGATTAATCGCTTTTAGTGATTACAAATCAATAATCGGAATAATACAAATGAAGAATAAAACCAATTAGATCAAAAGTTCTGCATCAATCTATCAGTCAGCAAGTATTTATATGTCATATAGAGTGTATTTTGTAATATTAATATAATATATATGTGCATATGTGTGTATACACTCATACAGAGACATATGTATGTATATATATATACATATGTATGTATATAATTTCTAGTAATTTAGCATGGAGAAGAGAAGAAACATGAGAATGAAAAAAATATCTTTTTAAATGAATAGTAGGAGTTCTGTGTTGTCTTCATGGTCCACTAGGGACAGCAAGGGCAGCTGGCAAACATATCTGAGGCAGGAGATGGGATCGGGAGCCAACGCTGAAGTCCAAGGGGAAAGCAAGAGAGAGAAGCAGCCCCCAAGGGGTGGGAAGAGGGACAGGAAGCAGGAAAATTCTGCAGCCAAGTTGTCTACCTTATGAGAAATGCAACAAAGCATTTCTTGTGAGAGTGTGGACCTCTTCAGCTGAAGTTAATTTTGGTGAAACTGGAAGACAGAATTGCCACCATTCCATGGCATTAAAATTCAATAGCTCCTACAAGAAGAGGAAGGCTGTGTATTGCCTAGAGCTCTGATGAACTTAAATCCTTTCCATTACTTTGCCATTGAGTCCTTCTATCTAACACTTCATTTATATCTTTTCCATTCCTCTTTATACTCAATTGTTCCTAGTATGACTTCTTCTACTTCTGGTGCAAGCCCTATTTTTTTTCCTTGGTCCCCTTTACGTCTTTGGTAATGGGCCACTTGCTGACTCTGTGTAACCCAATGCTTGTCTCCCTTTTTGGGAGTCATCATTCTAAATGTTTCTGTAAAAATAATCTGCAGATGAGAATAAGTTTTTTCCTTTCCTTTGCTCAAGAATTGTCAACCTGTAACCTGGGGACCTCCAAACCTTGGCCAGTGGCTGATCTTATCATTTACTTTGCCAAGAGTAGGAAGAGCAATGCAGCATTGACCCCTCTGGTATGAAGGTGACATTTAAAATGCTGGAAAGGGCTCAGGGAACAATAATGAATAAAAAAGCATTGAGGGGCATAAAGAAACAGCTCAGATTTTGCTATGGGTACTTTCTTTAAAAAAATCTTGAGATATCAAAGACCCACAATTGTAATTACCATTTGAATACGTGAACACATATCTGCCAAGCAGCATGATGTAGTAGACAGGGCTCTAGACTTCCACTCAAAAAGACTTGAGTTTTTATTCTTTATCACACATTTACTAGTTTTATGATTTTGTGAAAGTAACTTGACTTATTCTATGCCTTAGTTTTCTCATCTGTGAAGGAAGGTGACTGAACTTGATAACCTCTCTGGTCCCTTCCAGTATAAATCTGTGATCCTATGAGCCTCTTATTAGCTTAGAGATTTGATTAAGCTTTAACCTTTGGGGCCTTCTCATCTATGCTTATAAAATGGGCATGATTTGTATAGTCATACATTTAGAGCTGGAAGAAATCTTAAAAGTCAACCAGCTCCCATATTTTATTAATGGGAAAACTGAGGTCCAGAGGGGTTAAATAGAATACCAAAGCCACATAGGTAGTAATGATAGAGCCTGAATTTGACTCTAATCCTCAGACTCCAAATCTCGTGCCCTCTCTCCTTTACTGAAGATTCAACTCTTCAACCTCTTACAGAAAGCATTTATTTTGTACCTACTATGTGTCAGAAACAAGCAAAGTGGATGAAATTTTGTTTATTTTGGTTAGAATCTCACTTCAACACACTTCTTAGGTGTGCTACCTTGGTCAAGTCCATTAATATGAACCTCAGTTTACTTATCTGTGAAATGAGGGTGTTGGACATGATGACTTACAAATTCCCTTTGACTTTGAAGTGTGTGGTCCTATTGGGAAGAGAAACACAAAATGAAAGCAGTCTCTGTCCTTAAAACATTCATATTTTCTCATGGGAAACATTTACACATCTAAACCACTTACAAAAAATAATTTAGTGGAAGAAATACTAGAAGATGAGGGGATCAAAGAAGGCCTCATGTAGGAGTTGACACTTGAACTGAACTTTGAAGCAAGCTAGAGATCCTAAAAAGGATAAGGAGAGAGTGGTGCATTCCTGTCATAAGTGAAGTCTGTCCAAAGGAGATAGGGGACAAATTGTCATGTATGAGGAATAGCAGGAAGGCCAGTTTGACTAAATCTCCATTAGATCCCTTATACTATGCTAGATACTAGGGATATCCCATCAAAAATGAAACAGCCCCTGCCCTCAAGATGTACTTTCCTTTGAGAGTGGACTATGCCATATATTTCAAATTCTTTGAGTGCCTTGGAAAGTGTTCTATTATTATCATCTTCACATCTTCTGTCTGCAAAGAGCGTCTCTTGAAGGGCATGAGTTAATTATTATTCCACACTTATATCCTGTCTAGACAGCAACATGGAGAATGGAATGTAATTTTCTGGCAATCAATTGATTTCACATTGGCAACAGTTTTTAGTCAATCCACACTACTTCTGTGATGATATGGTAAAATTTTATTTTCATTTCCTCATATCCTTTTCATTTAACTGCATATTTAAATGCTTCATTACTTCCAAAACATCATGTTTTTATCCCAAAGTGCTTACTCCACCCAAGAATGCAGATTGCAGCCTCTTACTAGACAGCCTTTAGTTGCTGATGGACAAAAACATGCTATTGGCTTCCATTCTTCTGATGGAAGGCCTCTCTAGTGTTACTTAGATATGGTCTCAAATATCATATAATCATTTTCTGAGTGCTTACTTACTTAAGATGTTTCCAACTTGGTAAGTCTTTCTGAGGCTTGTTCTCCAATGATGTAACTTTGAAAAACCTGTGGTCAAAAATGCCACAATGAAGCATCAGAGTAGGACCATCCTCATGTCAACTCTATGCCTGACCGTTTTGTCCAGACAAACATGTTCTTACCTTTGTTGAATTTACTTTTTACCATTCTGAAATACTTGATTTTTGTATTGCATTTATTTTTTAAAATAATTTTTAACATTTATCCTAGAGTCCCTATTGTCACATAAAATAGGATTAGAACTAGTATAATCTGTTTTAAGTTATTTTTATTCTGTTTCAAAAGAATGCAAAGTCTAGAGGCAGTCTGACTTTGAAATTCTGCTTTCCTTTAACACAGGAGGAAATATGATTCTGTTTTTAGTTATTCATTTAAATTAATAATGATATGCTTGCATTTTTGCATCAATATTAACTACGATCATCAATATGTTTCCTAGACTGTGGTCCTTCTCAATTGTGGGCTTCCTGGATATTACCCCCAGATCAGGGCATGCTTTGTATCAGTCTCCCCTAAAAAAGCCACTCAAAAGTATCAGTTTCTTTTACTTTTCTTTAGGAAAAACATGAATTCAGAATAAAATACATCTAGTTAAGTCGCACAGTGAAATGAAGAACAAGGAAATGCCACTCCTTGCCTTCCATAAACAGTGTAGTACATTCTCTGACAAGTCACCACACCATGCCTAAGAGAGGGAACAGCCAAAGGGAACATGAGGCCAAGGAACACACGTGGAGATTATAGCATGAGGCATGTGTGTGATTGTATGTATAATAGGAACATCTATGGAGGGTCATATCTGTAGGTCACATATATGCTAATATATGTCAAAACATAGAAGCTGACATATGGATAAGGACCTTGGGAAGGAACACATATAGCCATTATGAGAAGCTTTTAAAAAATATTATGCCCACATTACTTAAAAACCATTTATTACTAAACCATCTCTGCAAGATTAGGATGCATAGAATACTTGTGAATCTACATTAAATTTCAATACTGACAATTCCGTCCTCTGAGCATTCTAGGCTCCCGGCTCCCAATGCACGAGAGATAAATGCATATCCATCTACCACTGATGAATACATTGCTGATCTGTTTATCTTTTAAGTGCCATGATGAATAGAATTACACCATGTGATGATAAAGTGATAAAAAGTTATAAACCAATTTTTGGACTAAAAAAAAACAACAGAGTGCAATAATTATGTGGTTGTAATGATTATAAGGTAAAATACAGTATCAGCTTGTGAGCTTTTTTCACAGGTGCTACGCAATGCTCTCTGCTATAATGCTATCTGTTGGTGTCTCTGCTGACCTCTGCCTTACTCAAGGTTTTTATTGCTATGATCTACTGTTTCACTTCTAAAGCAAAGCTGTTATTAGTGATTTTTCCATGGAATAGGCAAATTCTCAATGGTTTTTACTTTCAGAATTGAGCTCTTTTTAAGTTTTTTGAGGTTCAAACTCATAGGCAGAGCCAACCAGGGAGTCAACTAAGCAATCACAGAAGCTTTTGCAAAATTAGTTTATCTCTGAATTGCTTTCCTTCTGACTCCAGAGTCAATTTTGTAATATTTAAGTCACTGTCTTAGGATATATAAATGCTCCTTTAATTTCTTTTCATGACCCTGGGTTCATACAAATCACCTCAGAAGCATCACTTTGCACCATAGGGAGGATAGGGGCAGAAGAGGCATGGGTAAAATTCTTTTTTCTTTTACATGTATACCAGGGGAAAAAATCCTGCTCCTTCTACATTCTACTTTATAGTTAGCCTTTCACCTGTATGTTCTCTTTGCCCAACTGATTGTAAACTCCTTGAAAACAGGTATGTGTCTCATATTTTGCTGTTTCTTCAGTTTTTTGTACAGTACTATGCATATAATAGACGATCATTGCAAGTTTGTTCATGATGACAGTCGATATTGGCTAAGCTGGCTTTTGCGCGTATTTCTACATGTTCCTAGAATATGTAACGAAACTAATGTCTCTTCTGCTCTTGTAATAAGAAAAATAGAGAACCATATTCCAGCTCAATCTTGCTTTTTCTGAAGAAGGAAAAATAGATAGACTAGACAATACAAATTGCCAGCTTACTCTTATATGTGGATCTTCATAGTGTGTTGTGTGTGTGCTTTGTTTTTTCCCTTAAAGTGAAGCAGTAGGAGAAAAATGTATATAGCCTTAATAAGACTACCAGAAAAGCAATGAACTCCACACAGAGTCAATCAGGCCAAAATGGCTATACTGCTCTAATGTAAAGGACATCTGTTCCTACAGTGTCCTTGAGAACAGTTAAAGGTTTTTGTTTTTTTTTTTTTTTGCATTTCATATTAGACATAGAACACATTGATATGTACTGGATATTGTGTTTTCTTGTTACTTGGCAACAATCTCTTCTTTCTCTTAGCAACAAGACAGAAAGGAGGAGCCTTTTGAAAACTGAAAAGAGTATAGAACAGAAAAAGCTAGAGCCTTTCACATTTCCATTGTATGGAGGGCAAATTGGAGTTGGATGGTTTTGTTGACTAGCATTATGAACTGTTCTTGTGATCTGGTTGTGTTTTTGCTGGCATTTAACCCTATGTTTATTTTAATTGCTTACCTAAATAAGAATTGCCCCATTCATACCTTAGCTAACTATTTGAAAAGCATAGAGGAATTGTCAAGTTCATATTCAAACTGACTCCTTGCAACAAGGGAATCACATACTGTGAAGCAATATCTCTCAGAAAAGAAACCTGTTCCCAGGAAACCACTTGTCCCACAGCTAACCACCCAGAGCCTCAATTTCTCCATTTATTGAAGGCTAGGAAGAACAGTCAGCAGGAGGAAAACAGAGGAATAAGAAAGTAACAAAGGAGGAGAGATAGAATTTGACATTGATTCTTTCTGAATTTTAGAAAAAAGCCTTTAATCTTCTTGTTGCAGTTGTTCTAAATAGAAAGAAAAGTGGTTTTTTTTTCAATGCATGGTGAAGTAGTGTGAAGCTACAAAAGATAATGAAATATAACTCTCAGGTTTATGTCCCGCATTATTTAGGAGTCACTTTTAATCTAATATTCTTTGTAGAAATTTGCCTCCAAATTGTTTTAACCATATGGACTTCAATCATTCACAAATGTATGATTTTACTTTTATGGTGCCCCACTCCTGCCCAAATAACTGCTAGATGGCCCCCTTTGTGGTAATGAGACTCTCCAAATTTAGCAAGTTTGATAATCATATTATCTATGTGAAGCCTAACTATGTTCTGGACACTTTTTCTTGTTTGGCAACACATGCAAAAACTTCCATTAGAATAGCTTTTGCCAGTTTAGGGTCACCTTGACCAAGGTTAGGCATCAATGGAGCACTTAAGTAGAGATGTAGATATAATACTGACCGTGTCACTCCCCTACTCAAAAAGTTCCAGTGGCTCTCTATTGCCTTTAGGATAAATTACAAACATCCTCATATTCAAACTCTTCTCAGTATATTTGCAGCCCATGTTTCCTTTTATTAAACACGATTGCTCTTAGTACACTATTCATTCTAGGTAAACTCATCTACATGCTACTTCTCATGTACAATATTCTGTCTCATTTCGGTGCTGTCATATGGGATATTTTCCATATCTGGATTCATAGTGTCATGGGTTTAGAAATGGAAAGAACCTTGTTGTTGTTCAATAATGTCCAATTCTTCATGGCTCCATTTTGGATTTTCTTGCAGATACTAGATTGATTTGCCATTTTCTTCTCCAAGAAGGGACTTTGGATGCTTTCTATTTTATTCCCTTCATTTTAAAGAAGAAGAAATGAGGTCTAGAGACATTAAGAGATTTTCCCACAGTACATGTTAGAATCTTGACCTCTCTTCAAAATTCAGCTCAAGGGCCAACTCTTATGTGAGATCTTTCTTGACCAGCATACCCACTAGAGCTATTATTCCTCTTCCCTACTCATTACTTTGTTATGCATTTTGTATTGACTCATCTGTGTACATGTCGTTTTCCCTAATGGGACATAAGATCCTTGGGGCAGATGCTGTTTTCAATTTTGCTTTAAATTTTAAGCAACTAGCATAGTTCCTGGCATACAGTAGACCCTTAATGAATTTTTCATTACTTATTGATTGATAAATAAAAATGTTTTACACATAAAATAACAAGGCAATTATATCTCAGTTAAGCATGTGGGTAATGGATGTGTCATCCTTTAAATTTAAATAATTTTTAAATGTAGAGATGAGATAAGATGGACTATATTATTGCAAAATGTAGACTACCTAATGGTTGGCAGGACAGATTGCTCAAAAGTTTATTAAGAGAGCTGTTACATGTAGTCAAATTTCAGAGAACATCTAAATGAGAAGTTCAGAGTTTTCAATTATACAGGAATAGAAAAAAAAAGACAGACTCTCATGAACATGGTGGGGAGAGAGAGGATGTTCATTGTTAGCACCTTCCAAAGAACAAAAAGTGAGAAAAACTTGTGACTGCTCAGGCATTGGTGAAACTCAGTGTATATGATCCCTTCCAGCTTAATGGAGGAAAAAAAGAAAAGATTTAATGAAAAAAAAAACTCATGCTGAGCTTGATTCTACAACACTGAAGTAGGAAAGTCAAATAGGAACCATGTCTCTCCAAAGTTCAAAATTTGTATATGGTCCCAGGAAATAGAGGATTCAGAAAGAAAGAAGAATTTTATTTCCTTCTCTTTCCAAAGGTGACTGTAACAGAGTGACAAAGTCAGGATTTAACACTGACCTAAAAGTAAAGGATGGTAATATTAGAAATTGCCCAATATATCTGTAGAGTCATGTTGATAGACAGACAGACAGATAGATAGATCATAGACCTATCTCCAGATATCATAATGTAACTATAGATCAATATGACTATGCATGAGATTTTAAAATGTTATTAGTTTTATAGATTAATCTCTCACAAGATTTTATAACATTTATGTACCTATTTATCTCTATCATTGCCCTTCACTTCCTTCTCCATTTTTCTACTGTTATTTCATTTTCTATTATAGTTTCTCTATGAAGCAAATGCTATTATTTTTAATTTATGGAATAAAAACATTTCTATAACATAATATAACTTAAAAAAAGATGATTGCAAATGAAACTGGCAAACTATTATGTACAGCTTGTTATTTCTCTTAGTGTCCCAGAGAGGGCCATCACCAGCTGTCTTTACTTATGTCTTGCTACTGGACTCCAGTGACTCTGGAGGAGAAAGTGAGGATCACTTAAACCCATTCACTCACCAATCAAAACACTTTCATGTTGTCATTGGTCCTCTTTGAGAAAGAAGGAAGAGCAACAAAAATAGATCATAATCACCATAATCCTACCTTACATTTGTTCAAATTGCAATCTATAAGCCTTCTAAATTTTGGTGCTAGATTATAAAGGATATGATGGAGAATCAAAATAATCTGTGTTTGAGTCCCATCTCTGAAACATAATTGATTCTATTAGTTGGAGACAAATCACCTAACCTCCACAGGTTGGGCAAAATAAAGATTCTTAACAGCTGTCAGTTTACATTGGTAGAGGCTCTTTCCTTACTGGGAGTTCCTTATACCAGTGAACTCTCAGGAAAGGAAATGTATATGTTTGTATGTGTATATATACACATGTATGTATATATGTCTACCTAATGAGGTATGATATCCCCTTTTCTCTTATAGATTGGTTCATTCACCTTCAAAATTAATTCAAAATGGCAGGGCCAGAAGTTTTTCTTAATTAGAGGTGGGGGTGGGATAGGAATGATGGTTATGATTATATGTCAACTACTCAAACTTCCTGGATCCTAGAAAGTGTATGCTAGGTCCTAATTCTGGTATAAAGGAAAGAGCTTTTTCCTTGGTACTCTACCTCCTGAGCCCTCTTATATATGTCTTGATTAGGCTAAATCAAACACAAGGACCCTACTGAGTCCGTCAATTAGTATTTATTAATTGCCTACTATATGTCATGCATTGGAAATACACATAAAGCCAATGCCTGTCTTCAAGGGGCAAATAATCTAATGGGAGAAAACAGCACACAAAAGGAAGCTAAAAAGTTGGGGTGGGGAAAGGCATCTGCTGCAGAGTATGACAAAGTCTGAAAGCAATCTAACTGATGGGAAATGGAGAGAAGACCATGTTGATCCTTTTTATTAAATGGAGGCCCTAATGCCCATGACCCTGTCTTTCTGTCAAAGGGTCCTATCTGGAGCAGAGGGTACTAATGGAATGTGAATACCAGGAAGATCCAATCTTACAGGATAAGGAGATTTTACAGCAGAATTTCCAGTAAAAGAAAGGTGTAATGGAAAGATCCAAAGAAGTTTAAAAGCTAGTGGAAAATTGAGTGTTAAATGTTAGGGATTTATTAAATAATAAGTAAAAGGAAGAATAATAGCTAGATTTATTCAATAGAAGGCAAAAGTTGGATCAATCAAAACATCATAGGCCACTCACAAACCTGAACCACACTTTGCCTCAAATGTATGCAATGTCTGTAGCAGGGTATCTAGTTGGAGCAAGAGAGTAGGAAGGAGACACACACATGAAGTTAGAAGGAAGGCACATGGGTGGTTTAAAAATTCATGACTTTGGAATTCAAGCCTTTATCTCTGGGGAACTGTAGATATCACACACCAAATGCAGGGCAAAACTGCTTCTCTGCTCTCTGCTTAATTTATGATTTCAGGATGCATAAAACGGTTATTCCGCTACTCTCAGACTGTTGAGGCTGTATCAACTTTCTTTTAACAGACAGTCACCCTTAGAAGAGCATTGAGAAAAGTGTTACACTCTTTTGGCAAAAACGTAGTCCAGCTCTCAGAAGAGAGCTTTCTCTTTAGCTTTCTTCCCTCCCAACTTTCTCCCACCATCTTAACCTTGAAGAAACAATAAAGGGTTATTCAGACACCCTAAGAGATTTTGCCTTCTCAGTCTATAAATGGAATAAGAGGTAATATGCCTGGACAGCTCTTTACACAGATGATTCTGCCTTCCTCAGCATTCCAATCAGATTGCAGTATCTACATCACTCTAATTCCATAAAACAGGTCTTCTCATCAAAGGCAGACTGCTTGTTTGTTTTTCTAAGCTATCTCTATCAAATTTTTTTGTGTTCTACAAGTAATTTTTCTCATACTTTCTGTATTTTCTATCTCCAGGTCTTCTAATTTCTCAACTGTGAAGCTTCTTCTATCCTCTATGTTCATTTGATCATTTTTGTCTTGATTTTAATCCCAAATCAGAATATCTTTGTAAATACTGACTTATTTCTACTTTTTGGTATGAAACTCAAAAAATTTACCTTTCTGTCAGATATAATCCCAACAATCATGAAATCATTCTACAATCTCTAAACATGTATTTAATATATAATTTCTCAGTTACAACCTTGAAAATTTTGAAAATAATCTTACATAAATGAGTTCATGGGCCACAATGCTATGTCATTGTTACCTTAATCTGTTCCTTTCTTTCAAACACATCCTCGCAGTAGATATTATATGAGGAACAATTTTCTCTAAGATCATCAGAATAGACTGCCTCTTTACTCAAGCATTTTATCAGAGTAGATATGTTTCTCCTAAAGCAATTTTTATCAGTATTTCAAATGCAAATGTTCTCCTTTTCAGTCTTTTTCACAATAAAAATTTCTAAATAACTATATTTAATGTGTATATACATGTACATATCTTTTTTAATTTTAAGTTTAATCCTCGTTTCTCTCCCTCCTCCATTCATCCCCCAGCCATTGAGAAAACAAGAAATATGATACTAGCCATACATGTGAAATCATGCAAAACGTATTTCTATATTAGCCACACAAATAATTTTTAATCCTGTTCCTGTTCTTTTGGAAAAGAAAGTTGAGTGCACAGGACACATGCAGAGCCTGCAATTCTGATCCCAAAGTACTCCAGATCTTTAAAAGTAAAGTGATTGCAATAAAACAATATTTAATAGTAAAAATATAACAACATAAAAATAATAATATAGCAATTTGTAATTATATTTAGGGGTAAAGGGAAATCAGAATCAGGAAAACAAGAATCATGAGTAAAACACTGTATGTTAGGGGCCAAGCTCTGGACCAGCCTTCAGGAGCTGGCTCCACCCTCAGGGAGCTGGCTCTGCCCTAAGGGAGGAACATGGGCAGGGCTCTGGCTGGGGATATAAGGAGCTGTGGGGGAGGGATCGGAGAGAGATGTAACCAAGAAAGAGATGTAGAGGACGCCATCAATAAAGTGAAGAGCACTGACATCCTCGGGTGCGTGTGTAGTCATTGTTCCCTCCGTGGAGGAGGGGATAGCCCTGTGGCGCAGAAAGGGGTAAGCCAAGCGAAGTCTGGGGGTAAGGGGTGCCGCCGTATCCGGGCGAAGGCACGGGGTGGGGGGGGGGGGGAAGCCCTGTGCAAGAGTACCGCCTGGAATAATGTCCAGGCGAAGACCCCCAGAGAAGAGTACCTTCTGGCCGGGGAATAGATAGCCCCGTGCAACTGTACATGGAACCAGCAACAACATTTTTAACCTGAGATTGTCATGACCAAGCTTTTGTTGATAAAATAGATACTAGGAGGGCTATGGACACAAAATGTCATGTGTTCATTTGTACTTGACCGAATTTTTGGACAGGTTTGCTTAAAATATCCTCATAATTTTATTCTTTATTAGATGAGACTACTTTTGGGGGTGGGGGTGGGAAAAACGCGATATTGGGAAATACAAATGATGTGAAAATAAGAAATGGTAATAAAATTTTTAAAAGACAGAAAACAAAGAAATGCCTTTTGTCGGCAGTGCTATGTTATTTATTCTCCACCTTTTTGTTTTTCATTTCAAACGTTTTCTATGCAAATCTAAAATAACTGGACAAGCTGACACTGAAAAAGAGATTTCATTTCACTTTATCATCTCAATGCCATTTCTAATCATCTCTTTTCCTTGTTATGGGCCTGTTTTAAGAAAGACACCTATAGATAATTTTAATAATTGACACAAAAATGTACACCACTGTGTATGAAATTAGATTAGACTCACAGGTCAAGATCATGACTTTTATATTTTGTCTTCAATAAATCCTTGCATCTACAATGTCATTTAAATAGATATGCCTTCCCATGGGGCACGTAGTACTTAATCTAAGACTTTTTCATTCAGTATAATCCTTGTCTATGTGGTGTCAAAAACCCCTACACAAGTGATCTACCAGACATGCCAGAACTCTTACCTACAATCTCACAATACTCCATAGACACCATTAGAGCAACAGGTCTTATGGCTGTCTTACAAAAATATATTAATCTTATGACATTTATTATAAAGCTTCTGCAGAATAACTTTAAGAAATCATCTTATACCTACCAGATTGGTTAAAATGATACAAGGGAAAAGTGACAACTTTTGAAGGAGGGTGTTGAAAATTTTGTGGTTAATTTGAATATTTATACATCATCAAAATGATTTACTCAAAGTTCTTCTAAAACAATACTGTTGTTACTGTATGCAACATTCTCTTGGTTATGTTCATTTTACTCTTTATTATTTCAGCACCTGAGGTCCTCATGTATAAAGTCATAAACCAGGCTTCTGACCCAGAGCACAAGAAAAAGTTTGAGACAAGAACCCTGCATACCAGGAACAGAGTTCAAGTTTAAAAGTCACAAAATAGGCTAAAAATAAGCAAACGACAAAAGAAAAGAGCCCTGATCATAGAAAGCTGATATGCAGATAGGGAAGATCAAAACACAAACTCAGAAGAGGGCAACAATGTCAAAATATCTTCATGGGAAGCCAGAAAGGGGAATACGAATTGGTCTCAAGTCAAAAAGCCTTGCTGAAAGAGTTCAAAATGAATTTTTTAAATTGAATTAGAAGGTAAATTGAGGTAGAAGAAAAATGGGAAAAGAAATGAGGGCAAGAACTTGGAAAAGGAATGACAAAAATTGACTGAAGAAAACAATTCCTTAAAAAATGCAGTTGATCAAATAGAAAAAAAATAATCCACTGAAGAAAACAACTTGAAAATGAGAATTTGTCAAATGAAAAAGGAGATACAAAAGTTAAAGAAAATAATTCCTAAAAAATTAGGATAGCACAAGTAGAAGCTAATGACTCAATGAGTCATCAAGAATCACTCAAATAAACTGAAAAGAATGGAAAAAAGAGAAGAAAGCATAAAATACTTGTTTGGAAAGACAATTGACCTGAAAAGTAGATTTAGGAAAGATAAGTTAGTTATTTGATGGCATAAAAACCATGATCAAACAAAGAACATGGACAGTATCTTTCAAGAAATTATCAAAGAAGATTGTTTTGGTATCCTACAACCATAGGGTAAAATATTCATTTAAAGAATCCATTGATAGGGGGTGGAGCCAAGGTGGCAGAGTAGAAGTACACACCTGGTAGAGCTCTCCCTCCAAACCTTTCAAAAAAAGAAAAGTATAAAAAATAACTCTAAACAAATTCTAGAGCAGCAGAAGAAACAAAATACCACACTGAAGTAAATTTCAAGACAATCTTGAAGGTCAATAGGAAGTATCAATCTCACTCAGCTGGTAGCAGAGTGCAGTTCAGCTTGTGCTGGCCTTTGTGGATAGAACTGAAGCAGGCCTTAGGGGACTGAATTTCTGGTGGCTTCTGTGGTTTCCATACTTCTCAACCCACTAATGACAAAGAAAGTTTTGAAGGTCAGTGGGAGAGGTCTCTCACCTAGCTGAGAGGGGAATGTGGTCCAATCTCAGCCCTAACTCCAGGCCTGGCCCTAGTCCCAGATTCAGCCCTAGCCCAAGGATGGCAGCAGCCACTGGGTTACTGGTCTGGGTTAGTGAGCAAAAGGGGGGAAAAAGAAATAGACAATTTACTCTTACTTTCTCAGTAAAGAGGTATTTTCATGTTATTGGTGATGATGAAGATCAACATTTACAAATAGAAGAAGACAACAAAGCAAAATCTCCTGCATCCAAAGCCTCCAAGAAAATATGGAACGCTATAGAAGAGCTGAAAAGGATATCAAAAATCAAGTAAGAGTTATAGAGCAAAAATCAGGAAGAATCAGGAAGAAAAATGGGAATGATGCTAGAGAATCATGAAAAACAAGTCAACTGCTTACTAAAGGAAACCCCTCACTCAAATATTAAAGAAAATAAGTGCTTTAAAATTAGACTAACCCAAATGGCAAAAAAGGTCCAAAAGGCCAACGAAGTAGAATGCCTTAAAAAGAAAATGGGCCAAATGGAAAAAAAGAGGTCCAAAAGATCACTGAAGAAAATAATTATTTAAAATTAGAATGGAACAAATGGAAAATATGAAAAATCAAGAAAGTATCAAACTAAACCGAAAGAAAGAAAAAGAAGACAGTGTGAAGTATCTCTTTGGAAAAAAATAAAACAACTGACCTAGAAAATGGATCCAGGAGAGATAATTTTAAAATTATTGGACTATCTGAAAACCAGGATCAAAAAACAAAAGATCCTAGACATCATCTTTCAAAAAATTATCAAGGAAAGCTGCCCTGATGTTAAGGGGAAACAGAGGGTAAAATAGATATTTAAAGAATCTACCAATTGTCCCCTGAAAGAGATCCCCAAAGAAAATCTCCTACAAATATTTTAGCCAAATTCCAGAATTCTCAGGCCAAAAGAAAATATTACAAGCAGCCAGAAAGAAACAATTCAAGTATTGTGGAAACATAATCAGTATAAAATAAGATTTAGCAACTTTTACACTAAAGGATCAGAGGGCTTGGAATATGTTATTCCAGAGGTCAGAGGAAAGATTAAAAGCAATAATCAGCTACCCAGCAAAATAAAGTATAATACTTTGGGGGGTGAAATGGAAGTTCAGTGAAATAGAGGATTTCCAAGCATTCTTATTGAAAAGACTAGAGCTGAGTAGAAAATTTCCCTGTCAAATACAACAATCAAGAGAAGCATGAAAAGGTAAGCAGGAAAGAGAAGCCGTAAAGGACTTATTAAAGTTGAACTGTTTATGTTCCTACATAGATAAACGATATTTGTAACTCATGAGACCTTTCTCAGTATTAGGATAGTCATGGATGTATTTTAGATAGTCATATATATATATATATAATATATGTATATATATGAATATTATATATACACACATACACACATATGCACACACATATACATACATATACACATATGTGTGTATGTGTATATATGCATGTAAATATGTAAATATATTTAGAGAGAGACAGAGAGAGGCAGAGGGACAGAGGGCATAGAGTGATCTGAATATGAAGAGATGACATCCAAAAAAGAAAATTAAGTGTAGAGAGGAATGTACTAAAAGACAGAGAAAGGGAGAGGTAGAATGTAGTAAATCATTTCACATAAAAGAGGTAAAAAAGAGCTTTTGCAACAGAGAGGAAGAAGGGTATGATAAGAGGGAATAAGTGAGCTTCCCTTTCATCAGATTTGACTTCAGGAAGGAATAATATATACACTCAATTGGATATGGAAGTTTATCTTACACTACAGGAATTCAAGGGAAAAGGGATGAGAGGAGGCAATAGTAAAATGCACAGCAGATTGGGAGAAGGGGTAATGAGGAAGCAAACACTCTGGTAGAGGGACAGGCCAAGCAAGAGAATAGAATAAATAAATAAGTAGAATAAATCTGACAGGACAGAGGGAAATATAGTTAGTCTTTCACAACATTACTGATGGGAATGTTTTTCATCACTACACATGGATATCCTATGTCAAATTGCTTGCCTTTTCAATATGGGTGGATGGGGAGAGATCAAGGGAGAGATTGTGCAACTCAGAACTTTAAAAATGAATGTTAAAAATTGTTTGTGCATGGAACTAGAAAAAAAAATACGGGCAATGTGTTATGGAAATCTATCCTGTCCTAGAGAATAAGGAAGGGAAGTGGATAAGAGGAATGTGGTTCCAGAAGGGAAGATAGAATCAGAGGCTACAACACACAAAGTCTTAAGTTTTAGGCACAAGAACTGTGGGACAGAGCCCTCTGTGCCCCAGATACAGAGATCTACCTTAAAAGCCAGGAAAAGAATGATTATCATGAGTAAGAAGCAAAGCAGAAAAGAAAAGATCATAGAATCTTTCTATGGGGATAAGGACCAAAACAAAAATAGCGAAGAGGTCAGCATTGAGACTGTACTCCCATTTGAAACTTCAGAGGGGAATATAAACTGGTCTGAAGTACAAAGAGCCTTCTTGGAAGAGTCCAAGAAGGATTTTAAAAGCCAAATTAGAAAGAAATAGAAGAAAAACTGACCAATGACTTCAAAATTCTTGATTTTAAAATAGTGAGTCCTTATCCCAGGGTTCTTGAGTTTATCAAACAGTAGATTACTATATTCATTGACTGTGTCTTGAGTATCTAACTTGTAACACTAGTCACACTCTGCTTTTTAGCCAGTACCAAGTGGTTTTGAAGATTTGTGCTTTATAATACAATTTGAGATCTGGTAGTGCTAGGCCACCTTCCCTAGCATTTCTTTTCATGAGTTCCCTTGATACTCTGAAACTTTTTCTTCCAGGTGAATTTCAATATTATTTTTTCTAGCTCTAAAAAGTAATTATTTGATTGGTATGGCACTGAATAAGTATATTAATTTAGGTAGAATGTCATTTTTTTCATATTAGTTCAGCCTATCCATGAGCAACTAATATTTTTTTCACTTACTTAGATTTGAATTTATTTGTGCAACAAGTGTTTTGTAATTGTGTTCATATAGTCCCTGGGTTTGTTTTGGCAGGTAGACTCCCAGATATTTTATGGTGTCTACATAGCTTTAAATGGGATTTATCTTTCTATCTCTTGCTGTTGGACTTTGTTAGTAATATATAGAAATGCAGATGATTTATTTGTGTTTATTTTGTAACCTGCAACTTTGCCAAAGTTGTCTATTATTTCAAGTTGCTTTTTATTTGATTCTCTAGGATTCTCTCTATATATATCATCTCTTATCAGGTTGTAAATAGTTTATCCATATTGAGTAACAAGTGTTTTTTCCCCTCCCTCCCTCCTTTTCCCCCTTACCTCCCCACTCCCTCCCTGAGACAGCATACAATTTTATATAGGTTCTACACATACATTCCTATTCAATACATTTTCAACTTAGTCTTGTTGCATAGAAGAATTAAAATGAATGGGAGAAATCATAAAGCAAACCCAAACATAATTCAAAAGAAAGTGATCTGCTTCATTCTGCAATTGAATTTTTCCTTAAAGAACTCTTTTCTTCAATGAGCTTTTGAACATCCTTTTCTGTTGGATTAATTCTGCTTTTAAAAACATTCTTCTTCTCTTTGCTTTTTTGGACCTCTTTTGCCATTTGAGTTAGTCTATTTTTAATGGTGTTATTTTCCTCATTATTTTTTTGTTTCTCCTTTAACAAGCTGTTCACTCCCTTTTCATGATTTTCTTACATCTTTCTCATTTCTCTTCCCAATTTTTCCTCCACCTCTCTAATTTGATTTTCAAAATTCTTTATGAGCTCTTCCATGGCCTGAGACCATTGCATATTTATTTTGGAGATTTTTGGATGCAGAAGCCTTGACTTTTATGTCTTCCTCCAATTGCATGCATTGTTTTTCCTCATCTGAATGGATAGAAGAATATATCTGTTCACCAAGAAATTAGACTTCTATAGTCTTATTTTTTTCCTTTTTGGGGGCGTTTTCCCAGTCAGTTACTTGACTTTTTAGTTTTTTGTCAAGAGGAGGGCATACTCTGGGGACCTGTAAGTTCTCAGTTCTTCTAAGGTGGCAAAATTAAGGGAAAGGAGTTTACTCTTCTCCTGGCCCGTGCTCTGATCTGGGAACTACTTCAAGCTTTTTTGAATAGAATTCCCTGTCCATCGCCTCCACCACCCTCATCATGTCAGCACTCCTCCTCACCCCAGCCACCACTCAGGGCTGATATTCAGATCAGTGACTTAATTCCCCCATGTTCTTTAGGGAAGGCTCCCAAAATGCAACATGCCATTGCAATGGCTATTTCTGGTGGAGCCAGACCACATTCCATGTTCCCTTCTCACCCACATGAAAGAGCTTTCTCACTGACCTTTGAAGTTGTCTTTGGTGTTTGTGGGTTGAGCAATGTCAGAACTACCTGGGATTCTGTCCCCTGAGGTCTACTGTGGTCCTGTCCCTGCTGTGCTGGGTTGGTGGACAACTTTGGGCTGCACTCCACTCTGGGCCTGGTACAATAGACCTTTCCTGTCAACCTTCTAGGTTTTCTTGGGCTGGAAATCTCTTTCACTCTGTCATTTTGTGGCTTCTGCTGCTCTAGAATTTGTTTGGAGTCATTTTTACAGATATTTTATGGGCTATGGGGAGAGCTTTTACAGGTCTGTCTTTCTACTCTGACATCTTGGCTTTACCCCCCAACACTTTTGTGCTCAGAAGTCCTTGGCAATTTCATTTTCTTGCATTTTTTAAAAAATGTATTTTTTAATTTATGAAATAAAGCAAGCATTTTCATGAATAATATAATAAAATGATGATTGCACATGAAACTACATATCTACTGTGTATGACTTGCTATGCACTTTAAATATACAACAAAGATATCATGTAATTTTTTCTTTCTTGCTGTTTGTTTTCTTTTTAATTTCCATCTTATTTTTTGAGTCTTATAAATCCTTTAAGTGTCACTAAATGTCTTATATTGATGTAGCCATTTTGCCTCTATGAAGGTCACATTTTATTTTATTTCTATTGTTTTTTTCTTCTCATTTCTGGTCTCTGAATTATTATTATTCAGACTTCCTCTCTGATACGTCACATGAAAGGAGGGTGAGAAGTGGTTTTCCTTTTTGAAACTGGCAGAAATAGCCACTTTTCAAACATGACATTTTGAGTAATGTCTGGGCTAGACAAACTTGCACATGGGCTATGGTTTTCCTTGTCTATTGAATTTTCCTTGTTCACATATGACTTAAATTCTGAGATGGATATTTCTTGTATTGTAGGCAAAGATGCTATTGGAGAGTTGGAAAATCCTATGTTTATCAGTTGTTGCCAACAGTACTTTAGGAGATTCCTGAAGGTACTACAATGCATTGTGGGAAAAATGTCACCAATGATAGAATGAGCTCAATCTCAAACCTTGACTTAGTTTATCAAAAGATATGGACCTTGAGGAAAGTAGTGTTAAGCTGAAGTAAACATGAAATACTCATTCAACTTACATTACATATATATATATATATATATATATATATATATATATATATATATATATATATGTATGTATGCATTTTTCCTTTCAAATACCCAGGAGAATAAAATAGCAGATATGTTATTTTTGTTTTCTTATATCTTTGTTTATGGTCCCAAATGGGGAGAGGTAGGAAATAAATAGCTGTTTAACATCTAATTTTTACACTGTTAAATTTTCTCTCCCCTTCTTTTAAGGAAACCCTAGATGTGAGCCAAGCTTCAGCTTTAGGATAATCAAAGGATTCTCTGGAGTTTATTGTAAAGAGCAAGATTAAGAAAACAGTTTGATTCATCTCTTCAAAAGTCAGGTTCCTTCTGAACTGAGCCCAGGTTCACATGAGTCCAAAGCAAAGATTCCTAGAGGGAGGGAGAAGGTGAATATTTTAACTCTGTTAGTCCAAAAGCATTTTTTTATTGATTCCTAAAATCTAAAATGTTCAGACACCAATTAATGAAGAACATTACAAATTCCAGGAATCCTGTATATAATTAATAATACACAGAAGCTATCTAAAAAGTTAGGCTCAAAATACATGGGCTTTACTATATTGGAAATTAAAATATTATGGTGCAATAGTGACTATTTTAGGAACTGACATAATAAAAGACTTTTAAAATACGGCTAAGGAGAATAGATGACAATCTCCTAAAAGAGAAAGGCAGAAAGGAAAATAAAAAGAAAAGTACCAAGATAAACATACTTAAGATAATAATTTATGTTAATAGTAACTGAAAATCTCTATATCAAAATAAATAGAATCTGACTGTAAAGAAAAAAATGGTCAATATACTAGTAATGTGGAGAAAAATGATATTTTTAAAAATAATGTAATGTAGAACACTTTAAAAAGAATGCCTTCTTTGTATATCCCTCCAATAATATTTTCAATAAAAAAGATATATGAAGTTAATAAAGTAAATGTGTGAAAGGCACATGCAGAATTTTAGATGAAAACAATTATATAAACCCTTTTATGATGATCATCATTATTTGAAGATGTCTCCTGGAGGCTCATTTCCCACTACCCTAACTATTCATTCAGATGATATGTCAAATTT
The DNA here is from genome assembly GCA_023548195.1 of Bettongia penicillata ogilbyi. Taxonomy (NCBI): domain Eukaryota; kingdom Metazoa; phylum Chordata; class Mammalia; order Diprotodontia; family Potoroidae; genus Bettongia; species Bettongia penicillata. Next base: position 175,782 of record JAJHZJ010000733.1, read on the forward strand.
GTAACTAGCTCAGTCCAAAGGAGTTGTTATTAAGAGGGTCTGAACAAATGCTTCCTTTCTCTCTAATAGCAGCAGGAGAGAAGATAAAATAATTAAAGAAATCTGATGATTTATCAGAGAGCTGAACATCCTGGATTATCTTTATATACCTAGTAAAGAAGAGCAGCAACAGCGGCAGCAGTAACAGAGTCAGAGGAACATCAGCATCAGTCGTAGTAGTGGTGATAGTGTGTGTTTGCCCTTCACGGCCAAAGAAGACCACAATAACAGCAAGAACAATTATAGCAATAACAAATATCACGAGGACCTCCTAATGAATATAATACAGTAAAAAAAATATTGAATCTACTGCTTTACCAAGTCATCCAGAATAATAGCTTGGAGTGACTTTCACTCAGTAAAAATTTGGCCATATTATGCCTGTGCCTATGTTTACATTGTAATATTTAATTTCCATTATATGCTAGTACACCCTCTATGTTATTTCAATTCAATTAAACATTCGTTAAATGCATGCTATGTGTGAATGATGCTAGTAAAACAAAAATCAAATGAAATAATTTCTGCTGTTGGTCAGGATATGAGAAGTATCCTTCAACATTGATCCTCTGGAATTTTCTTTGATAAGAATTCTTAAGAGATATGTGTTTGTTTTTACAATGTTGTTATTGTACAATAGTATAATATTATGACCACCGGGTCTAGACATATTTGAGTTACAAGAACTCACAAACAACAACAGAAAATGCTATTCTGATTCTGCTTCTCTTCCTGTTCATCACTTCATGCAATTCATTCCAAGTTTCCCTGAAAGCATCCACTTCTTCAGATCAAATTTTTATCCATTCCTGATTTATTCACCTCTTCGCACATGCAGAAGATACCACTCTGATGGCACAAAGTGAAGAAGAATTAAGAAGCTGGTTGATAAAGGTGAAAGAGAAGAGTATATAAGCTATCTTGGAGTTTAACAATAATGCCCCCACCCCCTCCCCAAAAAAACCAAAAACCTCAAAACTTATTTCTTGGCAACTTGTCCCATCACTTCCTGGCCAATAGAAGGAAAATAAATGGAAGTAGTATCAAATTCTATATTCTTGAGTTCAAAGATCATTACAGACAGTGATGGAGACCATGAAGTAAAAGATGATTGCTCCTTGGAAGGAAAGCTATGGGAAATCTGGACAGCAGACTAAAAGCAGAGACATGCCCTTGCCAACAAAGATCCCATAGTCAAATCTATGCTGTTGGGTTTTTTTTTCCAGTAGCAAGGTATGACAGAGAGAGTTGGACTAAAAGGGAAGGTGAGTTCTGCAGAACTTATGCTTTCAAAATATGGTGCCAGAGAAGATTTTTGAGAATCCCTTGTACAGCAAGGAGATCAAAATAGTTAATGCTTCAAGAAATTAATTCAGACTATTCATTCATGGGAAGGTCAAATATAGAAGCTGAAGCTTAGATAATTTGGCTGCATAATTAGAAAACAGGATTTATTGGCAAATGCTTTGATGTTGGGAATAACTGAAGTCAAAACAAAAGGGGGATGTCAGAGATGAATAAAGTATAGATGTATAAGGTATCATGGAAACAACGAACATGAACTTGGACAAACTTTGGGGGATACTGCAGGCCTAAAGGACCAGGCATGCTATGCTTCATGAGGCCATGAAAAGAAAGACATGACTGAATGACTGAACAAGGTATTAGTTGTTTTTTTTTTAAATATAGAATATAAGTGTTTAAATGTAGGTGGAACAATGGATAGAGCACTGGACTTGAAATGAGAAAGACTGGTTCAAATATGGCTTTAGACATCTTTTAGCTATGTGACTCTAAGAAAGTCACTTGACCTCTTTTTGACTCAATTTTCTTCACTGTAAAATTGTGTTAATGATAGCTCCTACTTCTCAGCATTGTTGTGAGTATTAAATAAGATCATATTTGTAAAAGACATTTGCACAGAGCCCGACACATAATAGTATTTAACAAACACCTATTCCCCTTCCCCTTCTTTCTACCTCATTGGAACCCCAAACCTAGTTTGCAAAATAATTATCCTCAGTGCATTTCCTCCTTCATTAATGCCTTATTCAATGTATGGAGGTGATTCTGGATTTTCAAATACTTTGCTAGCAGAACTGAAATTCTGCGAAGTCCTATCACACTAAAATGCTAAAAGAATTTTACCTGCTGATAGACTGCATATCTATTTTCCTTGAAACAACTAGACTTAGTTTGGAGAGACCAATTGCCAGAGGCCCATGGTCACTGGATTATGACATATTTGGGACATAAGAACTTACAAAACCACCTATAAAAATGTGGAGAGGCCATGATGCAGTATATGCATCAAGAAAATCTTCTATCTTTAAATACCTTGATAGCAATAGGAAAAACAAAGTAGGACACAAACAATTGAGGAACAATGTTCAGCAAACAAAATCTGCATTTTTTCCTCTGCAAACCTCAGCTGGCAATATCTCTTAATAATCCAGTCAATGAGCTGTTTCCTTTATTGTTCTTTAAGCTTTCTTTTCATTATTACTCCTTACCTACTAATCATTCATCTCCTTCAGGAAGTTCCCGAACATTTATTGGCCGGAAATAGAAAATTTTCATGGGTTACTCCAAAGAAAAACATAGTCATGAATCCATTAAACTTTAAATAGTATGATTAAAAAAAATCATTACTGAGTCAATTCATCCTCTGTAAGCAACGTGCTTTGTGTGTTAAACTTTTACATTTTGAAAGATACATATAGAAAAATAAAATCCTCTCTTTCCTTTCAAAAAAACATCTTCTCCAACTCCTAAGTCCAACTCTTCCCAGTAACTTAGCTACCAGCATGTTGATTTAAGTGATTTAGACATTTTTGAAATGAAGAATATGTAGGATGGGAAATGAGCTTTTGGAAAACAGAAATATGAATAAATGAGCAACTATGAAAAGAAATAGAGAAGACTAGGGTAATTTTTGAATGACTATATATGGGGCAATTTCACGTTGTGAATTGCTTGAATGATTCATTGGACAAATTCATGCATTTTTATAGAATAGTATATGTTGTGATTTTTTGCTTTTCTATTAATACAGCTAATTGAGTATCACCTCACAGACATGGTGTTTTAGTTTCTTTTGCAAGTTTCTTTTTGGTCTGGACTAGTGTAATGCTAATGGAATAATAAGATCTTCCCTGCTCATTAATAAACCTCACTTGAAGTCTGTGGAGGAGGGACTTGCCTATGGAGGAGCTTGCTTAGAGGGAGGCTTGTTTGTAGGAAGGCTTCCAAATCTTTTGGTAATAAATTTATTAGGCTCTGGGTCAGGAAGGTTGTGATGCCTTCTGGCTCTGAAAAGTTTTCATATACTCTGAGTTGGCATTTTGTTTTGGGGCTTCATTTATGAGAAGGATCATTTGATTCTCTGGTTTAAGACTCTGAGTAGTCCTATGTTCAGGAGCCTTGACTGTTCAGATGTAAAGACTCTCTCCATCTAGTGGTATATGGAAAGTTTATAGCAATATTGCTTAGATTCAGGCAGTCAGAACTCTGTCTGTTGGTCTTTATGCTAATTTCTCTGCTTGTATTTTTTCTGACATTCAGGGTACTGACTTTTTCCATGAACTTGTGAATGTAATTAAAGGAGATTATTGACCCCTTAACAGTTGCTTTCCTTTGAGAAAATAAGGTCCTGTGCTAGGAGGTCATCATGAGCCAGAGTGCTTGCTGTTACAACGAGTCTATTGCTATAGGGAAATCCTTGGTGAAGAAATCTTTTACCATTTCAGGGAAGAAACTGTTCTGCAACATATGATCTTAGATGTCTGGAACATTGAGACATTAAGTGACATGATATAGTCACACAGTTAGTAAGTGCCAGAGGTAAGATTTGAATCCAAGTCTTCATGCTTCTAGGGCCTGCTATCTATCTATGTTTCCATGATATTTTTCTACTGCTAGGTAGATAATATTAAGTGGTCTCCTATTAGGAACCATATGAGAGCGTGATGAATTTCACAGACTTGTTATTACAGACAGGGCAGAGACTTTTGACTGGTGTCTCTTTTTTAGAAAGTGGTGCAAGTTAGCATCACACCTTTTATTTTTTCTTATAAATGATCTCACATCCTCCTTGACATTATTATATTTGTGTCAATGGCAAAATACCAATGAATCAATAGCATGAATTTCACCCAAGATATTCAAACCTCCTACCAAAGTTGTTGACTTGTGTAAGACATAGTAAGAAAATAACCAAGCTGCCAGAAAACATGACTTTCAGTTCTAATTTTGTGAGTTCTGAAGCATCTGCCTCACTTTCTCCTCCAGAGCCAACTGTCCAGTGCTCAGATACACCTCAGGATGATTGGAGATGGCCCTAGATGTGGTGGAAGACATTGACCTTTTAAAGCTAAGGTCTCTATCAGATCTCAGTTTGACTGAAGCAAGTCCATTCAGTGATTAAGGTTAGGTTAAAAAAATGAGGCAAAAGATGGCCTTTTGAACCTAGTCCAGAAGAAAAAAGTCATACTGGGAGGGGAGAATCTTCAGGGTTTCTAGCCAAAATAGAAACAATTCTTATTTATATTCACTCTGAGTCAAGCAGGACCCAAAGAATGATCAAGTTGGATTTGACTTGGGACCTATGCTGGTCAATCTGATCGCTGGAGTGATTTGGGAATATGCTCCTTCTTCATCTCTGTCTCTCAGATCCTTATCTTTCAAGTCTCAGTTCACATGCTATCTATAAACTTCCCCCCTCACCCACTTGAAGTTATTTCTCTTTCTCCCCTTAAATGTACCTGGAAGATTTTTTATGATCTCTTCTCTGTCTTAATTTACCCCTAAATTTTATTAGGTTTATCTGCATATCTATTATGTCTGGTCAGTATAATGCGAGTGCCTCGATGTCAGGAACTATCTTATTATTTTCTTTGTATCCACTATGTCCAGTACAATATCCTCATCTGTTGGTTGTTCATCACCATCACAATTATGAATATAGCAATTTAAATTTTTAGTACACTTTATAGATATTTAATTTATCCTTACAAAAACCAAGAAAGGTAAGTACTATTATTTTTTCCATTTTACAAATGAGAAGACTGAGGAAGATAAGAGGTTAAATTACTTGCCCAGGTCATAGGACTACTAAGTTTCTGAAGGATAGATAGATAGATAGATAGATGGAGAGATAGAAAGATAGAGAGATATGTATGTGTGTGTATCTATATACGTATATATGTATATATACATATACATATATACATGCATTTTATATGCATAAACATATATATGTATATGCATGTACCTGTGTATATATATATATACATACATGTATGCATGTGTATGGTCATGTATTCTTGATTCCATGTCCAGTGCTCTATTCACTGTTGCATTTACTTTAAAATAGTCAGTAAACATTTATTGGAATGAATTGAATTGAATTGATTGACAATTCTGCATAGAAAAAAATATTATGCTTGACCTGAGAGGACTTAATAAAACTGAGAAAAAGAGAAGAGCAGATGGAGAAGTAGTCCTAGTTTTTCTCCAAACACCTAAACATTTATTCATAAGTTATTAAAAAATCAATAAAGAAAAATACCAAAGTAAACAAAGTCTAATAATATTTTCAGTGCAGTTCAGATAGGCAATTTTTTATAAGACTATGTTCCTTATTTGTCAATATTTACCTTCTTGAAGATAATAGTCCTTCTATTTGAACAGACATCATTCGTTAAATAGAGACAGGAAGAAAACAATAACATAAAACCAAACAAGGAAGAGGAGGGTAAAAATTCATTTTGGGGGATAATAGATAGTCTCTAGGAGGAAGAAAATGAATATCAAGTAAAAACAATCCTTAAAAAAATGTTATTTTGTATTTAAGGAAATGCTGTGCATGCTACTTTAATTTCATTTTAAAGATAGAAGGGACCTTCACAGCAATATTAAAATCTGTTTTTAAGAATATAGAGATGAGAAAAAAATTTAAATGTGAAGATTATCCCCATGCTGAATGTATCTATCCTCTCTATCTAATTTAAACAATTTCATCTATTTCTTGAATTTCAAAATACAAATAGTAATAATACTAATAAACAATGTCCTGTACTTCAGTCTAATCAACAACTCTCAAAATGATTTATTTGCCAGTTTGATAATGTTGGCAAACAAAATATCAAACATATAAGTAGATTTTGTATCTATGTTAAATTCCTTCTCTCCCCTACCTCCATACCCAATCCTTTAATCCCAAACTCAATGTATGTTTCATGTAGCATGGTATAAGAAAAATAATACTGTATTTGAACTTCAAAAATAAGTTTAATGTCCACTATGTACTACTCATGAGACCTTAGACAATTCACACATATCCATTTATTCATCCACCCAAACATAAAGAAAATAATGATTTTTTAAAAAAAAATTTTACTCTTTACATTGCCACCAGTGCCCAATATCATTAACCCTCTATATAAATTGAAGACTTGAGGTGGAGCCAAGATGCAGAGTAGAAGGACATCCCTCTGGAAGCTCTTCTCTCAAAGTCCATAAAATATCTGTAAAAAATGGCTTTTAACAAATTCTAGAGCAGCAGAAGCCACAAAACCACAGAGTGAAAGAGATTTGCAGTCCAAGGCAGCCTGAAAGGCCAATAGGAAAGATCAATTGCACTAGGTACAGAGCAGAGCACAGTGTAGTGCGGGCTGCACTATTGCAAGGACAGGAATAAAGCAGGCTCCAAGGTGCCACTACCAGCAGCACCAGGTCCCACATTCCTCAACTCAAAAATGCCAAAGACAGTTTCACAGGTGAGTGAGAAAGCTCTTTCACTTGGGTGAGAAGGGGAGAAGGGAAGGCAGCAGTCTAGCCCCAGCTCCAAGCAGCAGCAGCTTCCATTGTTGGAGCCCTGGCCTAAAGACTTTGGGAGAATTGAGCAGCTGATCTGGATCTCAACCTTGAGTGATGACCCCGGGGGCAGGAGGAGTGCTGGTGTTGTGGAACTAGTGGAGGCTCTAGAGAGGGAGTCCTGCAACCAGACTAGAGCACAGGCCAGGAGAGCAGTAAACTTCTCCCTTGATAGTGCCATCTTGGAGGAACTGAGAACTTACAGGTCCTTAGAGTATATCCCCTCCTGAAAAAGGATTAAAAAGTCAATTAACTGGCTAGGAAAATGCCCAAAAGGGGAAAAATAAAACTATAGAAGGCTACTTTCTAGGTGAGCAGATCCTTTTGGATGTGGAGGAAGATTGCCTACCATGAGAGGAAGATCTACAAGTCAAGTCTTCTGCATCCCAAACCTCCAAAATAAATATGCAGTGGTCTCAGGCCATGGAAGAACTCAAAAAGGATTTTGAAAATGAAGTAAGAAAGATGGAGGAAAAATTTGGAAGAGAAATGGGAAAGATGCAAGAAAATCATGAAATGCAAGTCAATAATTTGCTAAAGGAGACCCAAAAAAATATCCAAGAAATTATTACCTTTAAAAATAGATTAACTCATTTTTCAATGATAAATAGCCAAAGGATACAAACAGGCAGTTTTCAGAGGAAGAAATTAAAGATATCTATGTAAAAAATGTTCTAAATCACTCTTGATTAGAGAGATGCAAATCAAATTAACTCTGAGATACCATACCACACTTATCAGATTGGCTAACATGACAGAACACTTAGATGATAAATACTGGAGAAGATGTGGGAGAGTTGGAAAACTAACTCATTGTTAGTGGAGCTGTGAGCTGCTCCAACCATTCTGGAGATCATTTTGGAACTATGCTCAAAGGGCTACAAAAATGTGCATACCCTTTGACCCAGTAATACTGCTTCTGGGACTGTATCCCTAAGAGATCATAAAAATGGGAAAGGGTCCCAGAAGTACAAAAATATCTATAGCAGCCTTCTTAGTGATAGCAAAAAACTGAAAATCAAAAGGATGCCCATAAATTGGGGAATGGATGAATAAATTATGGTATATGAATGTAACAGAATACTATTGTGCTATAAGAAATGATGAACAAGAAGACTTCAGAGAGGCCTGGAAAGACTTGTATGATCTGCTGCTGAATAAAAGGAGGAGAACCAGGAAAACTTTGTGCATAGCAATAACGACAGTGTGAGAGTTTTTTCTGGTAGACTTGGAACTTCATTGTAATGCAAGGAGTTAAAAAATTTCCAAGGGTCTTTTAAGGCAAAATACCTTCTATTCCCAGTGAAAGAACTTTGGAATTCAATCACAGAATGTAGCAGGTCATTTTCTTTTGTATTATGTTTTGGTTTGTTATATGATTTCTCTCATTCATTTTAATTCTTCTACACAACATGACTATAGTGCAAATGTATTTAATAGAAATATATGTACGGAACCTATGTAAAATTGTATGCTGTCTTGGAGATGGAGGGGGAAGGTAAGGGAGAGGGAGAGGAAAAAATAATCTAAGTTTTATAGTAGTGATTTTAGAACACTGAAAACAAATAGTATTAATAAATAAAAAAAATAAAAAGAAAAAATAAACTAACTGAAACAGTAAAAGAGGTCCAAAAAGCCAATGAGGAGAAGAATGCTTTGAAGAGCAGAGTTAGTCAAATGGAAAAAGATGTTCAAAAGCTCAGTGAAGAAAATATTTCTTTAAAAATTAGAATGGAGCAGATGGAAGCTAATGACTTCCATCATTAGCATCAAGAGACTAGGTATCATCTTTCATGAAATTCTCAAGGAAATCTACCCTGATATTCTGGAACCAGAGAATAAAATAAGTGTTGAAAAAATTCACTGATCACTTCCTGAAAGTGATCTGAAAAGAAAATCTCCTAGGAATATTGTAGCCAAATTCCAGAGTTCCCAAGTTGAGGAGAAAGCATTGCAAGCAGCCAGAAAGAAATTTCGAATATTGAAGAAATACAATCAGGATAACACAGAATTTGGGAGCTTGTATGTTAAGGGATAGAAGGGCTTGGAATATGATATTCCAGAAGTCAAAGGATCTAAGATTAAAAGTAAGAAGCACCTACCCAGTAACACTGAGTATAATACTTCAGGGGAAAAAATGGTCATTTAATAAAATAGAGGACTTTCAAGAATTCTTTATGAAAAGACCAGGGCTGAATAGAAAATTTGACTTTCAAACACAAGAATCAAGAGTAGCATGAAAAGGTAAACAGGAAAGAGAAATCATAAGGGACTTACTAAAGCTGAATTGTTTACATTCCAACATAGGAAGATAATATTTATAACTCTTGAAAATTTTCTCAGTATTTGAGTAGGTGGAGGGATTATACATACATACATACATACACACACACACACATATATATTCATACTTATACACACATATAGATAGACAGACAGATAGATAGATAGACAGACAGACAGACAGACAGACAGACAGACAGATAGATAGATAGATAGATAGATAGATAGATAGATAGATAGATAGATAGATAGATAGATGGATGGATATAGAGGGCACAGGGTGGGTTGAATAGGAAGGAAGGATATGTAAAAAAGTAAGATTAAAGGGTGAGAGGAATATGTATTGGGAGAAGAAAGGGAGAAGTGGAATGGGGCAAATTATTTCTCATAAAAAAGACAAGAAAAAGCTTTTTCAGTGGAGGGGAAAAAGGGGAGGTGAGAGGGAAAAAGTAAAGCTTACTCTCATCATTTGGCTTAAAGAAGGAATAATATGCACACTCAATTTCGCATGAAAATCTATCTTACACTACAAGAAAGTAGGGGAGAAGGGGACAAATGGGGTGTGAGGGGGATGGTAGAAGGGAGGGCAAATGAGAGGAAGGTGGTTATTAAAGTAAACACTTTTTGGGAGGGATAAAGTCAAAAGAAAGAATAAAATAAATGGGATGAGCAGGATAGGTTGGAGGGAGATATAGGTAGTCTTTCACAACATGAATATTATAGACGTATTTAACAAAATTACACATACGTATCCTATATTGAATTGCTTGGCTTCTCAGTGGGAATAAGTGGGGAGGGAAGAAGGGAGAGAAGTTAGAATACAAAGTTTTGGGAAATAATGTTGAGAATTGTTTTTGCACGTAACTGAGAAATAGTAAATATAGGTAATAGGGTATAGAAATCTGTCTTGCCTTACAAGAAAAGAGAGATGGAGATAAGTAAGGGAAAGGAAGGGTGTGGTAGAAGGGAAGGTAGATTGGGGGAAGGGATAATCAGAAGGCACAGTGTTTTGGGGTGTGGGAAGGGGAAGATTGAGAAAAAGTTTGAAAGTCAAAATCTTGTTGAAATGAATGTTGAAAACTAAAAATAAACAAATAAGTAAATTGGAAAAAAAGAAAAAAACATTAATTGAAGTCTTCCTTAAACAAAAAGAACTATAGCTAAGAAACAGAGATGCACTGATCTTCTGTAATACCCTGTGAATCCTTGTGCATCCACAAAGTGCTACTTCCAGATTTATCAGTCTCCATAGCTGTAACTGATGATTGAGCTGATTTGAATTACCTTCTAGTCATCTCATTTCCTCTATTATACTGTTCATGTACATTATGCTCTTGATTTCTTTCATGTTAAAAAAAATTAACTTCTCTACATTGCTTATTTTTGTTATTTATTTTAACACAATCATAATTTGCCAATTTCCTGTATCACAATTTATTCACCCATTCCCTAAATGATCCTAAATTATTCACAGTTTGTTGTTGTTATGAAACAAAGTGCTACTATGACTATTTTGGCACACAAAGCATCTTTCTTTCTTTTTTTGAACATCATTGGCTATATCGGACAGTTGCCATTTAGCCTCTGCCCAACTATATCATCTTATATAAAATGAAAATAATCTGTGCTTTGATTTTGTTCCAAAGATGTACTCAAATGAAAAAGTGTTATGTTGAAAGTATCTAGGGAATATGGATGAAAACTGCAAATATTATTGCTATTATTCCGGTATTCCAATCTCTTCTTCACCGCTAAGTAACCTCATCTTAGTGCCTTCATGTCTCTGGGGATTAATTGTTTCAGCAATAAAATGATAATTTGATAATATGATCCCTGCAGTCCTTTATAACTTAAAAAAAAAACCTAATGATTTGATGACATCACAAGAGAGCAAGAAGTATTGTAAAGAATTCATTTGTGACATTGTGATGTCAGAATGCACTATATTATTCTCTTTTCCATGCACAATCTACAATTCACCCATACTGTCTAACTTGATGTCCCTGACACACGAAACTCTGCCTCATATCTCCATGCAGTTGCACTGGTTTAATCCATTCCTAGAATGTTCTCTTTCCTCATCTCTGCTTTTTGTAATCCAAATCCAATCTAGTTTCGTAAAGGATTCAGCCATTTCCCTCCACCTCACACTGCTACTATTGCTGCTGCTTACTATAATTGTTCAGCCTTAAAATTTCTAAGGAAATGTGACTCCTAGGCAATCCTGGATAAGCCAAGCATGAGACCTAAATTTTTTGGTCTTCCCCTTCAAAGGCTTACTTGCTAATGTCCATTTTGTTGGTAAACTCTGGCTTAGAGGATTATTTACTACCTTTCCACTGTTACATTCTACATAAATCTGTACATATCTTCTATATACGTGTAATTCCAAACTTCCTTGATGGTAGGTATTATTTTTGTGCTTCTCTCTATGCCCAGTGCCCCTCACTGTAATCTATTAAATGAAAAACTTAATTGATGTATCACATACGTTATTTTAAAAACATTTTACTTTTTTCATTCTAAAGCAAATTTTAACATTCATTTTTCAAAATTTTGATTTTTTTAATTATCTCCCTCCCTCCTAAACCTTACCTTTTCTTAATATGGAAGTGAATTTTATATAGGTTTTATATATGCAGTCATAGAAAGCGTATTTCCACATTGTCATGTTGTGAAAATAAATCATGGACTCAAAATCATCTTCCCCCCTTTAAAAAAAATCTCTTTGGGATATAGACCTACCTAATAGTGGTATTGCTGGATCTAAAGGTCTGCACAGTTTTATAGCCCTTTGGACATAGTACCAGATTGCTCCCCAAAATAGTTGGATCAGTTCATAGCTCCACCAATAGTGAATAAGTGTCCCAAATTTCCCCCTCCAACAATTATAATTATCCTTTTTTGGTTATATTAGCAAATTTGATAAGTGTGAGACGATACCTCAGAGTTGTTATAAATCGAACTTCTCAAATCAATAATGATTAAGACCATTTTTTGCACATTGCTTTAATCTTTTCATCTTACATCTACCTGTTCATATCTTTGGCCATTTACATATTGAGTAATGAATTGTATTCTTAGAAGTAGGACGGTTCTCTATATATTTGATAAATGAGACTTTCTCATCAGAGAAACTTACTATAAATTTTCCTCTAGTTTTCTGCTTTCTCTCTAATCCTGGTTACTTTGGTGTTTCTTCTCAAAACTTTTTTTAAATTAATGTAAATAAAATTATCCATTTGCCAACTCAGTATTCTCTACCTGCTGTTTAGTGATAAATATTTATATTACCTTTAGATATGACAGGTAATCTATTCCAGGTTCCCTAAATTTGCTTTAGTATCACCCTTTAAGCCTAAACCATTTACCCATTTTGATCTCCTCTTGGTATGTGACATGAAATGTTTCTCTATACCTAGTTTCTGCTAAACTGCTTCCCAGCTTTCCAGCAATTTTTGTGGAATAAGTTCTTGTTGCAAAAGCTGTGTTTATCAAACAGTTTATTACTATGGTAATTACCTATTGTATATTATTTGCTCAATCTATTCCACTGATCCACCACTCTATCTCTTATATGTTAGTTTAGCTAGCTATGATACAGTTTGAAGTCTGGCATGGCTGGGATAACCTTGACATTATTTTTTCATCAGTACCCTTGGAATTCTTCACATTTTGTTCTTCTGAATGAATTTTTAAAATTATGTTTTGTAACTATAAAATAATTTTTGATACTTTTGTTGGCATGGCATTAAACAAGTCAATTTAGGGAGAATTTTCATCTACATTACATTTGCTTTAAAAAATAACTAATGGTTTGTCTAATGCATTTTTTCATGAAACTATCTCCTTTTTTATTAGTTCAATCATTTTTTTTCATTTTATTAATGTCTATTGTAGTATTTTAGGATTTTCAATTTGATATTTAACTATGGATTTTTAATTTATTTTTCTAGTTGTTTTTTGTTTGCATGTCCAATTATTTGATCTATACTTTTTCTACTTTCTTAATATAAACATTTAGAGGTATAAATGTTCCCCTAGCTACTTCTTTGACTGCATTCCATAAACTTTGGTGTGTTGTCTCATTGTTGTCATTCTTCTTAATGAAATTATTGATTATTTCCCAAGATTTATTCTTTGGCTTATTCATTCTTTAAGATTGGATTAGTTTTCAATTAATTTTATTTTATTGCTTCTGGATTTTTCATAAAGTCCTTAGCTTTCACTTTCCCAGTTATGACTTTTAAGGAATTATTTTCTTCAGGACCTCCTTTTCCATTGGACAATTCTACTTTTTGAGGCATTCTTTTACCATTTGGTCTAATCTGTTTTTTAAGGTATTATTTTCTTTATTTTTTTTTTGTCTCTTCTACCAAGCTGTTGATTTTTTTTCTCCATGCTCTTCTTGCATCACTCTCATTTCTCTTGCAATTTTCCTCCACCTCTCTTACTTGATTTTCAAAATCCTTCTTGAGTTTTTCCATGGTCTAAGAAAAATACATATTTTTTTTCATGGAGGAGGCATTGGATGTAGGAGCTTTGGCTTTCTTGTATTCTTCTGTATTTAGATCTTCCATGTCACCATAGTAGCTATCTATAGTCAGAATTTTTCTGTTGTTTGCTCATTTTCTCAGTCTATTACTTGACTTTTAACTCTTTGTTAAAGTAAGCTTCTGCTTCTAGAATGGAAGGTACACTATCTTAAGTTTCAGAGATTTTATGCAGCTTTTTTCAGAAATACTACCAGAGACCTCAAAGTTTTCAGTTCTTTTAAGGTGGTATGATCTGAAGAGAGGTGTTTACTCCTCTCCTAGCCTGTGTTCTGGTCTGTGAGCAACCATAAGCACTCTTTTATGCCCTGAAACTGTGAGGAGGGTGTGCCCTTCACTGTGGCCAGAAGCTGTGCTATGGTACTACTTCTCACCTTGGGACTGCCTGGACTGTGACCCAGATCTGAGTATGGGCAAAGCAACCGTGTCCTATCTCCAGGCTAGCAACAATATTCCTGTAATGTCCTTCTGACCAGTTGCTTGACCCCCTTACTATCTGTGAGATGAGAGCTCCAGAAGCAGCCACTGCTGCCACTGCATTTTCAGTTATTTCCAAGGCCTGCTCCTGGTTTTCTGGACCTCAGTCTGAGCTAGCAAGGCTTGACCTGAACAATGCTTTTCACTTACCCTGGTACAACAGACCTTTCCTGACAACTTTCTAAGTTGTCTTGGGTTGGAAATTTGTTTCACTCTGTCTTGTTGTAGGTTCTGCTGCTGTAGTATTTGTTTAGAGTCATTTTGTAAAGGCATTTGGAAGAGGGGTTTGGAGGAGAGCTCAGGTGAGTCCCAGACTTTACTCAGCCATCTTGGCTTTGCCTGCTCCAAATAATTTTTAATCTATGTTTTCACAGGTCTCTATTTAATGTATTTATTGCATTATAATCTGAAAAGGATACGTTTCATATTTTTACTTTATCTACTTTCTTGTGAGGTTTTCACAATCTTTTGTGTAATACCGTACCCTGCTGAGAAAAAAAAAAAAGTATATTTCTTTCTATTCCCATTCATTTTTCTCAAGATGTCAACCATATCTAACTATCCAAAAATTCTATTCATTTCTTTAACTTTTTTTCTGTTTTTTTTTTTTTTTTTTTTTGGAGAATTACTTAGTTTTGGGAAGGGGAAATTGAGGTCCTTTCTAGTCTAATTTTACCATTATTTCCTATTATATATTTAAACTTTGCTTGAAGAGTAAGGATGCTATGCAATTTGGTGCGTAAATGTGTAGTATTGATATTACTTCATTGTCTATGGTGATTTTGGCAAAAAATAAAAATAGTTTTCCTGCTTATCTGTTTTACTTAGATCTATTTCTGCTTTCACTTTGTCTGAAGTTATGATTGCAACCCATGCTTTTGTTTTTCTTCATCATAATAAATTTTAGTTAAGGATCTTACCTTTACTCTGCTTCTGATGTGTATCTTGTATAAAGCATATTGTAGGTTCTTTTATTTAAAATTCACTCTACTGTCAATTTCCCTTTTAAGCGTGAATTCATCCCATGTGTATTCACACTTATGATTATTAACTGTATCTCCCTTCACCCCATTTTCCCCTATATTCCCTTCTCTCTCTGTCTCTCTCTATGTCTCTCTCTCTCTCTCTCTCTCTCTCTCTCTCTCTCTCTCTCTCTCTCTCCACTTTCATCCTATCCCTCCTCAAAAGTGTTTTGCTTCTGACCATCACCACCCCAATCTACCCTTCTATCTATCAGCACCCTCCCTTTTTCTTATTTCCCTCCCTTCCTACTTCCCTGTTCAGAATCATAGATATCTATACCCAGCTGATTGTGTATGTTATTCCTTCTTTCATTCAATTCCAATGAGAATAAGATTCAAGCATTGCCCACTTCCCATCCTTTCATCTACTTGAAAAAAATTATTTCAGGCCTCTTTTATATGAGATAACTTGTTGTATTTTTCTCTCTGTTTCCCATACTCCCAGAGCATCCTTCTTTATTATCCTTTTTCTGGGAATTTGGGAGTCACATTCCATCATAGTCAACTCACAGCCTTGCCCTCTATCTATTCATAAACTCTAACCACCCTAATAATGATAAAATCCTTACAACTTTAATGTCTCATCTTCTCATGTAAGAATGTAAACAATCTACATTTTTTTACATCCTTAAACATTTCTCTTTTCTGTTTTCCCTTTTTATGCCTCTCTTGAGTATGGTATTTCAAAATCAAATTTTCTGTTTAATTTTGGTCTTTTCATCAGGGATACTTGAAGGTCTTCTATTTCATTGAATATCCATTTTCCTTGAAAGATTGTACTCAGTTTCATTGAACAGATGATTCTAGGTTTTAATCCTAGCTCCTTTGTCTTCCAGAATATTGTATTTCAAGCTGTCTGATCTTTTAATCTACAAGTTGTTAAATTCTGTGTTATTCTGACTGCAGTTCCATGATATTTGAATTGTTTCTTTCTGACTGTATGCAAGATTTTTCCCTTGACCTGGGAACCTTGGAATTTGGCAACAATATTCCTATAATTTCTCATTTTGATATCTCTTTCAGGAGCTGAGTTGGATTCCTTCAATTTCTATTTTACCCTCTAGACCTATAATATGCAGTTTTCCTTGATAATTTATTGAGGATGATGTATAGGTTCTTTTTTGAGCATGGTTTTCAGGGAGTCCAATAATTTTTAAGTCATCTCTCTTCTATTTTCCAAATCAAATGAGATATTTCACATGTTCTATTTTTCATTCTATTGATCATGTTGCATTGTTTTTGGTTGCTTCATTGAGTCTTTAGCTTCCACTTGACCAATTCTAAATTTTAAGGAATTATTTTCTTTAATGAACTTATTTACTTCATTTTCCATTTGGCCAATTCGACTTGGTAAGGATTTATTTTTTTCCCAATGAATTTTTGTACATCTTCTTTTTCACTTTTTATTCTTCCTTTACCACACTTGATTTTTCATGATTCCCTTTAATCACTATCATTTCTCCAATTTTTCCTCTATCTTATTTTAAAAATCCATTTCAGTTGTTACAATAAATAATGTTTAACCAGGGACAAATTTACTTTTTTTCTTTGAGGTTTTGCCTGTAGCTATTTTGATACTGCACTATTTTGAGTTTGTTTTGATTTTTCCTGTCACCATAGTAACTTTCTTTGGTCAGGTCCTCTATTTTTGTTTTTTACCTTCTCACTTTTTTGCAGCCTATTTCTTGACCTCCAATTTTTTGTTAAAGTTGACCTTTGTTCCACAAGTAGAGCATGTCCCAAACCGCAGATTTTCTTTTTGTCTGTTGTTTTGAGAGCTAGTTTATGTGGTCTATATATTTTCAGTTTTTCCAAGTTGTATTGTGTAAAGATAGTTGTGACTTGTACTATGATTTGTGAGCAAACTCAGACACTCTTTTCCATCCTTGATTTGTTACTAGGGTCCCTGCTCTTCAGTGATTGCCAGCTTTAGTGTTTTAAGTTTCCTGCTCACGTTAGAACTGTGACACACACCTGTGACCCAAATTCCCATATGGGCAATGTAACAGAATCCTTCATAGCCCTTCATTATGAAGTTTTCTTGAACTGGAAAATTGTATTACCCCATCTTTTTTGTTGCTTTTTCCACAGAATTCAATTTGAGAAGTTATTTTTAAGTTGTTTGGAGGGGAATTTGGGAGAGTTCAGGTGAGTCCCTGACTTTACTCCACTATTTTGGCTCATCTCCCCACTCCAGGCCAGCATTTTTAAATTGTTATTATAAATTATACATAAAAATAAAAATAAAATCTATGAGATAATATTTAAAAATTATTTAAAATTACACTTCATATATTAAAAAATGTTTTATTTCTCACCAAAATGTTATTTTTAAAACTTTTTTAAATGACTAGCTTGATAAGGGACATTGGTCTAGGTCCTCAGAATGGAATACCTTAATAAGGAAAGGGGGTTCTTGGAAGGAGAAGAGCATATGAGATCCATAGAGCAGGAAAGGCTGGGGCCTTGAATTAGTCAAGTAGGCCCAAGGAATGAGAGTATTCAGGTAAGAGGGTTTCATCAACTATGTACACATCTTAATTCCTTGACATAAATAAGTAAATAGACAAATCAACCAATCCGTCATTCACTGTGGGCTCAGTGGATAGGACATATGTAGTTCTGAGTAAGGGGGAGAGAAAATGAGCTAAGACCAAGTGATCTCTGTGTGAGCAGTAGCAGTCGTAATGGCAACGAAAGCAGTGAGGTTTCCATTCTGCTTGAAGAGGTGGCTATAACAAAGTTAACAGGATCTCCGTTCCTAAGAACCAGGTCATGGGAGCTGGATGCTGGTAGTAACACCAGAGGTGAATGTCACTCTGCGTTCACAACAGTCTTTCCTCTCCTGGATAAAGTGTCAACTAACCTTGACTAATGGGACTGTTTTAGAGGCATGCTCCATGATAAGGTATACCACAGAGGGTGGGATATGACCGGTTTTCTGGTCACCTCAGTGCATTCTATCAGAAACTATCTCATGCATGAACTAAAAACTACTATGAAGACTTCTGATTTAGATGAACACTTGAAAATAATTAAATCAATTTCAATCTCTCCCTCTCTCTTTTTCTCCTTTTCCCCCTCAAAATCAGAAATAAACTAGAAAATACATCTCTTACATCAATACATGCTAGTATCTTTCCTACTTGGTATGGATTTGAGCTAATGTGACAGAAGTTCTTTACACCCCCCCTCCATCAGTCACTTTCCATTTTCTTCATATGACAAGGCAGAATTAATGTTTTCTTCTTCATAAAATATTGGGGTGGGGGATGGTAATGCATATAGAGTCATTGACATATGAGTCCAGGGAGAGCCTTGCTCAGTCAAATTCCGAAGCATGATCCTGTGAGTTTGCTTGTCCTGATTACACCCTGTGCCTGGAATGGGCTTGGAATAGGGATGCTGAGAGGGATGTATAAGTAGTTTAGATGTTTGATATTATTTAATGATTTTTTTAACCTTGAACAATGTTTTTGTTTTTTTTCCATCTTCTTGTCTTGTGTATTAAGCGCTGGTTAGTCTATTTCTGATATGAAATTTCTTTTGGGGGGGTCATGAAAGGTTTAAAATTGGAGAGGTTTGCAAAACATATACTTCCCCTTCCTGATAATTTTATGTGGTCCATTTCTGAGGCAATTTTGAGAAGAAAAGAGTAGGTCTTGGGAAAGGAACATCTTCCCATAGAAATACACTAATGTTCTGCCCCTGCTCTAATAATCTGTCTAATATTGTTTATGTTTCAGTGTAGAATAGGAAGTCATGGTGCATTTGGGAGATTTAGAATATGAGAGCATTTGTTGACTTTAATTATGTACAGTTTTTTTGTTTTAATCATGGCTCCTAAGTCAGGAAAAATAAACCAATGGAGTGATTATGTCTCATGGATTGAATAAGAAGCACTTTGATTTATATCTCTTTAGAAGAAATAGACTATCCCCACTGGTACCTTTTTGATATGATTGAGGACTGGGAGTGTTCTTGGTCTTAATACTTGCAATTTGTTCAAACCTTATCGAAGATGAGTGATTAAACCTTAGCACTGGGGATAGTTTGATTGGCTTAGATCATTATGGATCAGAATCAGCTTGTTATACCAGAGTTATGAAAGAGACTAGTCAAATCTCTAAGAGAGATTCAGATGCAGAAGTGATAGATCTGAAAACAGGCTTTGGTCCCCAATGTGAAGCCTACACAGTACACCAGGGACTTGAGCCTGCCCTCTCCTCACACACACACACACACACACACACACACACACACACACACACACTCCCTAAGTCTGGAGAGAAAAGTGAAAAAGATATAATATCAGAAGCTCTTGGGCTCGGTGTTTTGACAGAGCCTCTTGGCAGTAGAAACATCTGGAAGTAAGGACGGATTAGCCAGAGACCTTTGGTGATTTCCTGTCCAGTTAGTGTAAGAGATGCGGCATTGCTAGTATCCAGAGACTATTTCTGTGGAGATAGGAACCATAGCAGTGAGTGGAGAAGTTACTAAATCTCAGATTTCTGGGATCTTCATTGAGAGTTTAAATAACTACATATTTCTAGAGATATATCAAGAGTTCCTATACCAAGGAAAGAGTGTATGACCCTACAGCTGGAGGAGTAGCAAGGGACTAAGTTGTAATAGGAACACAAGCTCAATATATCCCTCTGTTACTAACTACAAGTTACAATTGCAAGTCAGAAGAGACGATTAACCCTCTAGCAACCCCAGTTTCATCGGTCTTTTGGAGATGTGAATGAGTACAAACCCTGAACAGGGTTTGGAGGGGTACCTGAGAAAACAGGGAATAGGACTCATTGGGACTATGAAGGTATGACTTTTGTAGTATACCCAAGTTTCCTTCTTTTATAAAATAATCTGAACTCTTAAGGGGTTATAATAAGATTAAACTGTATATGTCTCTGGAATGAAAGTGGGATTCATGACAATTATTATAACTGATTCAGAATTTTATCTGCTATTTAAGATCTGTAATTCCTTTATTTTTTATTTCCTATAGGGTGAAAAAAGGTTTTTGTTTGATACTATAAACTTGATACACATGAGCTGGAACCTTCTTTTTACTCACATTTTTGAAGACTGAAATGTATGTTATAATGGGATATTAGAGGCCAGAGCAGGGAAGGAAAATTGAGACTAAGAAAAAAAAAAACATTTGAGAAGTTTCTAATACTGAATCAAGTCTGTGTAAGATCAGAGGTTGTTGATCTGTGTCATGGGGGTCACATAGGGTCAGTCTTCTCTAAAAGAGTTGAACAAAGATACCACTTTCCCCTCATTTGACTGTTTCAGATTAGCCTTGATTTCTTTGTCTTTTTTACCCCCAGTCCTCCCTTTCTAGAAGTCCATGGGACCTAGAAATGTTATAAAGATCAAGTAGGAAATATTGCTAAAGAGTTTTGAAGTTCACGATAGGCAAGACTAATGTGTTGTTTTTGAGTTGCTTTGGCTATCCAGTGGTCTCACAGCCTTCTTAAGTAATGATATATAAAAATCAAGCTTGTCTGATTGAAGTAATCTGTTTTATAATATTTAAACCAAACTAAAGAGGGCTGAAAACTTTTTTACCTGAAGTACTGTGCTTCAAAAGAGCCAATTTCATGAATCAGTAGCGGGCAAGAGGGCTGCCACCTATAGGCAAATTAAATATTACAGTAAAAAGATGTCAAAAGGTGTTTTGCAGTCTTTTCTATTTGGATATTGCTGCTCATATGGAAAGCCTTAGATTGATGTGTTTGAAAGGTAAAGTGATTCTTTTAGAAAAGAAAAGTTAAGTTTTTTTCTTATATAATATTCATTTTCCTCAAATATACGTAAAAATAATTTTAACATTTTTTTTTCAAATTTTGAATTCTAAATTGTCTCCTACCCTTTTCAATTTTCCATCTCCCCATTGAGAAGGCAAGCAAATTGACATAAATTATAGTGAGACAAAACACTTTTCCATATAAGCCATTCTGTGAAAGAAAACATTAAAAAAAAAGAAAAATGAAGAAAGTAAAGAAAAAGTATCTTTGATCCGTAATCAGGATCTACCAGTCCTTTCTCTGGAGATGGATAGCATCTTTCATCCTAAATCCCACAGAATTGTTTTGGATCTTTGTATTGCTGAGAATAACTAACTTATTCATCCTAGATTACCATACATTATTGATGATACTGTGTACAATGTTCTCCTGGTTCTGCTCACTTCACTTAGCATCAATTCATGTAAGACTCTCTGGTTTTCCTGAAATCTGTCTGTTCATCATTTCTCACAGTACAATAGTATTCCATTAGAATCATAAGAAGCTTAGAATAGTGACCCTACTGCCCCAGGAGCAGAGTTCAACTTTAAAAGTCATGAAATAGACTTTAAAATGACTAAGAAATAGAAAAAAGTCCTGACTATAGAAAGCTACTATAGTGACAGGGAAAATCAAAACACAAACTCAGAAGAGCACAACAATGTCAATTCTATGTGTAAAGCCTCAAAAGGGAATATGAATTGGTCTCTAGTCCAAAAACTCCTGGAAGAGTTCAACAAGGATTTTAAAAATTAATTAAGATAGGTACAAGAAAAATTGCGGAAAAATTCAGTTATGCAGGAGAATCATGAAGAAAGAGTCAACAACTAGGAGAAAGGGCAAAAACTGACTAAAAAGTAGAATTGGCCAAATGGGGAAAAAATGGAAGAAAAAAATTCCTTAAAAATGTAGAATTAGCCAAATGGAAGCAGATGTAAAGAGTTAACTGAAGGAACTAATTTCTTAAAAGTTTGGATTGGAAAAGTGGACACTAATGATATTATGAGACACCAAGAAACTGAAAAGAATGAAAAAAATAGAAGAAAATGTTTAATATCTTATTGGAAAAACAAGTGACTTGAAAAATAAGTCCTAGACAGATGATTTAAGCATTACTGAACTAACTGAAAGTCAGGAGAAAAAAAAATCATCCTAGATATCATCTTTCAAGAAATTATCAAGGAAAGCTGCCTGGATATCCTAGAACCAGAGAGTCAAAGAGAAATTGAAAGAATCTACTGATCACCTCCTGAAAGAGATCCCCAAATGAAAACTCCCAGGCATATTTTATCCAAATTCCAGAATTATCAGACAATAGTATTAAATGATATTTAACAGAGAGACAGAGACACAGAGAGATTAGTAATGGGTGTATTAGTTATGGTCTTAGAGAAATTTCTGTGGTAATGTTTGTATACATACAAGTAAACTGTGCATATTTTCATTTTTATCCCATGTACCATATGTCTTTTTGTTTATTAAGGTCTAGTATAAAAATAGTCCTTCTATTTCATCAGTATTAGAGAATTTCCTTGGGATATTGGGAGTAGATTGGGCAGCTTCATATAGCAAGTCCATGTCCGGGGCATGGCTTGAAATCAGGTTTTGATAGTGAGGTCAAATCTCCATGCACTACACTATGTTGTCTCACACACAGGTGTGTTTGTATGTGTGTATTATCTTTGAGTGATGTATAATATATTGATCAATCAAATACGAATTATATAGCACCTTTCCTATGTCTCCTGTAATTGGTGCTACCACTTCATCTCTATTAACATGATAATTACAAAGTAGAAAAAAAGCACTCTTCCTCTTCTAGTTCCATGATCCAGTATAAAAAAACAGTAAATCACTTTAGCTCAGTTTATTTCATAGATCAGAAATTGATGATATTTCTTTTCTTGAATGACATAAATGCTGCAAATTACTGGCCACACAGAGATTTCCAAGAATGAAGAAATTTATCCATTTTCTTTCTTTATATCAGACTATACCTTGCCAGGTTGAAATAAAAGAGAGACCAGTAAAATTGTATGGAACAAGAATGAGAGAGGAGCAAAAGGAATTTTCAATGGCACTGTAGCAGAAGGCACGATCCACAGGTGGCCTATGGAATTAGAGACTTGAAAAAGTGATCCAACTGGGAAACAGGTGCAAAGGAATTATCTTAGAACAAAGAGAAATAGGTAACCAAGTGGTCTTTAGAAGAATACAGAAGATGTTGATACACCAGAACCGATGAACACACACACACACACACACACACACACACACACACACACACACAGTCCACCTATCAGACAGCCTGGATCTCTCCAAATTCACAGAGAATATTCTTTTCAAAAGCTAAGACTCCTGCAATGATTGTTTATCAGGTGTTGACAGCATTCTGGATAACACTTAGGCAGCCCTTGGAAAAACTGAGTTGTTCAGCCTCTTTGCAAATCTTCTCTTAGCAAGGGATAAAGGGACAACAGATGATAAGTTTGAAGGCACATAGAACTTAAGATCTTCAGATAGTTACTTTCCCCCTACTTATTCCCCCATCGACCCGAAAAAGGTTGAAAGCTTTAAGAATTTACGATCATCAGTGATAGACAGGTGATACAATTTATGGAGCTCTGGTCCTCCATACAATTTATAGAGTTCAGAAGAACTGAGTTCAAATGCTTATTAGTTGTGTGAGCTGATAAAGCCACTTAACCTCTGTATGCTCAGTTTTCTTAACTGTAAAATGGGGATAATAATAGCTTTACTGATACCCCCAATTTACACGGGGAGTTTGCTATCACAGGTTCTTTAATCTGATTTTCTAAGAGGAAAGGCAAATTTTAAGGGGTCGACAATCAATTTAATCAATCACATGTTCCATTCACTTAGTTAAGTGGAAAAAGTCAGTACCCTGAACTTCAGAGAAAATACAGAGAAATCAAAGATCAACAGATAGGCTTTCACTTGTCTGACATATATCAGTTGTCTGATTATACATACCAGAGAGGGAAGCGCCAACATCTGCATTTTCAAAGAGGGGTGGGGGAGCTCCTTAGTGGCTTCCCAGAGTCAAATCTGACCAAACAAAGCACTTCCAGTGAGTAAGTTCCAAAGTAAAATCTCACTCTCAGAGTATTTACACATTTTTTAGAGCCAGAGGCAAACACAACTCTTGAGAACCAACGCCTCATTAGAAATTTGACAAAAGGTCTGGACCTTCCTACAAATCTTCCCTAATCAAACTTCTCTTAATGGACAGGCCCCTTTAAAGTGGGGAAGATCTTTAATCACATTAAGATAATTCACAATACAAATGAATACACAGTTTCTAGTTAAAGAAACTCTTGTTTTTGTCTTTTAATCCTAGTAAAGACTCACGGTTGATAAAGGCAAGATTCAATCAGAGGCATTTGAGTAAACAAAAAAAAAACAGCTAAAGATTCTACTTTGCTTGTAATCACACACTTGCATGTGGGGGGTCAAATGAGAAAATATTAATAATCAATATTAATATTAATAAATTCATTATATCTGAAATCCATTAAAATTTGAAATCCCATATACCAGATAAAATTCAAATGGTTGGAAATACTGGAATGTTAACAGGATGCACTTCTGAAATATAAGATTTTAAGGGAAATTGTACAACTTTTTCATGCTCTTTTAAATGACTTCAATGAAGGAAAACTCAAGGGAAGAAGAAGCATTTAAGCAACTTATGAACATTTGCTTGTATCCAGCATTACACCATTCAATGCTGCAGAAAGCAATGTGATCACTGGTCTCCATCCTCAGGCAATGTAAATGCACTTTTGGTCATTACGCACTTGTATCTAAATCTTTACTACAAAAATAATCGTGAGGAGTTCATGTTTAAGAAGAATTTGAGGATTGCATAATATACAAGGATGTATTCATATTGCAAATATATTGCATAATATATTTATTCCTAATGACATTACTTTCTAAAATTTCCTTTTCCTTTGAGTTGTAATTAAAACTGTGCAGGTGTATCTCAGGAAGTTGATTGCATCAGCCTCTTTGTTCTCTAATTCAAGTAGACTCCTTCCTTCCAAAACGTTTTGCATTTTAGTGACTTTGCCAGGAACATACATGATATGTATTCAGTAAATATTTGTTAATGCTTGTCTGACAAAACATTTTGAAGGGAATTGCTTCACCATGTAATAAATTGTATTTGAAGGAAAAACAATTTTGCAGAGATTTTGGCAAAAGATGCAGTACAACTAAAGGCTTTTATAGATTAAATTTGAACAATAAACAGAAGTAAAATGGAACAGAGCTGCTAGTATTCTACAGCAAAATTTCCTCATTGCAACAACAGTTGAAATGCCATAGTTACATCATCTTTGTTCACCATGTGAGGAAGTGGCAATGCCACTGAATTCAGAAAGGCTAGTTGTGCTTGAGCAAACATTATAAAGAAATCTGTTCTGGAGGAACTATACATTATTAGAAGTAGTCAAAGATTGATTCTCAATACATTTCAAAATACATGAAAAGGTTATATATATTATTTAAAAAAAATTAAGAAGATATCAGCAATTAATGAACTATACAGTTGCTTTTCCATTTCTATAAATCCTATGTAAGAATGGCCTCAATTTAGACTGAAACTTAGGCGATGCTCTGATGAAAACCCAGGAAGGGAACAAACATTCATAGGCAATTTTGTGTATCAAGTCAAATGTTTAAGGTTATATAACAGGCCAAGGAAAGCAAAGCACACAAAATCTCAATAAGTGTATGGCTTTCTGATTTTAAAAAAGCATTTGAGGCACAGCACATAGGCTGTACCAATGCAGAACCTGCCATAGCAAAGCTGAACAGGAAGCCCCAAGTGATCTCTAGCAACAGCAGCACTGTGGAATCTCAAACATAATAGCCCAGGATGGGAGTACAGTTGAACTGAGCAAGAGAGAAGCACAGAATCCCAGGTAACTGGAGCAGCTGCTCCTGAGACTATCAGTTCACAGATTAAATGCTATAAGTCTCCAATTAAACTTCTGGAAGCCAAAATGGTGGAGAGATTGGTAAATACTCTACCTTCCCCCTTGTTGACCTTGAAAAAGTCAGAGAATATTTCATCAGGAAAAATCCTGGAACAGTGGGATCTGCTGAAGGGTAAGTGGTGTTTTACAGGTGAGGCTAGGAAAATCATGAAAGGGGGACCTCTTGCTGTGGCTGAAGGGGACCAGAGCAGGACCAGAGTTGTCACAAACAGCCCCAACTCAGTTAACCGGGAGGAGATCCTGAGACCCAGGGGAATGGAGTCTGTAAGTGCCAACATCAGGAACCCAGGCATGCCTCAGTACAGCCAGAGGAATAGCAAAAACACCAGTACAAACCGGTTTCACCAACCACTGAGCCTGCCTATGCTCAGAAGAGGAGATCTCCTGTGGCCAAAGCACCCCTCCCCTACACTTAACACAGCTAGCTTCATGGTAACTCTGGGGAAACTCAGAAAAACTTCACCTGGTCTCTACTTTAGCACATCAGTCAACTCAGCACCCAGGAAGCTACAGCATTCTAGCTTCTAGCTGAAAGAACTGGAGGTCACAATACAAAAAGCCTCAAATTCTAAGAAGAAGAATGGTGGTGCAGACCTCACTGTGCCTCAGAAGCAGAGATCCACTTTAAAAGTCAGAAAAAGGGGGATCATCATGAGCGAGAAGCAAACCAGAAAAGATAAGACCATAGAATTTGTCTATGGGGACAAGGACAAAAACATGAATACCAAAGAGGTGAGTACTGAGACTGTACTCCTATATGAAACTCCAGAAGGGAATATGACCTGATCTCAATCCCAAAGAACATTCTTGGAAGAGGTCAAGAAATATTTTAAAAGCCAAATTAGGGATGTAGAAGAAAAATTGGCCAATGATTTTAAAAATATGAAAAAAGAAATCAAGGAAGAATTTAAAAGGAAAATTGAACTAATAGAGGAGATCAATGAACTGGACATTCAGCTGAAAAAAACTAGAAAAAAAACAAACTGATAATCCCCAAGTAAATGCCAAATTAGAAATACTGAAAACCAAAGGAGAGATTAATAAAATTGAAGTTAAGAAAACTATTGAACTAATAAATAAAACTGAGTTGGTTTTATGGGAAAAAACCAATAATATTGATAAATATTTTGTCAAGATAATTAAAAAAAGAAATAAGACAACTGAATGAACAATACCACAAATGAAAGGGGTGAATTCACCTCCAACAAGGAGGAAATTAAAGCAATAATGAGAAATTACTTTGCCCAACTGCATGCCCATAAATTTGACAATCTAAATTAGCTGGATGAATATTTTTAAAAAATATAAATTGCCCAGATTAACAGAAGAGGAAGGTAAACACTTAAATGACCCCCTTTTTAAGGGGTTAAATAATCTCAGAAAAAGAAATTGAACAAGCCATCAGGGAACTCCCTAGCAAAAAAATCAAGATGGATTTACAAGTGAATTCTACCAAGTATTTAATGAACATTTCATTCCAATACTACATAGATTATTTAGGAAAATTGGGGAAGAAGGAATCATACCAAATACTTTTTGTGATACCAATATGGTTCTGATAACTAAATCAGGAAAAGCCAAAAAAAAAAAAAAAAACAAAAAACAAACAAACCAACTTAGAGTTCAATTTCTCCAATGAATGTAGATGCAAAAATTTTAAATAAAATATTAGTAAAATGAATGCAGCAACTTATAATGAGAATAATAAATTATGATTAAGAGGGATTTAGACCAGGAATGCAGGACTTGTTCAACATTAGGAAAACTATTAGCATTATTGATTATATCAACAAAAAACTAACAGAAGCCCATCTATTGGGGAATGACTAAACCAGTTGTGGTGTATAAATGTTATGGAATACTTTTGTGCTTTAAGAAATGATGAATAGGAAGACTTCAGAGAGACCTGGAAAACACTGAAGAACATAGGAATAAATGGAACTTCCCCCAAAATAGTAAGTAGTATCAACCTAAAACCTTCAGAAAGCACAACGGGAAGAAGCTAGATGAATTTCCAATAAGATCAGGAGTGAAACAAGGATATCCATTATCACCACTATTATTCAAAGCAGTACTAGAAAGATTAGCTGAAACAATAAGGAAGAAAAAGAAACTGAAGGAATTAAAAGAGGCAAAGAAGAAATTAAGTTATCACTCCTTGAAGATGTTATGATGATATACCTAGAGAATCCCAGAGAATCTAGTAGAAAATTACATGAAATAATAAACAACTTTGGCAAAGTTATAGGTTACAAAATAGACCCACAAAAATCTTTTGCATTTCTGGATATTACTAACAAAACCCAACAGCAAGAGATAGAAAGAGAAATCCCATTTAAAGGTAGGGCAGACACTAAAAAATATTTGGGACTCTACCTGCCAAAGCAAACCTAGGAACAGTATGAACAAAATTGCAAAACATTTTTCACACAAATAAAGTCAGATCCAAGTAAGTGGAAAAATATCAGTTGCTCATGGACCTAGCCAATATAATAAAAATGACAATTCTACCTAAATTAATTTTTCTTATTTAGTGTCATACCAATCAACCTATCAGATAATTATTTTGTAGAGCTAGAAAAAGTAATATCAAAATTCAACTGGAAAACAAAATGTCCAGAATATCAAGGAAATTAATGAAAAAAAATTCTAAGGAAGGTGGCTTAGCTCTACCAGATCTGAAATTGCATTATAAAGCAGCAATTATCAAAACTACTTGGTACTGGCTAAGAAACAGAATGGTAGATCAGTGGAATGGTTTAGGTACCCAAGACATAGTAGTCAATGAACATAGCAATCTACTGTTTGATGAACCCAAGGATCCCAGCTACTGGGATAAGAACTCACTGTTTGACAAATATTGCTGGGAAAACAGTGTGGCAGAAACTGGGCATAGACCAATGTCTGACTCCATACATAAGAATAAATTCCATGATCTAGGTAAAGTACATGATCTAGGTATAAAAATTGATATTATAAACAAATTTGTGGAAGAAGGAATTTATCAGATTTATGGAAAAGGAAAGAATTTTTGACTTAAGAAGAGATAGAAAACCTTATGAAGTGCAATATGGATAATTTTGATTACATTAAATTGAAATGTTTTTGCACAAACAAACCAACCAAGATTAGGAGAGAAGGAGAAAACTAGGAAATAATTTTTGCAACTAGTGTCTGTGATAAAGGATTCATTTCTAAAATATATGGAGAACTGAGTCAAATGTAAAAGAATGCAAGTCATTTCCCAATTGATAAATGGTCAAAGGGTATGAATAGGCAGTTTTCAGAAGAAAAAAATCAAAGATAACTTTAGTAATATGAAAAAAATGCTCTAAATCATTATTGATTAGAAAGATGCAAATCAAAACATCTCTGAGGTGCCACATCACATCTATCAGATTGGCTAACATGACAAAACAGGAAAGTGATAAATGTTGGAAAAGATGTGGGAGAGTTGGAACACTAATTCATTGTTGATGAAGCTGTGAGCTTATCCAACCATTCTGGAAAGCAATTTGGAACTAAGCTCAAAGGGCTACAAATATATGTATACCCTTTGATCCAGCAATACTGCTTCTAGGATTGTATCTCTAAGATATCATAAAAATGGGAAAGGGTCCCACATGTATAAAAATATTTATAGCAGCAGTCTATAAATGTTGGTGGCCCAAAACTGGAAATCAAGGGGATGCCTATCAATTGCAGAATGGCTGAATAAATTGTGGCATATGAATGTAATGGAATTACATTCCATTGTGCTATAAGAAATGATGAAGAGGAAGATTTCAGAGAGGTCTGGAATGACTTATATGAACTGAGGCTGAGCAAAAGGATCAGAACCAGGAGTACTTTATACACAGCAACAACCACAGTGTGCAAGGATTTTTTCTGGTAATCTTAGAACTTCATTGCAATGCAAGGACTTTAAAAATTCCCAGTGGTCTTTTTAGGCAAAATGCCTTATATATCCAGAGAAAGACTTATGGACATTGATTGCAGAATGTAGCAGATCATTCTCTTTTGTATTACGTTTTGCTTTGTTTTAAGATATTCCAGAAGTCAAGGAGCTAGGATTAAAAGCAACAATCACCCACTCAGAAAAGTTGTGTATAATACTTCTGGGGAAAAAATGGTTGATCATTCAATGAAATAGACGACTTTCAAGCATTCTTGATGAAAAGATCGGAGCTGAATAGAAAATTTGACTTTCAAACACAAGAATCAAGAGAAGCATGAAAAGGAAAACAGGAAATAAAAAACATAAGGGACTCACTAAAGTTTAGCTGTTTACATGTCTAAATGGAACGACAATATTTGCAACTCAAGATTTTTTTTCAGTATTTCGGTATTTGGAGGGATTTTATACATACATACATACATACATACATACATACATATATATAGACAGAGGGCACAGGGTGACTAGGAAGGGGTGATATCCAGAAAAAATAAAATTAAGGGGTAGGAGAGGAATTTATTGGGAGGAGAAAGGGAGAAATGGAATGGGACAAATTATCTCTTCATAGAGACAAGAAAAAAGTGTTTCAATGGGGGGAAAAGGGGAGAGGTATGAGGGGAAAAAGTGAAACTTACTCTCATCACATTTGACTAAGGGAGGAAATAGCATACACACTCAGCTTGGTATGAAAATCCATCTTAAACTACAGGAAAGTAGGGGAGAAGGACATAAATGGTGTGTGTGTGGCATAATAGAAGAGAGGGCAAATGGGAGGAGGGGGTAATTAAAAATAAACACTTTTGGGAAGGGACAAGATCAAAGGAGAAAACAGAATAAATGGAGGGCTGGATAGGATGGAGGCAAATATAGTTAGTCTTTTACAATATGACTTTTATGGAAGTCTTTTTCCTACCTACACATGTATAACCTATATTGAATTGCTTGCTTTTTCAGTGGTGATTGCTGGGGAGGGAGGAAGGGAGAGAAGTTGGAACTCAAAAGTGTTAAAAATGAAGGATAAAAATTGTTTTTACATGCCATTGTGAAATAAGAAATACAAGTAATTGGATATAGAAATCTATCTTGCCCTACAATAAAACAGAGGAGATGGGGATAAGGGAAAGAGGAGGGGGTGTGATAGAAAGGAGGGCAGATTAGGGAAAGAGGCCATCAGAATGCAAAGTGTTTTGGGGTGGGGGGAGGGAAGAAATGGGAAGAAAATTTGGAAATCAAAATCTTGTGGAAATGATTGCTGAAAACTAAAAATAAATTAATTAATTTTAAAAAAATTATTTGTCCTTCCTTACCAAAGAGGTTCCATTTTTATTTGTGCTTTTTCAATGAGGAATTTGAAGCTTAGGTTAATCAACATATCCTCTGCCACAAGACAAACAGCACTCAAACTCAGGTCTTTTCTTACTATAAATTTACAGATTTTCCTCCTCTGAAATGTTACAATTTCTTGCCTTAAAATATAAATGAAGTAACTTCAAAGGAGTGTTCCTGACAAAATGTAATGAGAAACACGAAAAAAACAAAGATAGCACATTTTCAGCTGGGGAAGATGGAATAGTAGGGAAATCTTCCTGGAAGGGATACCACCTGATTTGGGGCTTAAAGGAAGGGAGAAATTTCTACAGGTGAAACTGGCTGGCTGTTTCAGGAATGAAGAGCAATGTGATTGAAGACACAGATATGAGGGAGAACAGAATAAACAAGAATATAGTGCTTATTTCTGTTTCTGTGAAATGAAGAGCATGTGATGTCAATATTGTTAGATCAAGCTAGAAAGTGAGATTGGAGTCATTCTTGAAATCTCTGTCTTGGATTTGAAGATAAATAATTTGCATTTAATTAATTTGACCAAGCCCATGGATTGAACAGGGAAGGGTCCCTGTCCAGCCACCACTCAATGGGAATTTTGGACCTTCCCAGCTTAGAGTGAAAGTCAATAGTAACAGTTTCTCTTACAATGAGGTTGCTGCCCCTTCCACAATGATTTATCTATTTATTTTCTCTTCTATTAAAGGGGCCATCCCCCCTTCCACTAGCTTTTAAAGAGCTCTATTCACTGAATGGGCATTACCTCACTTTGAGTGTGTATCTAAAAGACCAAGGTCTCCCATTGCATCCTGTGCTATCTCCAGTCATCCTAATGAATATCTGGTCACTGGATCCAGATGGCTCAGATGGAGAAAGTGAGGCTGGTGGCCTTGCACAGTCCTCCCTCACTGAAAACAAAGTAAAGTGCAAGTCATGTCATCATTTCTCTGATGTCATGGTCCTCTTTGGAAACAAAGGACGAACACAGCAACAACCAACCATCAGGAATAGCTGATGCTTTATGAAGCAAACAAACAAAGCTACATGATAGAATGGATAGAGCAATCACTGGTCCTGAGTCAGGAACTCTTGATTTCAAATTCTACCATAGACACTTAAGTATTTCTGTGACACCAGGCAAAAATTTAACCTCTGTTCCCTCAGTTTCTTCTATTGTAAAATGGGCATAATAATAGCACCTACCCATCAAGGTAGTTAGGAGAATCAAATGAGCTATTTGTAGGCACTTGGCTGAGTGCATAGTACATAGTAGGCTCTATATAAATACTTATTACTTTCCTTATCTTCCTTCAGCCCCAACAAAAGAAGTGAAATGAATTAGGACTATTGAGAGAGGTATGAAGGATTAATTGTTGAAGGCAAAAAGTAGAGTCAGTCAGATTATATGGGAAGAAATTATAATAGCCCAGGAAAGAGATAGTGAAATCTCAAATGGAAATTACTGCAGCAAGAGCTAGGAATAAGGATGAATGTGCAAAAGTGGTATTATTGCCAGGATTTATCAACTACTGGATCTAGGGAACAAAGAAGAGAGAAGTGTTAAAGATGACTCTGAGGTTTCGAGTCAATATTTACAGCAAAATGGTTGCATTTATCAAAATGAGGAAGTTAAAGGTAGTGACAGGTTTAGCGTGAAACATGAGAAAATCGATTGTGGTTTTAGAAACAATACGGGTGCAGTAGGAAAAAGTATTGAATTTGGATTCTAAATACTTGGGTTAAAATCACTTTTTTGCCAATTTTTATCTATATCCCCGGTCAAGTTACTTGAACTTTTGGATCTCAATTTCCTCATCTGTAAAAAGATGATCTCAAAAGTCACTTTTGAATTTAATCT
Source organism: Bettongia penicillata ogilbyi (assembly GCA_023548195.1). Taxonomy (NCBI): domain Eukaryota; kingdom Metazoa; phylum Chordata; class Mammalia; order Diprotodontia; family Potoroidae; genus Bettongia; species Bettongia penicillata. The sequence goes on from JAJHZJ010000733.1 coordinate 208,996, forward strand.
ATGATTCCATGACTTGTAACATATCTTTCAGGCTTAAATGTTTTTCCTTACTTTTCTCTAGTTTTTGTAGCTCCAATAGAAATATTTTCTTTGTTTTTTTCTTTGATTGACATAAGTGGAGAGACTAGTTGAACTCCAGAATAAGTGACCAGAGAGTACATTGAATCCAAGACCCTTAAATTTACAAAATATTGAAAAAAGACAAAGGAAGTGCAAAACTTGCCCAAAGTCACACACCTAGAAGGCTCATAGGATCATATAGATTTAAAATTAAAAAGGGACCATGGGCTTACAGGCTTATCAGTTTAGAGCTGGAAGGGACTTTATAGTTCATTTAGTACAATTTCCTTATCTTATAAATAGCAGACTAAAGTTCATAAAAGTTAAATGATGCATCAAAAGTCCAACGGGTAGTAAATGGCCAAAGCTGGTATTCAAATCCACATCTTTCTTCATATCCAGTTTTCTTTTCATTGTACCAACCATATTGCCATCCTTAATAAAATGCCACATCTTTTCTATGTAATCAAAAACGTTTATTGATGGTAACCAAGAAAAATTATTACCTCAGTTTACAGGTAATCTATACTGTCTTTAGGCTGCTTCTGAGCCCTATCACAACATCCTCCTGTTGATACTATAGAAGTTCAGTAACCTTCAAGATTTGTGAACTTCTTTCAACTGTGTGACTTCTGTGTTGTGAATGGGTGATATTAAAATCACCAGATCTAGGATAGCTTTGACTTTAGCCCTAATATATATTTACCATCTCACTCTTCCAACAGTGAGGTATTTGGTAGTTCAATGCACGCAGAACTCCTCAGTCCTAGATATAACTTCATGCTGCAGTGCATCCATTTGCCCTTTTGGGTCAAGAAAGGAAAGACAAAATACAGAAGAATTGTTTTCTCTACAAACCTTCTTGAATGGAAGACTTCCATCCATTTTCAATTGCTATTTTGCTTCATACTTCTTTTATTTTTAAACAGTAAGCTATAGTGAATATAACACATAAAAGAGAGGGAAAAAAGAGAAAGGGGAGATAACAATAATCTTAGTTCATAATCAAGCAGAGAAATTCACTAATTTAGCTTAGAGAGACTGTCATACATTAGCTACTTTAAAGCAAAAAGAACCAAGACATGTTATAATTTCAGTTATGAAGAAGGGAAGTGATTGAAGAGTTATAGGACTATGTGAATACAATTACACAAAAGCAAGACTCAGGGTGGATTAATAACTATATTTAGTAAGTGGAATGTGTGAAAATAAGATTAGGACAATGGATAAAAAATGTAGCAATAGAAATATGACTAATATTTCTTAAATAGGGAAAGAGACAACATGTAAAAATATACATAGAGATTGGATATCACAATGTTTTTAACTAAAATAAATAGGTCAGCTTTTAGGGACCCTTTACAGGAACACTTTACAGGGTGGCAAGGGTCAAGCCAGTTTTCTAACAGAGAAAATGCTCTATCCTAAATTTCCATGAAGTTTCTCATGCATTTTTTGTAGTCAATATATTTTTTTATTGAAGGTAATTAATTATTAAGACCATGATATTGAGAATCTCTTCCCAGAAGGTATCTTGTCAACCATAATATCTTAACAAAGCTGATAGAACATGCATCCCTTAAGTCACCTTGTTAAGATGGAACCTACCCTTGAGTATCCCTTAAGAAGAAAGTCCTGAGGCTTTCTCCAGGCTTTCTTCATTGATCTTCTAGACAGTCAGCTTGGAGAATTCAATAGTCAATTTTCTCATCTAATTAGCATATCTTACTTTATATAGAAAAACCTTCTATTGGTAAAATGTCATCTTTGGAACTCTGCAGAACTGTGATGGATTAGATACCAATTCTGACATCTAAGGTTGTTTATTTTCAGAATCTTTAAAAACCACTTGGTGCATATCTTCCATTTCCATTGCCACAACTGAACTGGGATTTACTTCAAAACTTTGAAACTCCCTCCCCTAACCCCCAAGGTAGCTTGGAGTATGAGAAATACAGGTAGGAGATTCTAAAAATTGTAACTCAAATGCTTTACTTTGGTGGTTGTTTATAACTCTCCACACTTTTTTTGTATCTTTGAGTTCAATAGTAATCAATATGCCTGATGTTTTAACAAAAGTTAATAACTTTTCGACTATGTGCAAATAACACTAGGAGACATAGCTTCTTCTCATGAAACAGTATCTAATTCAAGGTCTGCCTCAGTGCCAAATGATGAATTAACCCAATTGAAACAGTTAGAAAGGAAAGTTGTTAAGAAAACTAGGGCAGCATGGCAACATCAAAGCTCCGCACAACAATATTTAATGAACAGAAATTTTGGTTTTATATTTTTTCCTGGGCAAAATTGAGAAAATAGATTATTTTCAGTAGGAGGCATGGCAGAGATTTGTTTTTGTTTCTTTAGATTTAAAAATTATCTCTAAGAGGCAACATTAAGATGGAAAAGTGTCCTTGACTGGGTGCTTTGAGATTAAACAACTACCTTCTCTGTGTACATTCTTTTATTAAAAAGAAAGGTAAAACCTTCTTTGTACTACTTAAGAAGAAAATGAGCTATTATTTTCTTTCCTATCTCTAAGATACATGTTTAAGGAAAAGGAAACAGCTTTAATGATTTAAGTATCCGAAATCACATTTGGGAAGAAATGGAATTTTCCTAGAATGAAGGGAAGTGAGATGCAATTAAGTAGCTATTTTTCCATGAAGGGGGACTCAGAGGGTAAAGACCATATTACACATCATTGATTTACTTAATTTCTTTTTTGGGGGGCGTATTGGGAGCAGAATTGCATCAGACCTGTGATTTCACCAGTATAGGAACTCCTGCTTTGAAAATGTTCTGCATCCTTGTATATTGGTAACTCACTTGGAAATTGTAGTTTTAAAGAGTTGCCCAGCACTAGGAGGTTAAGACACCTTGATCAAAGTCAAACAGTTGACATAGAATGTGTCAAATGTACTAATTAAGATTCAGTCTTCTTGAATTAAAGGTCTTCCCTGTGTTCACTATGTCATATAACCTCGTTGCACAGATAGTTAAGGGTAAAAACATGTTATTATGCTCTATAATCTTTGGAAGACTTGATTAGAGAATGGACAACATAATTTAGCCTATTTAATATACACACATTTGTGTCTGTATGTGTATATGTACATATATGCATATATATGTGTATATGACTTGTATATGTCAAATGCTATTTTCTACAATGCAAGAAATGAAATTAACTCAACACTATAATGGAAATTGAGAATATATTTTCCCACGCAAAGGAAATCACAATGACCTAGCTTCTTTTGTATCTTCTGAAGAAACAGACCTACATGATGTGTTAGCCTTCTCATTTTTACACTATAGAATCTATAAATAGATAATGTTTGTATGAAATTTAAAAACAGAGGAAAATAAAATATACCCAGAAGCACCCTAGCTGTCATGTGAATGTAGCAATTCTCTAATACTTGCAGTTCTCTTGAAGAGGACAGGATAAAACTTATAATAGGACATTAAAAGACAATGGCAAAAAAAAAAAGAAATCTTATTTGTTTTTCTGTTAGGTGCGAAGGATGAACAAGAATGTATTTGTAAACTACTAATCACTTATTCTGTGCGATATACTTTCTCACTTATCTCACAAAGTCCTTGTGAATAATTCCCTGGAAGACTATAGGAATTATGAACCTGTGCAAAGAACTGTTTATCTCAAATGACCATTTCTTGACCAAAGACAGCTGTCTCTAAAGAACTTTATCCCTATGAGCTGAGCTCTGACTATTTACCTATTTTATACCACTAAGCGTATCTGTAGATGATCATAATATTACATTGTTATATTACAATGGTTTGAATGGCATCATCAGATAGCATTTAGATATTTTAAAGGTTTGCAAAGCATTTTACAAATATTATTCCATTTTATCTTCTCCCTATTAGGTATGTGCTATTGTTAAACAAACAAACAAACAGAGTTCATATTTAAATAGAGTGTACTATGTGCCAGGCACTCTACTAAGCACCTGACAGTTATTATCTGTTTTGACAACAACTCTTGAAGGCTGGTGCCATTATTTTTCTCTTTTTACAGACAAGGAAACTGAGGCAAGTAGTAGGTAGTTAAGCTGCTCCATTTCTATGTTAAGTTAAGCTCCACTTCTTCACAAATGTGACTTCACAGTCACGTAACTAGTATTTGAGGCCGTATTTGAATTCAGGTCTTTCTGACTCCAGGCCCATTATGCCCTGGTCAGACCAGATCTGAAGCATTCTGAACACACATTTTAGGGGAAGGGCAAAAACCAGATGGGAAATGTCCAGAGGAGAGTAACCAGGATGAACCCTGAGGTTTCCATGTTAAGGGAAGGGCCATTCCAAACAAGACGAAGAGTCCAAAGAGAAGCCCCCTCAGAATACTCAAGGATCAAATATAAAATCTGCTATATGGTTTTCAAAGTCCTATCATGTTTATACCTTTCTAGTGTTCCTACAGAGGTAATCTATAATAGAGTGTAATAGAGTAATGAAAAACAATAGACAAACACACACACACATAACTATATATATATGCACCTACACACTATACACACACACATGTACATATACACACTATATATAGTATATGTATATAGGCATATACACCAATATATATGATATACACATATTTACATGTATATGTATATACACACATGTATCCATATACACATAAACATATCTATTGCTGTTACTTGGATAAAATATCCCATCTCTTGATTCCAGGCATTAATATTTGCTCTCACCCATGCCTGGAATTCTCTATCTCTTTATCTCTGTCTCTTGGCTTCCCTGACTTCTTTAAAACCCCACCTTCTCCAAGGAGTCTTTCCCAAACCCCCTTAGGGCTAGTGCCTTCCCACTGCTGCTTATCTCCAATTTAGTCTGTCCCTATGTAGCTTATACATTGTGGCTTACATATCGTCTTCTCCTTTAAACTGTGAGTTCCTTGACAGCAGAAGGCATTTTTTTAACCTTTCTTTATAACCCCAACACTGTGTTGTAAACATAATAAATGTTTGTTGTTGTCAGAAAGGACAGAATTTTCTGGAGTGCTTATTTTCCAGTCTGTCAAATGTGTCAGCACACATGGAGCTCTCTCTCAGAATTCCATTGGAGAAGGGTGCAGCATCAATGTGATATTCACAACACCTATGTCAGCCATGAATATCCCAGCACAATTCTGCCTTGTGAAATAGAACACTCTCCACATGAAAGAGAGAACCAAAATATTTATTCAGATACCAGATAGCCAAATTCCTCACAGAAACAAAGAAATCCACACCCAGTAACAATGCAGAGAATAACACCATATCCAAGCCTTCCCCCTGCTAGGCTTCCCACAAACCAACTCCCTTAAACAAATCACAAACCACCTCTACTACTCAGTCTAGTGGCTGCCATTCCCAGCTCCATTGCTCTCTGACTAGCTTCCTCTCAGCTCTGTTCTAGCTTTACCTCTTCCTGTTCCATGTGACTACTCATATGACTCAGACTTTCATGTGACTTAAGCAGACCCTATTAATGGATGGGGAAGATCTTCCCATTAAGAAGAAAAATTACATTAGCGATAAGCAAAAATACATTATCAATACCCAGGGGAAGGGAAATACCACTTATTCACTCCTTTACCCTGTGTAGCAATATCAAATATCTACATATGGAAGTGGGCATATATTCTGGCCTAGATGAGTCACAACCTAGTTCCCATGTTTCTGGGCTAATATACTCCTTGTTGACATTCACTCCTCCCAAAACTGGCTGTCATGTAGACCTCATACATGAGAATTCATGTCCCTTCTCTTTGACATTGTAGAGATATAGAATTCCTAGATTTCCTTCAAAGCTCAGGTCAAACCCTACCTTCTATCATTCCCTTACCTGCTCCTAGCCTATGAAATTATCTTGTGTTTATACACACAGAGACACATACAGTTACATGTATACATATTTACATATGCATACATACATATATAATACATATATTTACATTTATAATACATACACTCACACATATAGATAGATACATATACATACACACATATTTTGAGCACCCCCCCCAAATACTGTAGGCTCCTTCAGTGCAGATGCTATTTCATTTTTGGCTTTGTATCCTCAACATTTAGCATAGTTCCTTGCACACAGTGAGTGGAGAGCACATGTAAATTACTTTATTATGCCATTTTTCCTAAGATTTTTGGTCTTCTGGTAATTGTAGAAAAATCCATCTTTACCATTTTCCTTCTCATGTAATTCTCAACAATCCTATTAATTAGTGTTTAGAAGTACACATTTAAGTAAAATGTGAGTGTGCATTTCCATGTTGAAGATTAAAGGAAGTTACATAGTATAGGCAGTGTCACCTCAATATTAAAATAGGACTTTACCTACATTTCATGGAAAGCTAAGAATACAGCTGATGTTGAAATATAATTATGTCTTCAACTGAATTACGATGCGTGATAGAATAATGCAGCAGAAAGAAAAATGAACTGCAATATTAGGAAACTTGAGCAAAAGTTTTGTCACCAATTAGCTATATGACAAGATATTTTTTTCCTCTACAGCCTTTTAATTCTTTTTATTATTATGTCCCCTCCTGAATTCCTGTTTAATAATCTCTAGTACCTTCCAATTTTCTCCAGAATAAGGTAGAAAATTCTCTTTTTTTGGTATCCAAAGCCCTGGCCCCCTACTTTCCAGTTTTTTATAGTTTCTCCCCCACCACTCCCACATTATGCAATCCAGTGACAGTGGCTTCCTGGCTGTTTCTCACATAAGATACTGGGCATGTTCACTAGGTGCCTCCTATGTTTGACACATGTTCTCTCCTCAACTCAATTTCATGGATTCCTTGACTTCTTTCAAGTCTTAAAGGAAATTCTACCTTTTCCAAGAAACCTTTCCCAGTTCTTCTTAATGTTAGTGCCTTCCCCCTAAGATTAGCCCCAATTTATCCTGCTTATCTCATCTTTGTACCTAGTGATTTGCATATTGTCTCCCTTTCTTTTTTATCCCTAGTACTTAGCATAGTGCTTGGCACATAATAGTAGCTAAATAAACAGTAGTTGACTAGTTAGCTAATTAGATAGCTTCTTTTTCCATTCTTTCTCTAAAATTTTAAGATTCAAGAGTTAATCCTACTCTGTTATTCATTCAGAGGTTTATCCATGTCTAACAAATATAGCTAAACTAACAGCTCATTAGTATGATCTGCAATTGAGTTCCAAGACCAACTCTATGAATAGACATACAAGACTCAGTGTATTTTGAAGAACTCAGCAAGATCCTACTTGTCTCTGATGTTGCACTTCTCTGTTAAACTTATTATTAGAATCCTTTCTTTAGGGTATACAACAAAGTGGTGTGGAAGGAGGGAATTTCCTCTTGAAGGTCACTGTTCTGAGATTGGAGAAAGTATCATTGGAATGGGAAGGAGAGGGAATGCTCTATCAATCTTCCTAATGTATGACTATTAATTACATCATTATATGCAATTTCTATCATTTAACTATTGTAATTATCAAGATTAATGGTTTCTTGTATTATATCTTACTTGACAGTTTTCATAGATCATTTAAAAGCCTTGTCTTATTTGAAGCCCAATGCAATTCTTTGCTGTAGACAAAAAAATACTTTATTATAACCATTTTATAAATAAGGAAACTATAAACTATAGAGAGGGTAAGCAACTTGTTTAGGGCTTCATGGTGAGTGAATAATAGATCTGGAACTAGCATCCATACCTTCCAACTCCAACTCTCAACTCTTCCTTGATTATTTTTTACTGGTAAAGGTTAAAAGAACATGACCCTCACTGGATTAGATATAGGCCAGGGTGTACTGGAGGCCATTCACATTGACTCTTAACAACTGATTTTTAAATTTTCAGTGTGAACATTTACACTTTGGAAATTCACAAGCACTATAAATCAGGGCTCAATTTATTGTTTGCTGCTTGCCAGGACATAGGAAAATGATTGGGAAAATGTAAGTAATTGAGATTAAATTTAAAAGTTGTATGCACATTGTTCCTTCCCAGAATGCCAATGACTGCTAAACATTGCATACAAGACAGTTAACTTTTCAGGGTCTGGAGAGGGAAGGCATTTATTACACACCTACCATGTTCAGAGGACACCCAGAGAAAGAAGGGAAGAAGTAAAAACTCTTTAGATTCTAAAATGGAGGGTCCTTAAAATGAAATTTACTTGCTCAAAAATTATAATCCTATTCAGATTTTAAGCATCATTTGAGCTAGAATAGCAAGTGTCATTTATAGACATTGATTCCTACCAGATTTGAGCCATAGGATTCTGGAGAAGAAACCTGAGAAATAGTAACACACATCCTCATGTACAATTTATAGTGTTTGTAAAACATTAAAACCATATTTTTCTCTTTTGAATAATCTGGAATTATGACACAGAATAGGAGCAATAACTAGACTGAGATCAAGCATCAAAGAGGAAATTGTTAAAATGTGAACTTTCTGATATCATCATTTGATATCACAATATCACAATGATCTCAGCTATGGATGATACAGGTCCAACAGAAATGAAACTGTCCTTTCCTTCAAAACATCTATATTCTACTAAGGAAGATGCATGTACGTCGATACATCAGTTACAAAAAATATTAATAAATATGAAGCAATTTTAGTGAGGGGGATTAATAATATTAATAGTTGGAGGGATCAGGAGTTAAGAATTAAGCCATGAAAGGATCTATTGATTCCAAAGAACAAGAATGAAGAAAAACAATGCAGGTATGAGGGACAATCTGTGCAAAGACACTGAGGTGGGATATGGAGCTTGGAGGAACAGTAAATGACATTGTTTGGCTAAAAAATAGAGTGCATGAAGGTTTTATATATATATATATATATATATATATATATATATATATGTATGTATGTATGTATGTATGTATGTATGTATGTATACAACCAATTTGGGAAGTACTAGGTTCAAACCAGGTTGTAAAGGGATTTAAATGCCAAACAGAGCTAAAGTTGTCTTTTATCCTAGAAGTAATAAGGAGATACTGAAGTTTCTTGACCAGTAGAAAGTAAAATAAGTGTTTTTATTAAAAATACCTTATTACACAGTTGAGTTCATCTTTCTAAAATTTCATGGTACCTTTCAGTGTCAACTTTTCTAAAGGAAACTTGCTAAGCCATCTGAGTTCCTACAAGGAAAAACCCAAAGAAGATATAAGCCCAGGAAATAAGAACAGCAAGATAATGTTGCCATGCCAGATATGTTGTATGCATGCATATTTCCAAAAAGGAAGAAAAAATTGTCTAGAACAGGCCACCTTGCTACACCAACCCAGGTTAGGGGTGGGTTCTAAACAGTTATTTCCAATAAATAAGCAAATGGAGCCAATAACTTTGACATAACCACTGCAAAACATTTACTTTCAGGAAATTCACCAGAATCCTGATAGAAATGTAAATATTCAACAAGATGACATGAAAATTGGAACAATTATTTCCTGATATGCTAGAATTTTTGATCCTGAGTATTCCTAAGTTTATGTCATTCTACCCATGAAACACTGAGGCCAAATAGGAAGTGGCCACTTGACCAACAACTCAGTAGTAAATGCTACCCTCAGAGACAGTCACTTCTAAGTCTCATCCCTTCAATTCCAACAAGAACTCATGTTGAGTAATTTTATCTCATTTCTTCTCATCACTCTCCAAATTGATACAATACCCTATTAGATTCTGTCTCTCTTGTCATCTTTATGGCATAGTCACTACCCTTGTTTTCCCTACCCCAAACAACTGAACCACCTCTTCTTCCTTCAGTTTCCTTTACTGTCATCAGAAAAATGGCAGGAGAATGGTATAGTGAGGGTAGATTAGAACATCTCCAAAGCGCTTTCCAGTTTTAACATTTTCAGATTGTGTAGTTCTATTGATAAACCTAGTATTTCTGCCAATGTCTATTTTGAACTTGATATCCATAAGAAAATTCAAAAGCATTCACTTCATTTAAAAAAATATTTACTAGTCATTCACTGTATGTACAGCACTGTTCCAAGTGATAGGGAGGAATACAATATTTAAATAATCTTTTATGTCACAGAGAAAGAGGGAGATAGAAGAGCTCAATAATTATATTCTAAAATAATATACTGCAGTTGCACAAGAGCAATACAAAGAAAATGTCATTTGAGGTCTGGGACGGGCAAGCTCATTGTTGATTGATGGAAATCAGGGAAGGATTCACAGATGAAGTGGCATTTGAATTTGTTTTAAAGGATGAGTATGATTTCAATAGGTTGAGAGGGCAAGAAGTGGCAAATTTCAAGACAAATTGGCATTAGAGTCAGCCAAACACTTGAATTTGGATTATTGAGGAGCAGGGCTATTGACTAAGAAAATACTGAACTTGATTTACTAAAGAGCTTGCTTTTAGGTAATGTCCAAAAGAAAATCTGCTTCTTCCATGATTCTATAAAGCAAAAAATAAACTTTGGAATGATTTTGACTTTCTGATGTACTCTCCAAAAGATCACTTTCTGTGAAAAAAGAACTCAGATAAATTTTAAAAGAAAAATATGCATTTTGGACCCATGTGGCTATATTCCATCAGGATTCTGATCACAAGACATTTCTGAAGAAACATCTAACTGAACATGTTTGAAGAACAACACATTGAAGAAAAGAAAATTCAGAGTCCACCATTCAAGGTGAATAGCATATTACTCCCCCTCACATAGTTAATGCTCTAGAGCAGAAGTATCAAATTCATTCTCAAGTATGGTCCAAAAGAGATTAAAATGAAATTGGGAAATATTTAATGACATAAATAAAATACAATAAACATAGATAAAATATTTTAAAACCAAATCAATATGTGACCCCAGGGATCCTTATGTATGGAAAACTAATCTTTATTTCTGTTTTAATTTGCCACCACTGCTCTAGACAAGCTGGCTTATGTGTTATTTCCAATAGATGTCATTCCTATCTCTTGCTTTTAAACAGGCTACTTCTCATATCTAGAGTTTTTTTAAAATTTATTTTCTCTCCTAATCTCCTCTGGGAGTCCCTAAGTCATTTCAAACCTCATTTCAGATGCAATCTTCCTAATTCTCTTAGATGTTATTACTCCTGCCACCCCCCCCCCATCACTTTGTATTTATTTTGTATATATATTAACTTATCTGTAAACCATTTTAGATCCCCCATCCCCAATGGACTGAAAGTTCTTTGAAGGCAAGGCTGTTTTACTTAGATCCTTGTATTTCTAGTAACTACCAACACAGAATAGTGACTGGAACATAGTAAATGCTTAAAATGTGTCATGTGATTTAAACTAAAATCAAAGCACAATTCCTTAAAAGGAGTCCTGTGTTAAAATAGATGTAATTATTATCCCTCCACTTGAAAGGAAGTGTCACAATGCCCCTTGTAGATGTATAACCATATCCAATAGAATGTAAGTTCCTTGAGTGTAAAGACTCTCATTTTTCAAACTTCCAGGAGCCAAGATGGTGGAGTGATCAGTTATTGCTATCTTGCTCCCCTTGTTGACCATGAAGAGCCCAGAGAATATTTCCCCAAGAAAAATCCTGGAACAGTTGGATCAGTTGAAGGGGTAAACAGTCTCTTAGCCTGTGAGGCTAGGAAAATTTCTAAGGAGGGTCCCTCTTGCTGTGTCTGGAGGAGACCAGTACAGAATGGGAGCTGTCCCAGCCAGCCCCACCTCAGCAAACCAAGAGGAGATCCTGAGCCCCTTGAAAGTGAAGCATGCAACTGTCAACACCAGAACTCCAGACTGGGCTCAGTATCCTGGGGGAATGGAGAAGGTACTAGAGCAGATGGAATCACTAACCACTGAGATTGCCTATGTTCTAGCTCAGCAGAGAAGACCTCCTATGGTCAGACCATCTTTTTTCCCCACTAAACACAGTTAGCTCCAGGGTAAATCCAGGGAAACTCAAGAAGACTTCACTTGGCCTCTGCTTTCCAACACCAATCAGGTCACCACCAGGGAAACTGCAGTATTTTAGCTTCTAGCTGAAAGACCCAGAGGTCACAACACACAAAGCCTCAAATTTTAGGCACAAGAACTTTGGGACAGGGCTTCCTGTGCTGCAGATGCAGAAATCTACTTTAAAAGTCAGGAAAAGGGTGATCATCATGAGTAAGAAGCAAAGCAGAAAAGAAAATACCATAGAATTTTTCTATGGGAACAAGAACCAAAACATGAATATCAAACAGGTCATCACTGAGACTGGATTTCCATCTGAAACTTTAGAAGGGAATATGAACTGTCTCAAGTCCAAAGAGCATTCTTGGAAGAAGTCAAGAAGGATTTTAAAAACCGAATTAGAGAAATAGAAGAAAAATTGGCCAACGATTTTAAAAATATGATAAAAGAATTCACTGAAGAAAACAGCTTCTTACAAAGGAAAATTGGACAAATGGAAAAGGAAGTACAAAGCCTAACTGTTGAAAATAACTCCTTAAAAGGAACAATTAGACAGATTGAAAAGGAGATACAAAAGCTAACTGAAGAAAACAATTTGATAAAAATTAGAAATGGGGAAGTGGAAGCTAATGACTCTATGAGACAAGAATCATTCAAACAGAATCTAAAGAATGAAATAATGCCATATTAGAAATACTGAAAACCAAAGGACAGATTAATAAAACTGAAATTAAGAAAACTACTGAACAAATAAATAAAACTCAGTGTTGGTTTTATGAAAAAACTGATAAAATTGATAAACTTTGGTCAATTTGATTTTAAAAAAAGGAAGAAAATCAAATTACCAATATCAAAAATGAAAGAGGTTCACTCACTTTGAATAAGGAGGAAATGAAAAGAATAATTAGAAATTACTTTGCCCAAGTTTATGCTCATAAATTCAACAATTTGAATGTTATGGATGATTATTTTTAAAAAATATAAATTGTCCGGATTAACAGAAGAAGATGTTGAATACTTAAATAACTCCATTTCAGAAAAAGAAATTCAGTAAGCCATCAGTGAACACCCTAGGAAAAAAATTTCTAGGGCCAGATGGATATACATGCGAATTCTATCAAACAATTAAAGAACACTTAATTCCAATGCTGTATAGACTATTTGGGAAAATTGGGGAGGAATTCTTTTTATGATACAACAATGGTTTTGATATCTAAACCAGCAAGAGGAAAAACAGAGAAAGAAAATTATAGGTCAATTTTTCACATGAGTATAGATGCAAAAATTTTAAATAAGATTTTAGCAAAAAGAATACAGCAACTTATCACAAGAATAATACAATATGATCAGGTTGGATTTATACCAGGAATGCAGGACTGGTTCAGTATTAGGAAACTATTGGCATTACTGATCATATCAACAACAAACCTAAGAGAAACCACATGTTTATCTCAATAGATGCAGAAAAAGCTTTTTGACAAAATACAACACTCATTTCTATTAAAAACACTGGAGAGCATAGAGAGAAATGGAACTTCCCACAAAATAATAAGCAGTATCTACCTAAACGCTTCAGCAAGCATTATTTGCAATGGAGATAAGCTAGATACATTTCCAATAAGATCAGGGGTGAAAAACAGAAGTTCCTTATCACCACTATTATTCAATATGGTACTAGAAATGTTAACTGTAGCAATAAGAGAAGAAAAAGAAGTTGAAGGAATTAGAACAGGCAAAGAAAAAACTAAGTTATCACTCTTTATGGATGATATGGTGTTATACTTAGAAAATCCCAGAGATTCAAGTAAAAACCACTTGAAATAATAAACAACTTTGGCAAAGTTGCAGGGTACAAAATAAACCCACATAATTCTTCTGCGTTTCTATATATTACTAAGAAAGTTCAACAGCAAGAGATAGAAAGAGAAATGTCATTTAAATATAGGGTAGACACTATAAAATATTTAGGAGTCTACCTCCCAAAACAAATCCAGGGACTATACTAACAAAATTGCAAAATACTTTTCACACAATTAAAGTCCTATCTAAGTAAGTGGAAAAACATCAGTTGCTCATGGGTATACCTATAAAAATGACAGTTCTACCTAAATTAATTTACTTATTTAGTGCCATACCAATCAAACTTTCAGATAATTATTTTTCAGAGCTGGAAAAAATATCAAAATTCATCTGGAAGAACAAAAGTTCTGGAATATCATGCGAACTAATGAAAAGAAATGCTAGGGAAGGTGGCATAGCTCTAACGGATCTCAAATTGGTGTTATAAAGTAGCAATTATCAAAACTACTTGGTAATGGCTAAGAAATAAAAGGATTTGACCAATGGAATGGGTTAGGTACTCAAGACACAGTACTCAATAAATACAGTAATCTACTGTTTTATAAACCCAAGGACCCCACCTTCTAGAATAAGAACTCACTATTCGACAAAAATTGCTGGGAAAACTGGATTACATTGTGGTGAAAACTAGGCATAGACCAATGCTTGACACCATACACAAAAATAAAGTCCACATGGGTACATGATCTAGGTATAAAAATTGAAACTACAAATTATTGGAGCAAGGAATAGTGTATTAATCAGATTTATGCAGAAGGGAAGAATTTTTGACCAAAGAAGAGACAGAAAGCATTATGAAATACAAAATGGATAATTTTGATTACATTAAACTAAAAAGTTTTTGCATAGCCAAACCCAATGCAACCAAGACTAGGAGGGAATCAGAAAATTGCAAAGAATTTTTGCAACTACTCTGATCAAGGCCTCTTCTCTAAAATATATAGTGAGTCAAATGTACAAGAATATAAGTCATTCCTCAACTGATAAACAGGCAAAGGGTATGAATAGGCAGTTTTCAGAGGAAGAAATAAAAGCTGTCTATAATCATATGAAAAAATGCTCTAAATCACTATTGATTAGAGAGGTGTAAATCAAAACAATTCTGAGGTGTCATATCACACCTATCAGATTGGCTAACATGACAAAACAGGAAGATGATAAATATTGGAGAAGATGTGGGAGAATTGGAACACTAATTCATTGCTGATGGAGCTGTGAGCTGATCCAACCACTCTGGAGAGCAATTTGGAACTATGCCCAAAGGGCTACAAAAATGTGCTTACTCTTTGACCTAGCAAGATCGTTTATGGGACTGTATCCCAAAGAGATCATAGAAATAGGAAACGGTTCCACATGTACAAAAGTATTTATGGCAGCTCTCCTTGTGGTGGCCAAATACTGGAGTTCAAAGGGACCCCCATCAATTGAGAAATGACTGAACAAGTTGTGGTATATGAATGTAATGGATTACTATTTTAATATAAGAAATAATGAACAGGAAAACTGCAGAGGGGCCTGGAAAGACTTATATGAACTGATGATGAGTGAAAAGAGCAGAACTAGGAGAACTTTGTACACAGCAATAACCACAGTGTGCAAGGAATCTTTTACTTCATTGCAATTCACAGACTTAAAAACTTTGAGGTAAACTGTCTTCTATATCCAGAGAAAGAACTATGGAATTCAATTGCAGATGGAAGCATGCCATTTTCTTTTGTATTATATTTTGTTTTATGATTTCTCTCATTCATTTTAATTCTTCTGTGCAACATGTATTTAATAGGAATATATGTGTAGAACCTATATAGGATTGTACTCAGTCTCAGGGAGAGAGTGGAGATGGAGGGAGAATAAGGAGAAGAGAGAGGAAAACATTTAAGATATATGGAAGTGATTGTAAAACCTTGAAAACAAATAAAATAATTTAATTAAAAAATAGAGTGAAAAAAAGTCTCATTTTTCTCACTATATCCTCCAGGCGTAGCTCAGTGGTTATGATATATTAATCTTGTAGGTGCATAATAAGCATTTTTGATTGATTGACACATCTCTCTGGAAGAAGATTCATAGCATACATGATTGATGTATTCAAATAGCTGCCACAGAATTGCAATTTGCTGTTTAATGGCTCTGGAGGCCAGAATTATGACCAATGAGTAAAAGTTTTGGGGAGATTTATTTCAGCTCACCATGAAAGAG
Source organism: Bettongia penicillata ogilbyi (assembly GCA_023548195.1). Taxonomy (NCBI): domain Eukaryota; kingdom Metazoa; phylum Chordata; class Mammalia; order Diprotodontia; family Potoroidae; genus Bettongia; species Bettongia penicillata. Next base: position 225,060 of record JAJHZJ010000733.1, read on the forward strand.
CCCTTACTTCTTTATAGCTGTCTGAAAAGAGAACAACTTCTCCTATTAGTAAGTGAGTTGATTATTATGGGAGGCATTCAAAGAGAGCCCAAATAATTATTTTTTCAGGAATATTGTAAAAGCAATTGTTCTTTTGGAGAAGGATCTGGTTCAGATGACCATAAACGACCATTGTATTATAATTACTCCACTGTATTATAATTTAATTTCTTTTTATTTTTGAACTATATTTAATTTCCCCAATTACATGTAAAAACAATTTTTTAACATTTATTTCTGAAAATTTTGAGTTCCTTATTTTCTCCTTCCCCCCCTTCCCTCCTCTGTCCCTTCTCTGAGATAATAAGCAATTTGATATTGGTTATACATGTTCAATAATAATCTATATTTTTTAAACCACTTGTTTTATCTAAGTTCAAATCCAACTCCAGACATTTATCAAATAAATAGCATCCTTCCTGTAATTATCAGAATGAACATTTAATTGAAGGTATTATTGTTTTTGCGGTCACTTTACTTGATTATATCCTATCTGATTTAAGTCATGATCTCATCTGTTTCATACTTGGAGAACTCCAAGGTCTTCATGAAAATCCATTCTCTCTCATATGTTAAAAAAAAAAAAAGACAAAACAAACAAAAACCTGTAAACACAGCTCATCTTCACTAGTAGAAAAAGGAAATAATTTTTTAAAAAATCACTATATGCTCCATACAGTTAGTGATATTAAATATGATTATATGGAAGCTTTCTTTATTTTTTCTCCTTAGACCTGTGATTTCATTGATTTGAATTTATTCTTAGTGAGGAAACTTTTTCTGTTAATGTTACTACTTGGCAACTTGAACTGTTACATGCTTGTTTGTAGGCATTGAAAAGTGATTTGTCCAAGATCACATGGTTCGCTGCTCTTCCAATTTGAAACTAGCTATCTGTTATAACAATCTGCATCCTAGAGACAAAGTATGATACTTTAAAAAACTGAAATGGAAACAAAACACACACATGCATGTAAACACCCACATATATGTATGTATGTATATGTATATATATGCTACATTTACTATTATATTATTTAAGAATCTGCTCTATATTTTATGCACAATATAAAATACCATTTTAGTTGATATATACAGTGTTTTAAGATTTACAATTAATTTTACTTTTCATGATAATCCTTGGATGTCCATTTTACAGATGAGAAAACAGTAGTTCAAAGAGGAAAAATGACTTGATTTGGTCGATAGAAGCAGTAAGTGTTAGAACCAGACTTCAAACCCAGAATTAGGTGGTGTCCAACTTCAGTGCTTTTACTACTAGACTCCAAAGTTTCCATTTACCAAGGGAAATACTTTCCTTTTGAAGAAAGACTTCTTTCCCATTAAATCTTCTTACAATTGAATTTGATTTGCTTCTGGCCTTAATAGAAAAAATATATATTATAGGAAGAATACTTTATACTTCATTCCTTCATAGCTCTGTTCTAGACAGCTGATAGAGTTGTGGATAGAGTGCCAGACCTGGAGTCAGGGAGATTTGAGTTCAAATCCAGATTCAGACATTTACTAATTTCACCTCGGTTTTCTCAACTATAAAATGAGGATAATAGCAATACTTTCTTCATAGGGTTGTTGAAAGGATCATATGGCATTTTATATATGTGTATATATATATATATATATATGTGTGTTTTTATATTTTCACACATATACATATATACACGTATACATTCACATATACACATACATACATATATGTGCATACATGCATACATACATGTATATGTAAAACACTTTAGCACAATTCCTAGTCCAGAGTAGGCAATATATAAGTGCTTGTTCTCCCTTCTCCTCTTACCTTCATTGTTTCTTCTTCTTTGCATATTGTCTGCCCTCCCTACCATGAGGCCACAAACTCCTTTAGAGCATTATTTTTTTCATCATTCTTTGTGTCCCCAGCACTTGGCACAGTGCCTGGAGCATAGTAGGTGCTTTAAAACACATTTGTTGATTTTTTTTTCGCTTAGTTGCTTTCTCTCACACTTCTTCTAAGTCTAAACCTATGGTGGATAGAGCATTGAGCCTAGAGTCAGGAAGACCTGAGTTCGAATGTGGCCTCAGACACTTGCTGCCATTGTGATCCTCAGCAAGTCACTTAACCTCTGTCTGACTCAGTTTCTGCATCTATGAAATGAGTATAAAGACAGCATAGACCTTGAAAGTTTGCTGTGAGGATCAAAGGAGATTTAAAAAACTGGCAAGGTTAGTATGAAAATGACAATGGTGATGATGATGAAGATGATTCTGTGAATGCTGAAATGTTATGCAAGAAAAATTAAAACAGGAAAATATTTTTCTGGATAAATTACCGGTGGGGGGGAAGGTACATAGTATTTCAGATTCCCATATTTCTTGGGTTCCAATTTGCTTACCTTAATGCAGAGATAGCAATAATACTAATAAAAAAACAACAAAAGAATTTCTCCTGTGCTGTGGTAATCAAAAGAACTCAGAAATAAAAGTAGAAACTCAGTAGAAATGCATGCTTGAATCTTGTTTTGATCTCTGAAAACAGAGTAAGCAAATTATTCCTTTTCATGAACTTCCAAGAAGGATCTTCCTGCTGTGTATCATTATGTGACTCTGAGTTTTGTGACAATTGTGGGCCCTCTGGCAGTAATTGGCATGCCTTAGGATAGGAAGAGGTAAAGATAAATGCACAGCACCAGGAGGAAGGTTGTCCAGTGTGGACCAGCTGCATAATGTATTTGATCTTACCTCTGCATGCCAGATAGATAGGTGGGCTTCACTGCACTGGTCAAAAATGTCATCTAATTTAAGTAGCACTTTCTGAGTTTACATTTTAAAGAATTAGAATTCTTGAAAGCCATTCTGTACCTCCTATCCCCCCTACCAAAAAACTTCCTTTACCCCACCCAGGTGTAGTTTAAGAGAACTTTTTTCCTATGTAATCCAGTAGGTCTCACAGAACAAAAAAATGAAAATAAAATAAAAGATGGTCCTGGAGGCACTGTTGACTTTGATATCCAAGTTGGTAGGTCAACTGAGAAACTACCCTGACTGGTATTGCCATCAGTTTCTTCAATATACTGATAATTTTATTTTTGCTTCAGTGAAGAAAAAAGACCAATAGTTAACTGTCCTTTGAATGATAATAGCTAACATTTATGGAGCTCTTATGTGCCTGTCACTGTGCTAAACACTTTACAAAAAATTTTATTTGATTCTCACAACAACCTTGAGAGGTAGGTGCTATTATTATCTCCATTTTACAGATGAGGAAACTGAGTTAAATAGAGGTTAAATGGCATTCCTATGGTCACACAGCTAGCAAGCTGAACTTGAGCTCAGATCTTCCTGACCCCATGTCTGGTACTCACTCCACTGGGCCACCTATTTTGCTAAAACTGTTGATTATGCATCAACATTCAGGATTGGTGATAAGAAAATTATCTGTGGATCAGGTTCTGTAGGTCAGGTAAGGGCGCCTAGGAGGTGTTCCTTGAGACGATGAAGAGGAATGGTGGCAGTTGATAGGATTTTGAGTATATTCATGTATTCAAGCCATATGTGCTCATGCAAGAGATAGGAAATAGCGTTTAGTTATCCTAATGTCTTCCTTGTTGGGCCCTTGTTTTTATCAAAGCATCTAGGTGACATAGATAAAGTGCTGGGCTTGGAGACTGGAAAATCTGCCTTCAAATCTGGTCTCAGATTACACTCCACTGTACCAGTTGTGTAACCTTGGGAAAGTCATTTAATCTCTGTCTACCCCAGTTTTCTCAAGTGTAAAACATCAGTAATAATAGCACCTAACCTCTCATTATTGTAGTGAAGATTACATGAGATAATGTTTGCAAAGCACTTAGCATGGCTACTGACATATAGTCGGTCCTTTATATTTGTTTTCTTCCTTCCACCAAAATGACCACATTCACTCTCTGTGTACAGTTAGATGTCGATGCACTAGACAGAAATCAAAGTTCTCTTTCCATGCCTCAGTGTAGCCATCAATGACATTTCCTGAAGTCAGATTAATAGCATATAAATGTTTGGACCATTTTGGAAGGAAAGAATGCAAAATGCTTTGCAAATTGTGTCATCTGCAAGATTCTGAAAACATCCTTGGGAATCTAACTTAATTAGCCATTGTGAAATGAGACACTCATGGTACTATTCCAGCTACGTAGCAAGTGAGTCAGTGACTGGTATCAGGTTGTATATTTGAAATTCAAAAGGGCAAGACCTTTTTACTATAGTATGGGGAGGTCAGAAAGTGGATTTAATAGATGCTACTTGGATGCTTTCCAATAAAAGATATTGAACAATTAGAAATTCCCATCACATGCTGCTTCTATTCCTTCCTTATGCTCTGTCAAGGAATATTAATGCTACTGAATCACACCATTTTAAAGCACAGTCCTAAAGGTAGAAATTGGATACAAGTAACATACTACACACTAGTCATAGATCTAATAATAAGCAATATTTTCTTGTTCCTCATGCCAAAAGCTGGACTTGCTGCTTCTCAGATGAGAAAAGAAGGAAACAAGAACAGCCAACCTTTCTTAGGAAATGAATACAAGTCCCAGCCCCAGGGTCAATAGGAATTCACTGATGCAATCTACCTGCAGCATTATCCACTGAAAGTAGCCTGATTGAACTTTCCTTTGTACTAAAAGTCAAGAAACCCTATGGGGAAGTGTTTTCAGCACTAGACTAATGGTTCTCTGGAATCATAAATAAAAGTGTAAAAGAATGATATCTCTCTGTCAAAAGGAAATCATTCTCATTGCTCCAGGTGGGAGTTGGAAGGGTTGAAGGAGAGACTTCTCAACAAAGAATTTGGTATGATCAGCTTCTTTAGTGACATGTAATCAGGCATAAAAGGAGACCATTATTTACAGATTTGACTTAAATTATTGTGAGACGCAGTTAAAATAAGGCCAGGGGATCAAATACGATGGGACCTTAAGGCTTTTCATTCTCAGGCTATCTTTCAAATTGTATCTGTAGAATCTGACAGTATTACACAAAATAGCTTAATATCTTCTCTGTTCAGCATCTGCTTGATGACAGGAAGTGTTGATAGACATCATGCTAGATTACTGATGTAAAAATACTCTATATTTGTGTGGTGCTTAATGGTTGGCAGAGCACTTTGACATCCATATCATTGGATTCTTACAACAGATATTACTTTTTACATTTTGATAGACTAGGAAATTGAGGCTGAGAGAAAAGAAGGATTGACCTAAAGATATCCAACTAATAAGTGGGCTGAGGTGAGACTCAGACTCAGGGAAGGTCAACAAGTATGTTCTAAAAAAATTAGCTTCACAGGCACAGGATACAAAAAAAACCATGGGTGGACAACAATTCATATGAAGAAGATATGGGGATTTTTGTAGGTGGCAAGCTTAGTATAGCTCAGCTGTTTGACATGATATGCAAACACAAGTAATAAACTTGTAAGCTTACTGAAGACAGACATAGCATCCAGTATATGGGAGACATAGTATCCAGCATATGGGAACTGAAAGGCTCATCCTACTATTCCCCACATCAAAAATATTCTATTCACTTCTGGGTGGTGCATTTTAGTCAGGGAGTTGATGAGCTGGGCAATATTCACGACTAGGGTACTAGAATGGACAGGGGTCCTGAAACAATACAACACAAAGGTCTGTTGAAAGACCTAGAATATGTGTGTGTATATATACACACACACACACACACACACACACACACACACATATATATATATATATATATATATATATATATATATATATATACGTATATATGTACATATATGACTAGCCAAAAACCAAAAACCCAATACGTTATACCTTAGAGTGCTTTTATCATCCCTTTGGTCTCAGTATACTTAGTAGTTGTGTGACCTCTATGAGCCTGGTTACTCATCTCCAAAATAAAACTTGAATTTTAAGGTTTCCTTCCAGCTCTAATGTAAATATTGTTCCTATGATCATGTGATTCTGTGACCCTGAAATTCTATGACACTGGGATTCTATTACTCTGTGACTTTATGACTCTGTGATCTTATGATCCTGTGGTCCTATAACTCTCTGATGTTGTGCCTCTTAGATCTTGTGACCCTGGGATCTTATGAGCCAGGCATCCTGGGATAACATGACACTATGATTCTGTACTCCTTTGTTCCTGTTAGCTTGTGGTCCAATAACACTGGGATCTTGGGACCCCTGGGACTCTCTGATCCTATGACCCTAGGATCTGGACCCTGGGACCTTGTGTTTTGGTGCCTTTGCTTTCTTTTATTTTCTCCCATTTGCTCTTCCCAGATAATACTTTCCCATATATCCTCTTCTTTTTCAACATGATCTCTCCTCTATAGGGTTCTTGGGCTTATGGGAAATGATACTTACATGTCAGTTTCTTTCCTTGTCATGAATATTTTTATTCAGCCTCAGGGATGTGACTCAGCCCTAATATGTATCTGCTTTAAATATTGACTTACTGTTTTTTATTCTAAAATCTCTCCTAAATATGTTTACATTCCTGTTGGTTTACCTCTTAATCTCTTTGAGAAGAACTGAGCCTAGATAATCCTTAGCCCAGTGTCATCCATGGGCAGTTAAATATTTGAGATATTTCTGTCTCTGTCGATCTATCTATAGGTAAATACATTATATGTGTGTGTATGATGTTATGTTTATATATATATGCATGTGTGTGTGTAAAATATAAACTCATCATTTCTTTTGCAAGAGATTAATCAAGGACTTCCTCACCCTGCTTTAAAATTCTAAAAAAAGTCATTCGTGACATTAAAATGGTTGCAGAAAATAAAATCTAATCACTTTGCCAGTGTGACAAATCCCTAGATATAAAGAGACAACAAAATTAATCCCACCAAGTCTCATCATCTTGTGAAAATAACAGTTTAGGGGGAGGAGCCAAGATGGTGGAGTAGAAAGACTCACGTATGCTAGCTCCGAATCCACAGCCCATAAATTTCCTGTAAAAAGAACTCCCCACAAATTCTGCAGCAGTACAAGCCACGCAGCAATGCAGTGGAAGAGATTTCTGTTCCAGAGAGCCCTGGAAAGCTGTCCCCAGGGGACCATCACGCCCTGTAAAGTGGAGCCCACCCCTGTGCTTCCCTGGCTACGCGGCCCCAGAGGAGCCGATCTGAGCAAGCTTCAGGGACGGAACCTCTGGCAGCTGCAAGGTCCCTCCACCCATAGGCACTACAAGTCAGTGAGAAAGACTTCTGGGCTGGCCAAGAGGGGAGCGGGGTGTCTCCATGACTTGGCCCCCTCGGGAGGCAGCAGCAGAGGCAACAGCAGAGGCAGCAGCTGCCCGGAACTCCCCGAGCAGGCAGGAGCTCCATTACAGAAGGTCTCTGCATAAACCCTCTGAGGGAACTGAGCCTGGGAGGCGGCCCTGCCCCACCCCAGCACCAGAACTTAAGCTCACATTGAAAAGCAGCCATGCCTGCCACTGAAAACCCTGAGACTGGGAAGCAGCATTTGAATCTCAGACCCCAAGCACTAGCTGGGCAGATCTAGACGGGGGTGGACAGGAATCTCAGAAGTCAAGTAACTGGCTGGGAAAATGCCCAGAAAAAGGAAGCAAAATAAGACCATAGAGAGCTACTTTCTTGGGGAAGAGATGTTCTTTCCTCCTTTCATTTCTGATGAAGAAGTACAATGCTTGCCATCAGGGAAAGATGTGGAGGTTGGGGCCTCTCTATCCCAGACATCCCAGGTGGGTGTCCGGTGGGCTCAGGCCATGGAAGAGCTCAAAAAGGATTTTGAAAATCAAGTTAGACAGGTGAGGGAAAAACTGGGAAGAGAAATGAGAGAGATGCAAGAAAAGCATGAAAAATGGGTCAATACCTTGCTAAAAGAGACCCACAAAAATGCTGAAGAAAATAACACCTTGAAAAATAGGCTAACTCAATTGGCAAAAGAGGTTCAAAAAGCCAATGAGGAGAAGAATGCTTTCAAAAGCAAAATTAGCCAAATGGAAAAAGAGGTTCAAAAGCTCACTGAAGATAATAGTTCTCTCAAAATTAGAATGGAACAGATGGAGTCTAATGACTTTCTGAGAAACCAAGAAATTGCCAAACAAAACCAAAAGAATGAAAAAATGGAAGAGAATGTGAAATATCTCATGGGAAAAACAACTGACCTGGAAAATAGATCCAGGAGAGACAATTTAAAAATTATGGAAGTACCTGAAAGCCATGATCAAAAAAAGAGCCTAGACATCATCTTTCATGAAATTATCAAGGAAAACTGCCCTGACATTCTAGAACCAGAGGGCAAAATAAGTATTGAAGAAATCCATCGATCACCACCTGAAAGAGATCCAAAAAGGGAAACTCCTAGGAACATTGTGGCCAAATTCCAGATTTCCCAGGTCAAGGAGAAAATATTGCAAGCAGCTAGAAAGAAACAATTCCAGTATTGTGGAAATACAATCAAGATAACACAAGATCTAGCAGCTTCTACATTAAGGATATTCCAGAAGTCAAAGGAACTAGGACTCAAACCAAGAATCACCTACCCAGCAAAACTGAGTATAACACTTCAGGGGAAAATATGGTCTTTCAATGAAACTTTGGACTTCCAAGCATTCTTGATGAAAAGACCAGAGCTGAAAAGAGAATTTGACTTTCAAACACAAGAATGAGAAGAAGCATGAAAAAGTAAACAGCAAAGAGAAGTCATATGGAAATGCATATCATTTATGTGGGTTTATTTTGTAACCTGCAGTTTTGCCAAAGTTGTTTATTATTTCAAGTAGTTTTACACGTGATTCACTGGGATTCTCTAAGTATACCATCATATCATCTGCAAAGAGTGGTAACTTAGTTTCTTCTTTACCTATTCTAATTCCTTCAATTATTTTTTCTTCTCTTATTGCTACAGCTAGCATTTCTAATACCATACTGAATAAGTGTTCATAATGGATATCCTTGTTTCACCCCTGATCTTATTAGAAATGCATCTAACTTGTCCCCACTGGATATAATGCTTATTGATGGTTTTAGGTGGATATTGCTTATTATTTTATGGACAGTTCCATTTCTTCCTATGCTTTCCAGTGTTTTCAAAAGGAATGTGAGTTGTATTTTGTCAAAAGCCTTTTCTGCATCTATTGAGATTATCATGTGGTTTCTGTTAGTTTTTTTGTTGATATGATCAATAATGCTAATAGTTTTTCTAATATTGAACCAGCCCTGCACTCCCAGTATAAATACTGCATGATTATAACATATTATTCTCGTGATAAGTTGCTGGATTCTATTTGCTAATATCTTTTTAAAAATTTTTGCATCCTATATTCATTAGAGAAACTGGTCTATAATTTTCTTTCTCTGTTTTGGCTCTTACTGGTTTAGGTATCATAACCATATTTGTATCATAAAAAGAATTTGGTAGTATTGCTTCTTTGGCAATTTCCCCAAAAAGTCTATATAGTATTGGAATTAACTGTTCTTTAAATGTTTGATAGAATTTACTTGTAAATTCATCTCACTCTGGTGATTTTTTCCCAGGGAGTTCATTGATGACTTGTTCAATTTCCTTTTATGAGATGGGTCTATGTAAGCACCCAACTTCCTTTTCTCTTAATTTGGGCAATGTATATTTTTTAAAAATAATCATTCAGCTCATTTAGATTGTCGAATTTGTGGGCATACAATTGGGTAAAGTAATTTCTAATTATTGTTCTAATTTCCTCCTCATTGGAAATTAGTTCTCTCTTTTCATTTTTGATATTGGTAATTTGGTTTTCTTCTTTATTTTTTCAAATCACTTCAGCACTCCTGTTCACCCCAGGGCCCACTCTTAGGGCTGAAATTCAGAACAGTAGTGGAATTTCCCCAGGGACATTAGGCAGATGACTCCAAAAATGGATGCTGCTACAGGCAGTCTATCTACACTGAGTTCCCTTCTCCTGGGTGAAGGAGATTTCTCACTGACCATCGAAGCTGTCTTTGGTGTTCATGGGTTGAGCAATCTGGGAACTGCTGTTGCCAGTGGCTCCTTGAAGCCTTTTCTGGGTTCTATCCCTCTTTGTTGCATGGCCCATGCTGGACTGCAATCTAATCAATACCTGGTGTGATAGACATTTCCTGCTGACCTTCCAGGCTGTCTTGGGCTGGAAATATTTTTCACTCTGTTGTTTTGAGGCTTCTGCTTCTCAAAAATTTGTTTAGAGTCATTTTTACAGGTATTTTATGGGCTATGTGGGGTTGTTTTTACAGGTGCATCTTTGTACTCTGTCATCTTGGCCCCACTCTCCCCCCTTAACTTCTTTCTTGTTTATTTTGAGATTAGATTTATCAAGTTCAGTGAGGGGGACGTTGGTGTCCCCCACTAGTATAATTTTGTTGTCTATTTCCTCCTGTATCTCACTTAACTTCTCCTCTAAGAATTTGGATGCTATACCACTGGGAACATATATGTTTAGTGATGAAATTGCTTTGTTCTCTGTCATGTCTTTTAGCACTATATAGTTTACTTCGTTATCTCTTTTGATCAAATCTATTTTTGCTTTTGCTTTGTCTGAGATTAGGATTGCTACCCCTGCTTTTTTTTACATCAGCTGAAGCACAAAATATTCTGCTTCAGTCTTTTACCTTTACCCTGTTTTTATGCTCCCATTTCAAATGTGATTCTTGTAAGCAACGTTATTAGATGATAGTTTTTAATCCATTCTGCTATCCATCTGTTTTATGGAAGAGTTCATCCCATTCACATTCACAGTTATGATTACTATCTGTGTCTTTCCCTCCATCCCCTTTCCCCTTGTTTATGATTACAGTTCTCACTTCTTCCTTCGACAATAGAGTTTTAATTTTTAACCACCTCCTCCCTCATTTTTCCCTCCCTTCTTTCAGTCCCCCTCCCTTTTCCATTACTACTTCTTTTCTCCCCTTTAGCCTCCCCTCCCTTTTCTTTCCCCCATCCCCTTCTACTGCCTATAGAGCTAATTGTATTTCTATAGTTAACTGAATTTGTTGTAATCTCCTTGAGTCCAATCACATGAGATTACCTCTCAAACAATGCTCATGCCTCATCCCTCTTTTCTTCTACTGTTATACATTTTTGTGCCTCTTCCTGTGATGGAATTTATGTTTTTATACCTCCTCCTTTCCCATCTCCTGCTCCAGTCCCTTTATACCCTTAAATCACATTTGTTATCATCCTGTCATTTAGTTTATAACCATTCCCTCTCTCTGTGTATATCCCTTTCACATTTCATAATAAATATACAATTCTCAAGATTGACAAACATCATCTTCCCTCATAGGGATGTAAAAAGTTTGCCCATATTGTGTAACAAGTTATTTTCCCCCTCTTTTTACCTTTTTATGCCTCTCATGGGACCTGCTTTTGAAGATCCACTTTTCTATTGAGTTCTGGCCTTTTCATCAGGAAGGTCTGAAAATTCCTTATTTCTTTGAATGTCTATCTCCTTGCTTGATATTTTATGCTCAACTTTTCTGGGTAATTATTCCTTGGTTGTAGTCTCAGTTCCTTTTGCCTTATGGAATATCATATTCGAATTAATTCTGTCTTTCAGTGTAGAAGCTGCAAGATGTTGTGTGATCTTGACTGCAGCTCCTCAATATTTGAATTGCTTCTTTCTGGATGCCTGCAGTGTTTTCTCCTTCACTTGATAGCTCTGGAATTGGGCAGCGATATTCCTTGGTGATTTAGTTTGGGGTCCTTTCAGCAGGCTAACTCTGGATTCTTTTGATGACTATTCTGCCCTCTGGGTCCAGGACTTTTGGGCAATTTTCCTTGATGATATTGTCCAGGATCCTTTTTTATCATAGCTTTCTGGTAGATCAATAATGCTTATATTTTTTCTCTCCTGGATCTGCTTTCCAGGTCAGTTGTTTTTCCAATTAGATATTTTACATTTTCTTTTATCTTTTCATTCTTTAGATTCTGTTTGACTGATTCTTAATGTCTCATGGATTCCTTAGCTTCTACTTGCCCAATTCTATTTTTTATCAAATTGTTTTCTTCAATTTACTTTTGTATCTCCTTTTCCATCTATCCAACTGTTCCTTTTAAGGAGTTATTTTCTCCAATTAGGTTTTGTTCTTCCTTTTCCATTTGTCCAATTGTCTTTTTAAATTCCGTGATTTTTTTTCCTATTTTTAAAGTTATTGGTCAGTTTTCCTTCTATTTGTCTGAGTTTTTAAATCCCTGCAGAGCTCTTCCAAGAAAGCTCTATGTGCTTCTGACCAGTTCATATTCCCTGTTGAAGTTTCAGATGGGAGTTCATACTCAATGTTGATGTCTTTGGTATTTGTTGTTTGGTCTTTATTCCCATATAAAGATTCTATGGCCTTTTCTTTTCTGCTTTGCTTCTTACTCATGATAATAACCCTTTTCCTGTCTTTTAAAGTAGATCTCTTCATCTGAGACATAGGGTGCTCTGTCCCACACTTCTTGGGCCTAAAAGTTGAAGGTTTCTGTGCTGTGACCACTGATTCTTTCATCTAGAAGCTAAAATTCTGCAGCATACGTGGTGCTGAGCTGGCTAGTGTTAGAGAGCAGAGGCCAAGTGAGGTCTTTTTGGGTTTCCCCACAGTTACTCTGGAACTAGATCATTAAGTGTGGAGGAGTGATGATCTTGCCACAAGAGATCTCCTCTGCTGAGCTAAAGCATGGGCAAGCTCAGTGGTTAATGACACTGCCTGCACTAGTGTCTTCCTGATTCCCCTGGAGTGTTGATGCATGCCCGGGGTCCTGGTATTGGCAGTTTCTGGCTTCACCCCGCTGTTTTGTTGAGGTAGGGCTGTATGGGACAGCTCTGATCCTACACTGGTCCCCTTCAGTCACAACAAGAGAAACCCTCCTTAACGATCTTTCTAGCTTCATGGGCTGAGAATCTGTTTACCCCTTCTGCTGCTCCCACTGTTCCAGGGATTTTTCCCAGGGAGATATTCTCTGGGCTTGTCAAGGTCAATAAGGAGTGAAAGATAGTAATTACCAATTACTCCATAATCTTGTCTCCCAGAACAGGACGTCTGGAATTCAAAGTTTTAAAAAGAAGCATTAAAAATTGTTTTTACATACAACTGGGAAATAAGATGTACAGGGAGTGAGGTATAGAAATCTATTTCACCCTACAAGAAAGTGAGGGAGCAGCAGATTGGAGGGGGCTAATAGGAGGGGGACAAACTGAGGAAAGGGGTAATCAAATTGCAAGCCATTTTGGAATGGGGTAAGGGGAGAGATGGGGAGAAAATTTGGAACTCAAAATCTTGTGGAAATGAAAGTTGATTAAAATAAATTAATTAATACAAAGAAAAAAAGCAAAAAAAAAAAAGAATTTTCTAATAGTTGCAAAAACAGCTAGCCAAAATAACTGATATTAAATTGGACTTTATGTCAATGTGGTCCACCAGCACTATCACTTTCAACTATTGCAAAGTACAGGGACAATATTAATTAATACTAACAGAAAAAATCAAAATATTTATTTCTTAAATATAAAAAGCAGTCAATAACATAAAATTAATTCAAATTAAGTGAGATTCGTTAAGACTAACCTGGATAACACAAGAACTGACACTTCCCACGCTCCCATTGGTGGCTTTCCATGAACAGGAACATCTGCATTTTCTGAACCACCATTTCAATATGTCAATTCTTGGAGCTGCACTTGCCTAATTTTATCATTGTAATCCTAAATAATAGAGAGGTTTAACAAAAAGAAAGGCTAGAACAATATCAAGTTGTCAGGCATTTTCTTCCTTTCCAGGATTTCTTCATGCAATGAACACCTGCAAAGTTTTGCTTTTGTAAAAGTAGTTTAATTTCTAGTTACTTAGAAGATTTGAGTCACATTGATCTTTACATAGTGGAAGACACACAATCTGATGCTTAGAAAGAAGTCAAAATACAAGAAATGAAGATGTATTCACTGGGTTTGTGTGGGAGTATGTCTGCATGTTGATTTAGTTTGATTTGGTAAAGAATTATTTCTATAAATCTAATAATTGAAAGAATAAGAATATGGCAAAAGTAAAAGCTGTCCAAATGTCAAATGTACTGACATTTCATCAAAACTGAAAATTACCACAGATGGCCTTTCTCCTTCTTCTAACCTTTGCCCAATTAATTAGCTAAGAAATAATCTTTTTGGGGGAATACCAAGGGAGATGGCACTGTGGCCTTAATCCTAATGGAAGGGTTAGTGTATTTACACAGATGTAGCCAATGAGCTGTGAGTCTACTGATGGATTTTGCTCTGGAATGGGAACTGACCTGAAAGGAGAAAGGAGCAGAAACCAGCTGGTGAAAAATAAACTATCAGCTATATTGCCCATTCTGCATGGAATAGCTTCCTAACCCCTCCTACCTGCTTAGTTCTTTCTCATCACACTAGGTCTACCTCAAATGTCATTTCTTCCACAAAACTCTCATTGATCTCTCCAGTCAGAATGTTTTTTGTCTTCCTCTAAGAGGAGCGAAATAGAATTTTGTTCTGTTATTATGCTTTTACAATAAAATACAAAAACAAACAAAAACCCCACAGGTTAGTCATACTGATGAATAGGACACTGGACTTGGAGTGAGGAAGACTGGATATTAAATCCTGCTTCAGATACTTAATAGCTATGTGCCTCTGAGCAATTCACTTAAAGTCTATTTTGCCTTTGTTTCCTCATTCATAGAATGATGTTAGATTTGATGGCCTCTAAAGTTTCTTTCAACATTAGATCTATGACTTTATGATGACAACTCCTTGGTGTTATCACAGAGTTATTTTCAATTTCACTTAAACATGTTCATTGTTGTGTATTTTCTACAATGTTGTGTACTATCATGTGTATATTCACTGTCCTGTTGCATTATAGCCTTATGTAATTAATTATATTCTATGATTTCATCAATGTGGGTTTACTAGCACAAGTCCTATAACCCATTCAACTGCTTTCTTTGGGAGTAGTGTGACTGTGATTATTGCAATTTTTGAAATATCTTGTTTGATTTTGCTGTTATAAGACATAGGATTCCACTATGGAGTTGTTAAGGTTGAGTAGTCTTAATGACTATAAATATGTAAGCAATAACAAATAACTAGAACTTTTGTACTGTTTTGATTCATTCTGATCCCATGCTAAATATGTGAACTACCTCCATCCCTAATTGCATGAGGACCCCTGGAAGACTGTGATATCTCTGTGCTGACACCCATTGTTGGAATCATCATTTGCCAACTCAGGTCCTCATCCAATATCTGCTCCTGAATAGGAAAGTCTTCCACCCAAATCTGGCCTTGATAGGTAACCCTAGGGAACATTCCCCCCACATCTGGGATCAATCCCTTCCCACATTTGAAACTAATTTTTTGTCCTAACCAAGCCCCTATCTAAGGTAAAAGATAGCCCTACTCAGAGCCTGCCTGAAAGTGTATTCCTATCAAGACATTGTCACCGCATATGTCTCCCTCATATAAGTGACCCTGGCCCTGTGTGATTGAATCTCTGTCTATCCACACATACATACGTACATATATATTATTTATATATACATGCATATGTATTTATATATATATATATATATATATGTTGCTTTTTTGTTGTTTGCTTGTTGCCCCACACAGTAATAACGTTCAAACTTGTACCAGCTTTGGAAGTTTCAGTTTTCTGTGAATCCTCAAGCTCAGATCTTTGTTCTAACCTGGACAGTGAGTCAAATAAATCAGGAGTATAACAGGTACATTGATGGACTTGAAGCCACAAGACCTGAGCTCAAAACTCACTTTTGAAATTTAGTGACTGGATTCATTATAATTCTTTCATGCAACATGACTAATGTGCATATGTGTTTAAGAGGAATGTATGTGTAGAGTCCATATGATATTGTATTCTCTCTTGGGGAGAGGGAGAAAATTTGAAACTTATAGAAGTGAACATTGAAAACTGAAAACAAATTAATAAATGTGGGGAAAAAAAGGAAATTTAGTGGCTGGCAAGTCCCTTAATAATGGTTTAAGCTCTAGTTTCCTCATCTTTAAACAGAAATAATAGTACTTTTCATGCAATAGCTACCTGGTTCAGAGGGTAGTATAAGAATCAAAAAAACCCCAGTATATATTATGCCCCAAATATTCACCAATGGTGTGTCCCTGGGTAGGAGCTCCGGTTTTCCACGTATAGTGATAGAAGCAGACTCCTCATGCGTAGAGAGACCCACATGTGGCAAAGAGGACTGTCCTTGTGTATCTCAAAAAAAGATCAAATAGATATCTCTAAGCTCTTCTCCCCACACCTTCCTCCAAGAGAGAGGAAGCAGAAAGTTAGAGTGAGAGCCCATTACTTATTTCTCTCAGAGAAAGGGGGTACCTAGACAGAAGTATATCTATCTACTCTCTTAAATGTTATTAGTTTAGACAATAGAGGAAATGCTCTGGTTCAAGCTAACTTTTGATCAGTTTATCATCGGAGAAGTAAGGGAGATCCCAAGCCCCATATGCAAGGCTCGACCCTTTTTCAACCTACTATCAGTTCCACAATGAGCACACCTAGCAAATAGCAAAGAAGCCCACTTATTCAGATCATAGAAAAACAAAAATCAGAGAAAATATATGCAAGGACAGCTAGGTGGTGCAATGGATAGAGTACCAGGCCTCAAGTCAGGAAGATCTGAGTTTGAATTTGGCCTCAGACACTTACTAGCTATGTGACCCTGAGAAAATCACCCTATTTGCCTCAGTTATTTATCTCTAAAATGGGAACACACTGGAGAAGGAAATGGCAAACCAGTCCAATATTCTTCCCAAGAAAACCCCAGGAACAAAGTCTATGAGGTCACATAATTTTCTTCATGATTAAATGACTGAACAAACACAAAATACAGGAGAATACATACAGAATGAAGGAGCTCCTTCCTTGAAATTGAGATAACTCAGCTCAATAGAGAAAGACCTAGATTTCACCCTATGGGAAATGCCTTGAAATCTCTAGAGTAAGCAAGCTGGGGTTGGGGATACGATGGAGACTGACAACTCCTCTCCTGTCTTCCCAGAATGTTTTTCCTTTAGCAACTTGAAACTGGAAGCATACTCCAGACTATGCTCATGAAGAACTGAAACTCTTGCCTCTCAACAACTCCACCAATAAAGAGAGTCTCATACCAACAGGCTTTGGGACAGAGTTTAAGCTTATAATTGATGGGATTTTATAACCACTAAGGTACCTTCCAGCTCTAAATCAATCATCCTACATAAGACATAGAAAGCAATTTGAAAAGTTTAACTATATGTCAGTTATTTTCTTTGTCAATATTTTTTCATTAATGTGAAAATAAAAATCTCTCCAACAAAATGAGGCCTTCTCCAAGGTTATTTGTTTTTTAAATATTCCACATATAACAATGCAACTTTTGGTTTATTCTTGGATTAATCCTCAGTATACAAAATAATTATATCTTGGTTTTATTAATTGCTGTTTTGTTCTCTGCACTATTCATTTCCTCAACTAAATCACAAGTTCCTAGAGAAGAGAGAATTCTGTATTCCATATGGTTCCAACACAATGTTGAACCCAAAACTTACATAAAAACATACCCATATGAAATCCAAGGTAACAAATGAGGCACATATTGCATATTGTCTTTGTGTGCTTCACACCCTCAACTCTCATACTTTCTTTTCAATAGTTCTGCATTCTTGAGGATTTAAAAGAGGAAGGGCATTTTGAGACCTTCTAAAGTAACCCTCTCATCTTTAAGATAAGAAATTTCATCCCAGAGAGTTTAAGGAATTGTCAAGTATAATACCACCTGTTAAGTAGCAGAAATAACAATTGAACCTACATCTTTTGCATATCATCCCTGGTCATTCCTTGAGTTCTTTGCAGGGCCATCCTCCAAAAAGTCTTCCTCATACTCATATGCACAAGAGCTCTCTCTCCATTTTGAACTTCACCTCAACAGAGGCTATTCTTGAAACATAAAGCTGTGCTACATCAAGGTGACTCATTTGCTCCAAGTCACACAGAATTCAACAGCTAGGTTAGGAAGTGAGTATGGAATGCTTTATTACAAAGTAAGTGACCGCACATACTTTACAAGTGATAACTTTGCTGTGCTCTTTTCATCCAGAGTAAAAAGAAAATAAAAGTTGTTTTAAAAATATTTCTTTAAAAACTATGAGGAATAAAACATATATAGTCCAGGATCCAAGATGGTGGGGTAAGCAGTAAGTTGTTCTTACTCTCCCTTATATACTTTGAAAAACCCAGAAAATGCTTCCAGGAAAAATCTTAGAACAGTGGAGTCAGCATAAAGACAGAGGGCGACAGTTTTTTTTAGCTCCTGAGGCTGAAGGATTAACAGAAAATGTTTCTCTTGCTGTGACTGAAGGGAACCAGTACAGGACAGAAGGTTTCCTGGCAAATCAGAGACTAGCCCCACCTCAGCAAACCAGCAAGAGATCCTGAGCACAAGGGTGGTGGAGCAGCCAAACGCCAACACCAGGATTCCTGTGTACCTCTGCAAAAACAAGGGACCCACAGACTCCAGTGTGGAGAACCAGGATTTGCACTGAAGTCAGGTGTCCACCAGTGGCTGCACCTACCAATACTCTACAGTAGCCCCTGTAGGAGGCAACCTACAAAGGCCAGACAACCCCACCCTTACAACACACCCCAAGCTTCAGTGTAACTCCAGGGAAACATAGAAAAACTCCACCTGACCTTGGCATGCACTAGACACCTCCACCTCAGCACCAGGTATGCTATAGCCTCTACAGCCTCCAGAACATGAGGGCCCAGCACACAAAGATAATAACAAGGCCCCTAACCCCCAGCGCAAGAATCATGGGAATTCCCTGTGCCCCAGAAGCAGAGATAAACTTTAAAAGTCAGGAAAAAGGCAATCATCCTGAGTAAGAAGCAACATAAAAAAATTAAGACCATAGATTCTTACTATGGAGACAGGGAAGATCAAAATATAAATTCAGAAGAGGTCAGCATTGTTACTATACCTACATCTGAAAACTCAAAGGTGAATATGAACTGATCTCAAGCCCAAAAAGCCTTCTTAGAAGATCTCAAGAAAGATTTTAAAAGTCTAGTTAGAGAGGTAAATGAAAAACTGAACAAGGCTTTAAAAATTACAATTGACAAGATGAAAAAAAAATGCCATGTGGTTCTGTGTGGACTGTTCCTCTTCTGTAATAATTGGCTTCTATGGCCCATTTTTGTTGACTCCCAGATACATTGCTTGGTCATCAGGTGGTCATCAAATGAAGGCAGGTACAAACTGGTCACATATTCATGCATCTTTTTGGGAAGCAAGTACAAACCATGTTTGCTGTATCCTTCAGGATCATTGTAGACTTCTATCAGCAAGGCCTGGGGTGTAACTGTGATGGAGAGAACAAAAGTAGGAACTGTTAAACAGTTCAGGTTAAGTAAGGGACACTCTGCCAGTAGGACAATGTGCTTGCCATCTGGGCAGATGACATGATCTACCTGAGAGTGTACTGTCTCCCATGTCAGTTCCAGTTTTTGAAGGTTTGTGCTGTGGTGCTCTCTAGGACTAAAGTATTGAAGGAACTCATGTTTTTAAGAGACATGTAGTAGAGTGAGTAGAGGCATAGAGGGTCAGATTTGAAATCAAGAAGATATGGATCAGTCCTCTTTTCAGTACATGCTACCTCTGCCACCATCCTTGAGGCATAGTCTCTCAGTATCATCTAGATAGCTCTTTTATAAGATAAGAAGTAAAAGACCAGTTGCTGATTTGCCTTGATGGGCAGTTTCCATGGCAAGAAATTCCCTATATCAATGATATCACAAATCCTCCCTGGGGTATGCTAGCAAATGTCAACGCTTGACTAGGTTTTAAGGAAAATAAATATACACAGGACACACTTTTAAGTTTAATTTGAAAAAAAAGTTTTATCTGCATGATTAAGATTTTCTAAATCATTTTCCTGTCTAGACATCAACAACAATAATCTGTGGCTTTGTATTTTGAAGAAAAAAAACTGATTTGAAGATATTTGGCCTGATTTGTATTACTCGCTGATTTCCAAGATAGAAATGCTCAGTCTGAAGGATTTATAATTAGCTATCATGATGTCAAAGCTGCCTCCTGCACCTCCCCTGCTCTCCCTCTACCCCCTTCTCTAACTGGTGAGTCTTCTGCCACATCCCTTTGTGGAGTGGCCTAAGCTGCCTTTCACTTCCCTCCCACCCTTGTTCCTTCCTTCTGGAATTTAATCCCTCCACTCTCCCCCATCCTCATTTTTCAGTTCCCTTTCATATATTGTCTTCCCCTATCAGAATGGAGGGCAGAGACTATTTAACTTTTTGCTGATATTTATATACCCAGCATTTATCACAGTGCATGGAGCATAATAAGTGATTAATAAATGATAGTTTACCCCATTCCTCATTTTCCAACCCATTCTACCTAAATGTTCTACAAGTGCAACATGGAATAATGGGTACATGTTTGCCAAGTAAATTTGGATTCATTTCTTGCCTCTGACACATGCTGGATGTGCAAGCCCATTAGTTACTCAGAGTTCAGTGCAACTCTCTAAATCTGAAAATTTCAAAGATGGTGTGCTTGTCCTAGAAGTTCGCTATGTCAATGGAATAATGGATCTAGTCCAAGTCCCTATCCCTATACTGAGATTACTAAAATAGCTTCCTAACAGGCTCCCCTATTTCGATTTTTCCCTTGCCCAGTCTCTTGCATTCAAAAGCCGAAATATTCTTTTCCAAGTACTTCCTTCATCAGTTTACTTTCTGTCTCAAAATTCTCAAATGGCTTTTCACTGATTTATCAACTTAAATTTTATGTCCTCCATGATACAGTTTCCTAAGTGTCTACTATGATGTCCCACTGTTTCATCAGCATAAGTCCTTTGTTTCATTTAGATAGTTCTTCTCACTATCCCTGGAAAATATATTTCTGTCCAGTTACAAACTTTCACTCATATGTCACTCATTTCTTGAATATTCTGTCCCCTCTCCGTCTATCCAAAAGCCTATTCATCATTAAAGATGATGAACTTCAGTCCTATCACAAGATCTTTTCCTCTACTCCAACTCATCAATTTCCTCTTCCTCTCACATCTTGTAGTATTATTTCCTTATATCATTCTTTTTGGCACTTAACCACATACTATTTTTCATGGTTAACTAAATTCCCCATAATTCAATTCATCAACCATTTTCTATGACCATATTATGTGCTAGGTACAGTTATAGACCCTGAAAATACAAAATAAAGAAGGAAAGAAAAAAGAAAGGAAGGAAGGGAAAAAGGAAAGGAGGAATGGAAGGGTGTAGAGAGAGAAAAAAGAAGAAAGAATGATTGAAAGAAAAGAAAGAAAAAAAGTGAAAGAAAAGATTCTCACAATTATCGAAAACACTGTGTCTTTCCATTCCTTACCTATATATTTAACACTGTTTAGGACTGGAACTATGTTCATAGGATCATATATGTAAAGCTGAAAGAGATCTTATAGATTTTCTGATAATACTATTGACAAAAGCATTCTTGTAGCTTTTAGGGTTTATTTGCAGAGCACCTTCTGTATGTTGTCTATTTATCCTGTGAAGTGGGTGCTATTATTATCCTTTTTTTACAAATGAAAATCACAGCTGAGGGAAATTAAATGACTTACCCACGGTCACACAGCTACTAAGTGTCTGAAGAAAGATTAAAAATCAGCTTTTTCCATTCCAAATTCAGCACTCTACCCAATGAACCACAAAGCTGTTTATCCCAATCCCCTTACTTTTCACACAAGTATATTGAATCCCAGAGAATTTAAGTTCTTTGACTAAGGTTGTCCAGGAAATTCAGTAGTCAAGATAGATTTTGGTTTGCTTTTCTATCACCCTCAATGACTTGAGGACAATGCTATGTATCTATTTCATTATTTGCTGCACTATACTGTAATACTTTTACAACCTTAATAATGTATTCCAAAAACACTTTTTTAATGAATGTGCACTAAAATTTTATGTAAATGGGTCACACTGATGCTTTCCATAGGAAAATGGGAAAAAAAGAATATCTGGAAAATTATTTTAAACCCTATTGCAAAAGTTCTCAACCTGTCTTGTGCTCTATATTCCTTTGATCTACAGACCCTTTCTCACATTAATTATTTTTAATACACAGAATAAAATACAGATGAGTACAAAGGAAGCCAAATATATTGAAATAGAGTTATCTGAATTTAAAAAGAAAATCAAGGCTCCCATAATCTGGTGTCTGGAATCCCTGATCTGCTAAAAGAATATACAGAACTCATTGTCAATGAAATTTGAATTCCAGGGAGAAATCATTCATATATATATATATATATATATATTTTGTCATCTTATCTGCTATTGCTTCCTGTAATAACTCCTGGAAGATATACTTGAGCTAGTGATAGTCATAGAACATTAATAATCATAGTTCTGAATTTTTGTAGGAGTAATAAAGGAAGGCTCTGACTATGCAGACACTTAATAAAGGCTTGTTGAAGCTTTAAGTTGAGCAAAGTATATAGTAAGTAATTGATAAATACTTGTGATTTGTTAACCATAAGAGAATTCTGAATGAGCAAGATTAAAGTGAATGTTGGAGTTAAATTCTTGGTATTCACTCTTTATAGGATGGTGCGTCAGCACCACCACCACCCCCAGCCCCAATCTATTTTGCAGTCATCGGTCCCAGGGAAGTGGTAGAGAAGGAGTCTGTTCTGTAGTCAATGAATATGTCCAAATCCTATAAGGGATACTATTTTGCCCTCACAATGAAATGGTTTCGAAATTATAGTGGAGCTTTTACTTATTCAGTTTGGAAACTTATAAACCTTTCAGTATTTTATTGATTATATCCTGTTCCTGTAAGATGATATTTCTTAAAAGAAACTAGGGTAAATGGTGAGAGAGAAATGTAGGGGGAGGGAAAGGGAAGGGGGTAACTATATGTCATTTAAGAGGCAGGTAGTTTTTCTTAGTGGAGGGAAAAAGAGGAGAGCTGAGAAAAAAAAAAAAAACAAAAAAACCAAGAAGTTTACCCTCATCACATTTGACTAAACGAAGGAGTGAAATGCACACTCATTTTGGTATGAAAACCTATCTTACAGTATAAGAAAGTGGGGGAGAAAGAGATATTGCAAGGGGGGGGATGATGGAAGGGAGGGCAAAGGGAGGAGGGAGCAATTTGAAGTCAACACTTGGGGAGGGACAGGATCAAAAGACAGAAGAGAAACAATGAGGGGCAGGTTAGGAGGGATGGTAATCCAGTTAGTCTTACACAACACGACTATCAGGGAGGTCATTGGCAAAACTACACAGATATGGCCTATATTGAATTGCCTGCTGTTCCAAAGGGAATGGGTGGGGAGGGAGGGATGAGGAGAATTTGGAACTCAAAGTTTTAGGAACAAATGTTTAGTATTGTTGTTGCAACTAGGAAAGAAGACATACAGTTAAGGAGGAATAGAAAGTCATCTGGCCCTACAGGAGAAAAGAGAAGATGGAGACAAGAGAAGGGAGAGATGACAGAAGAGAGGGCAGATTGGAGATAGGGAAAATTAGATTGCTTGGGGTATTGGGGTGGGGGGAGGGGATAAAAGGGGAGAAAATTTGGAACCCAAAAATTTGTGAAAATGAATGTAAAAAATTTAAATAAATAAATTAATTAATAAAAAAAAAGAAAAGTGAAAGAAAATACTTCTTAAAATAAAAACTATTTTAGCACAAAAAAAAAAGATGATATTTCCATGCACTAGGAGCCCATATAGCATTTATAACACAGATATTAATTCCACCACATGAAAATCCTATTCATATCCTCCCTGATTCTCACTTTTAATGTTTTTTTTTTTTTCTGGTGATCTGATAACATAGCCAATATTACCATTGCTACCACAACAGATATAACAATCTCCTGTCCCACAATTCTTCTCAGAATCCCTGCTATTCTGAGGTCTAGGCTGCTTAGGTCAAAACTCCCTTTTCTGAAGTTTTCTCCACACCTTCATACCCATCCATGCCTTTCCCATCCTATGTCTTCTCCAACTGTATCCCGTGTACATTGTACCCTCTGGAACCCTTGTGATGATTACCTTTCATATTAAGCTAATAATAACTCACTACAATAACTTGGGATAGACATTGTATTTAATGGTCTATATATCTTATCCCACATATACACTGCTCCAATGAAGAGTTTATATGTAAAAGAAAAGGAATTCATCATATCAAGGTACTGCGGATTTAATAAATATTTAATAAATTCATGTGAATTTAATTTTGTTGAATAGCATCTACCACTGTGAGACTAACATTAAGGGCATAAGCAGACCATGAGAAGACATTGGGATGCAATGAAGTTAAGAGATTCCAGGGGTATTGATTCAGTGGTTGCTATTCTTAACCTTAAATAGTGATTTCTATCCAAGCCAAATGAATTTTCTATGATAGCATTCGTATCTCTTTTCTTCTTACATGCATATTTTATCTGTATGCATTTTAGATGATTTTTTAGATATATTTATTTACAAAGACAAAAGAACCAAGTAATACAAGTCACACTCTTCCTTATTTGTATTTCTAGTTTGTTCTCCCCCATTTTTCCTTGGTTCTGTATTCCAACATCTGTGCTTCTCTCCTCGCCCTTCCATCAGTCACTGTCCTTATCTTCCACATCATGAACTTGACTCTCATGGGTGTAATTGATATGGTTTCATGCGCTGTATCTACCAACAAACATTTGGCAAATACTTACTCTTGCTTGTGATCATTCTGAATTGTGTCTCTACCTTTGAGAGTAAGAGGAACCCACTCCTTTAAAATTTTGGCTAATATTAATCAAATCCATATGGAAACTATGTTGACACAGACAAACTTGGTTGGTACAAGAATCTAACACAGAGACTATCACAGTAGGTGCTTTATAAATACTGATTGATTGATGTCAAAGGAGATAATATGATTTCTTATCCTCAGTAAGATTAATCTCATCCTATAGGGCTAATTAGAACTTAATTATATCAGCATTGCATTTACCCTTTTTGTATCTAGGGACTCTACTGTATTTCACTGGAAAGCAATTCAAGATCTTTATTTCCAAACAGAGGAGTTTATACTTAATCCTGTTTGTAATAATGAACTACTAGAGTTCACTGAGTAAGAGTAGTGTGACCAGAATTACACTTTAGAAAAAAAATCACACAGAAGATCATGTGGATAGTTTATTAGGGAAGATGGGGGATGATATAGGGAGCCCAAACTTTCTTCCAGTAGGATTTTGCAATAATTCAGAAGAAATTCAAGAAAATTTAAACTAGAGTGATGACCATGTGAATAGAGAAAAAAATGTGTTTGAAGGCAAGCAAAGCAGGATCTTTTGCTATTTTTGTTTTACTAAAAGTGCCTCTGAATAATATGATTAAGGAGAATTTTTCCCACTCATTGTTGGGTCTGGGAAGATTTGTAGGAAGGCCTGCACCTTTTTGTTAATGAGGTACTGGTTTTCTAAGAATGTGATGCCCTCTGCCTCTAAAAAGTGTATAAAGATTCTGAGGTGCAGTTTTCCTTTGGGGCTTAGTTTTTGGAAAAAGTTTTGTGTGCCAGAAGAGACTCTGGGAAGTCTCTAAGCAGTCCACTGGCTTTGAAAACCCAGATGTTTGTGCTTCCCTCTCCGGTAAAGATGTATGTATGTTAATAGTGAGACATTTAGAAGCATGTTGTTAATTTTTGATTTCTCTGTATTTTCTCTGAAGTTCAGGGTGCTAACTTTTTCCCCTGAACTAATTGAATGATACATGCGCTTGATTAAAGTGATTGTTAAGCCCTCAAAAGCTACCTTTCCTTTTAGAAAAGCAGATCAAAGAACCTGTGATAGCAGGCCTCCCTGTGTATGTCAGGGTGCTTACTGTTACAATGTGAGATGTAGAAATGAAATGAACAAATTTGCCAGTTGAATGGATACATGGAATGAAAGAGAGTGAGGAGTTGAGAATCACCCTGTGGTTGCAAACCAAGTTGTTTAGGAGGATGGTTGTGCACTCAAAATCATTAGGAAAGTTTGGAAGGAGGGTGAACTTTGAAGCAAAGAAAATTAGTTCCGTGTTAGACATTCTGACTTTGAGACGTTTATCGAGCACTCACTCTGAAATGCACCATTAGTCAGTGGACTGAAGCTCAGAATAAATAGTAGGGCTAGTTCTATATATCTAGTAGTCATTTGCATAGGTATAATAATTGAACAGGGAACTAGTGAAATCTCTAAGAGAGAAAGTGGAAAGATATAAAATAAGAGGACCCAGGGTATTAGTTTTCAGATAAGTATATAATTGTTGCTTGGTCGTGATCCTTGTTTGGTCCTCTCGAAGAGGACCATGACATCAAGGAGATGAAGGTGTGGGTGAATTGGATTTAAATGAGGGAGGGCTATGCAAAGTAGCCAGCCTTACATTCTTCTCTGGAGTCATTTGGGCTGTAACAAAATATAGATCAGAATAACTGGAGATGACCTTGGATGCAGTGGGAGACCTTGGTCTTTTTAAGTTAATGTGTTTACCAGGTCTCAATTTGACTGAGGTAACTCCTCATTCAATGATTAAATGACCTCTTTTACCTAGTGAGTCTGGGAGGGAGAGGGGAGACACTCAAGGTTTCTGGCTAAAACAGAAACTATTACTGTTTACATTTACTCTGAGTCAATCAGGGCCCAAACCATGACCAAGCTATGACCCCCAATGGGGTTTGTGAGACTTATTGTTGGCTAGTCAATTAGAGCCAGTTTGGGGATATTATGACATATTGGGGCTGTTATGACATATTGGGGATGTTATGACAATTCAAGAAAGTAGACTGGGAAGAAGAAGTTAAACATGTAAGAGGAGAACTAAGAAAGAGAAATTTCATGAAAATCCAGGAAAGAGAGAGTATTCAGGAGAACATAATGGTAAAAAATCAAACAGAACAGTCAAGAAGGATGAAGGGTGAAAAAGGGGACACTGAATTTACCAATTAGGAGATTTCTGGTAACTCTTAAGGGAATACTCTCCAAGGAAAAGAGTAGACTCTATGAGGTAAAGATAGATAGGGATTAAATTCCAGGAATGTGCATGGGCCAGTGACAAGTTAAGTATACATCAAGATTACTGAAGATGGTCCTGGATGCAGTGGTCTTTTTAGGATGAAGTGTCACATGTAAAGAATAGAGAGACAGCCAGTGGGTCCAAAGAACAGAGTGAAGGAGGGGGAATAACATCCAGTGAGGTTGAAATGATAGGTTGAGATGAGGTTCTGAAGATCTTTGAAAGCTACACAGAGGAGTTTTACATTTTTCTTAAAAGTTAAAAGGGACCACTGGAGGTGATTCAGTAGAGTAGTGACATGGCCAAAAATTTATCTGAGGCAAGTACTTTGACAATTTTGCAGTAGGTTGAGACATAGTAGAGAGACTAATGAGGAGGCAATTTGAATAAGCTAGGTATGGGGTGATAAGGGCATAAACAAAGGTGATATCTGTTGAAAGAGTCGATCAATGAAAAGCATATATTAAGAGCCTACCATATGTCAGGCCTACTGGGCTAAATAGTAGAGATACCTCAAAGACCACCTTATATGCATAAACATTTTCTTGATCATCCCATCTACCAATACTCTCCCTATCAAATTACCTTGCATTTAAATATGTTGTATATGTTTATATTTATCAAGGTTATATTTATGCTGATTTTTTGTATGTTTTTGTTTCCTTCATTGGAATATTAAGTCATTGAGAAAAGGTGTTGTTTTATTTGTTACGTTTGTATCCAGTGGTGGGATGGTAAATATTTTAAACTAGATCTTAGTAAAAAATGTGCACACAGCACACTATTAAGTTTAATCTGCATTTTTCCCATTTCATCCATCAGGTTTTTTAGCCTAGACAATCACAAAACCATCAATCAAGCCCTGATTTGCAGCCCTGCCAATTTTCAAGGTGTAAATTCTCACACTGGAAATATAACAACTGGCTCTCGAGAGCCAGTGAGAGCTGACTCCCCAACACCCTGGCTTGTATCCTTAGGACCTGCAATTCCTGGTACATATTAAGTGCTAATAAATTCTCTTTTGGTTGATTTATCTCCCCACTTAGATTCTAATTTTTTTGGGAATAGACATTTTGTGTTCCTACTTACTTTCTGTGAGACCTTGGCCAAAGTATTGTACCCCTCTTGATTTTGGTCATCTCATTTGCAAAAATGCCTAGGTTAGATTTGATGACAGTTCTAGTTCTGAATCAATCATGTGTTATATGTTTCTTCAGCATAGTGTCTCATCCATATTGAGATTTTATGTGCATCACTCTTCTCAAGATTTGGGGGAGTAGGAGATGCAACTAAGCTTATTTTATTTCTTCTGTATCAAGATGCACAAAAATTGCCTTGGTTTCTTAGTGCAATTCTGAATTCAGGCAAATCCTCTGTTCTGATCCCTTCTCAGTGGCTAAACCTGAGTGGTTCATTAACCACAAGCTGTAGAGTGACAATAATATTATAAGACATAGTAATAACTCACTGTAGAATTTGGAGGCTAACACAGGCTAGCAGCTTTAGAAGCCTGCTCCCTCTACCTGCAACTATCACCACACACTACACAAAAAAATGCAGTGATTATATAAAAGCATAGACAGAGTTAGAAGGCAGGTAGATGTCCTGAATGCTGGGTCTGAAGTTGAGAAGACTTGAATTTCAATCCTTCCTCACCCACTTAATATACCTGTGACTAAGCAAGTCTCTTAATCTCTATCTTTATCAATTTCATCATGGGGATAATAATATTACCTACCTCCCAGGATTGTTGTCAGGACAAAAGTATTTGTATTTTGTACATATTTGTAAAGCCCTTAGCACTGTACCCAACATACCATAAGCACTATGTTTCATCATCTTCATCATCTTCTTCATCATATCATCGTCAAAAGTAGATTCCACTTTAAACACCAGAAATTATACCGAAAGTGCCTGAAAATCTGGTTATTAGTTAAAGGGATGAAAACATTGATCAAGATTTGACAGCTTCCTGGGAGATGAGAAGACATCAGTTAGTTTTATTCTAAGTGAGCAACAAGACACACAGTAAAACAATAAGGATTTCATCAAAACTACCTAGTATAGAAATGTTAAAACGTTTATAAGAGCCAGAATTTTTTTAAAGAAAATTTGTTTAGTTAGTTTTAGTTTTCACAAGAACCAGAATTTTTAATCTCAACCATAACATAGTTTTGTTTTTTTTTCCCTAAGCATGAGTCAAAATTTTTTGTGTATGTATTAAATGGCATAGCAGCATAAGATCATTGATTTCGAACAGATACCTTAAAGGTCATTGAGTCTGACAACCTTGTTTTACAAAAGAGAAACTAGAAAAGTGACCTAGTTAGGGTCATATCTGCAGTAAGTAGTATTGCAGGCATTTAAACCAGATCTTCTGACTCCAAATTCATTGAGTCTGAAGCCTGAATTAACATGGGCAGACCACACAGTGTGAAAGAACCCAGTATCCAAGAGAGGTAATTCATCTCCACACCCTGTCCCCAGCAACTCTGTCACTTGGCCCAGGACAACCAACCCCACCCATTTTCCTGAGGAGTTTTCTGTGAGCAATTTCCTAAGGCAAAAACATTTTATGTATCTAACAAAAACTGAAGAGATAGATTAAGTACTCAATGTATACAAATCAATGTATACAAATGGTCCTGATCACTCGAGGAATTTCTTCACAGGGTTCTAACAATGCTCTCAATTCTCTCCAACCCCTGCTTTACCCAAATACTATGAGGGACCTCCAGGATCAATGCACATCTAGCTGGAAAATGAAAGAGAGGATTTGTCGAGGTTGTTGTCCCATCTAGCCATTACTATCCTGTTTTTGCTTTCTTTTCTTCTTTCTTTAATGAAACAAGCACATTTTGTTAATGTGGGTTTTTTATACTTCTAATATGTACTAATTACCCTCGTTCTTCTAATATAGTAAGACAATTAAGCGAAACTAATCATTTCCATTGTGCCCTCTGAGAACCATCTTCTGTATTTGGTACAACAAAATGATGACTCAATTTAGATACAGGGAACTTGATCTCATTGTCTTACTACCTGTGTAGTGACTGAACCCCTCTAGGTTTTAAGTTCCCATGTAAAATTAAGAGCTGGGCTACGTGATCTCTAAGTTTCCTTCTGAATCAAATCTGTGATCTTTTGCTCCCAGAGTTCTTCTTTTAAGATTCCTTTTTGATTTCAGGTACTGATTGATATCTAGCTGAAAATACAATATCTCTTGCCTCCCTCTTCAAAATTTACTTCTCTCCTTTCACATTCTCTACATATAGAGACAGGACGCATGATTTCCACACACTTGTCTCCCTGGTTCCACTTTGCTATCCTTATTCTGCTGCCATCATTCATACTCTTCTGTCTCAATATTTGTTGATGTCATATGTGGACTTCCAAGTCCCTCTTTCCTCCTCAACCAATCACAGTTTACAAGTCTTTCCACTCTGCACCTTGCTTCAGTTCTTTCTCCTCTCCTCCCTCATTCCAACATTGATTGAATTCACCCCATGTACTTCAATCCTTAGCTACAGCTCTGACTATGATTAATATCATTGAAGTGGATTAGTTTAGAGGCAGAGAGTATTGAAAGAAGACCAAAGGCAGAATCTTGGTGCACATCTACTTTAAGGGAATTTCAATAATTAAGTAATAATTAATAAGTAATTAATAACCTAGTGAAAGAAATAAAGGAGAAGCAAAAGAGATAAAAGAACAAGAGGAGTGTGGCATATCTGAAGTCAAAGCAAGAGGACAGTGGACACCTAAAATATTAATGAAATATTTCAAAAGAAGATGGAATGAGAATTGAATATATATGAATGGAGGTACTTACATGCAAAAATAAGCTATTGAACTTCTTAGTGAGGCAACATGGAATAGTAGACAGAGTCTAGACTTGGATATAGGAATTCCAGGGTTCAAACCACCTCTCACAGACTTACTACATTGAAGCTTAGTCACATTATTTCATGTCTCTCTGCCTCTGTTTCCTTATTTGTAGAATGAGAGTTTTGGACTCTATGACCTTTAAAGTCCTTTCCAGCTCTAAATCTAGATTCCAGATATCAGAATAGAACAAAGCCAGGAGAGATAGCTCTAATTCTCTCTTTGTTGTTCCTCTCCACAGTTAAAAAAGAAGGAAACAAACAAAAACAGAGAAAATTGGGAGGGGATACCATTGGAAAAATAAAGAATTTTGTTTATCAGTGACAGGAGAATTCCTATCCTGCCATGGCATGTGAGTCAAATCTGATTCATAAATGTATTCTCTTACTGGTTTCTCAAACAAGAGTTAACCAGGGGTGCTCGTTTTTTCCTTTAAATTATGAAGTGATGTTCTCAGCTGAGAGAGTGAGGAGAGAGGGAGTGATGGGAAGTGTGAGAGGGGAGAAAAGGTTTAGAAAAGCCATAGTGGAGAATAGGATAGTAAATTGATAAGGGAGGTATTGTAAAATTGCCTAACAATAAGGAGGGCTCAGTTTAATTTTTTAAGGGAAGGTTTTTGTCAAAATCAAAAGTAGGATAATTTTTCTGTGTGACTAGGTCGAATAGAGGAATAATTCATAGGAAATGATTTAGTTGAAGGAAATACAAACACACACAGACACACACACACTTTATTTGTAAGAACAGGAGTTGAGGAGGAGAGAAAAATTTTGCATCACGTACTAAACTTATTGAGGATGAAAAATGAGTGATCTAGAGATCTGTAGAAAACAACTACCTGGTTTTTAATTGTGTGGTAGATACGAATAGAATGAACCTCAGATGAGAATAGGTTGTAGAGTGATGAGGGCAGAGGAAGAACCTGAAAGTGGCAATAGGGAGCAAAGGGTGTTCTAACTTCCCCTTCTCAAACAGTGAGATAAGAGAAATTAGTAAAAATGCAGTCAGTATTGTGACATGTGACCAGAGAAGCTGAGTCATTGGGAAAGCCAGGTTTTAATGACTACTAGTAGATAGAAGGAATGGGAGACCAAAAGAGTAAGGATGAGAGGAAGCTTATTGGCTATGAAGCAAGCATTCCATAGTGAATTCCACAATAAAAGGGCTAGGTGGTGTTTGGCTGAAACTCTGGGGTGAGGGTTAGGAGGTGGGGGTAGGGTGGAGAATAGTGTTCCCATAAGGGTTTAGAATCATTGGAACGTCAAGAGTTATGATCAGATGGGAGAATGGGCTTTATTTTTTAAAGGCAATTCAGTAAAGACATTCAGTAATAAGGATCAGAAGGAATACAATATAGAAATTCTCAACAAATGGATATTTTAATATGATTAACTTCAAACAGGATGCCCTTTTGTCACCCTCCATTCCATCCATATAGATTAGCTTAGTTCTTTTCTGAAAATGTAACAAAATTATCCCCAATACTTGGTGGTCCTGTGGATCCAGTTTTCATCTATGTACCTTCCCAGTGGTTTCTGTCAGTATTGACATGGCTTCCTAGTCACCTAAGTACATTGAAAAACACACCCACATGGAGTTCAGACCCTTTAGACTTGACAAAGGACACTCCAAAACCTCAGGAGTTACCACACTCTCCCTTGTTGATTATACTGATTTAAATACAGAGAGGAAGGGGACTAGCTCTACTTGTGTCTAGTGCTATGTCCTGCTTTAATATTCTCTCAGTTCTATGACTAAGCAAACCATTTTTATAACTGTTAAATAATCTCCAATTATCTCATTTCTTTCCAAAACAAAACCTGAAATAACAAGGAAGGGTTATAATAAGCCTAGATTGCCTTTAACAGATGTGATTAAGGAAGTGTACCATAAAATAAATAGGATAATAGATATGTTAAAGGTAGTAAAAGAGGATATTGTTTCAGTTTAAAATAACAGAAGAGAAGAAGAACAATTAGGAAAATTACAAAATTATATCCAAGGACTAAAAATACCAATGGAATAAAGCAAATAACAATAAATGCAGTTCAACAAAGAGGAAGAGATAATGAAAGTAGATCTGAAAAATAAACACAAATTATAGAAGAACTAAATGAACAACTAGTGAATATGCAGAACAAGATAACAGATTTGGGAGATAAAGAGATGCATATAAACATCAGCTTAATTAGGAGAACAAAAGATAAGAAAGAAGAAAGCAGACACACTATTTAAGGACTTAATTAAAGAAAATTTTCCAGAGTCAACAAGTTCGGATAACAATATACGAGTAAAGAGATTATGAAGGAAATTAGAGAGGGGCAGTCCTAAATATGCTTCACCAAGGCATACTCTACAATCAAAGGATCATTGGGTTGTAGACCTAGAGGTGGAATCGACCTTGGAAGTCATCTATTCCAACACTCTAATTTTATAGTTGTAGAAACAGGTCAAGAGTAATTAAGTATAAATAACCAACATGATAGAAAAAAGAAAACTGAGCTTTCCCAAAATTTCCCTCCAAACAACTTTAAAATAATGCCTCAAATTGAATTTTAGTCTAGCAGAACTAACAAAGGTCAGATGAAAAATTTTTAATGCCCAGGACAACAGAGGAGGTCAGAAAGAAAGATTTGTGACATGAAGGTGGCTGACCCAGATACCACAAAGATGAACCACAAATGGTGGTTCTTGGTATTGAAAGAGAAGCAGGATTGACTTTAGAAGCTCTCAAACCAGAGATAAAAGGATCTGGCAACTGGTCAGAAAGAGATTACAGGATATACTGTGCTAACACTGGATGCAGGACCAGACCCTGTTTGGCAACTCCGTTGCCTGTAAACACTTCTGGACCAGAGTTTAAGGGTGGAGAACACTTTGTT
This sequence comes from Bettongia penicillata ogilbyi, assembly GCA_023548195.1. NCBI lineage: Eukaryota > Metazoa > Chordata > Mammalia > Diprotodontia > Potoroidae > Bettongia > Bettongia penicillata. The sequence goes on from JAJHZJ010000733.1 coordinate 258,953, forward strand.
AAGTGGGAGTGGAAAGCCTGAGGGACAGTATCACTTCTGGATGCCAAAGATTGAGGAACCTGACGTAGAGTATTATTTCTGGTCCTAATGGAGGAGGAACCTGAAGAATCAGTATTAATTGCCATTTGAAGGGATCAGGGGCCCTTCTTGGATGAAGACCACAGTGTATGCCAAGAAAACATTGATGAAACCTCTCCCAATGTCACACAACTTTAGAAGCACAGAAAATTTTCAAATCCAAAGAAATAACTTTAAAACAGCAGTATGAAAAAGCCTAAATTTTGACAATGGCCTTCCCCTCCCCACAGCAGGAACAGTGCCAACATTAACATAAAATCTCAAATCAAGAAATAAATTCAAAAAATGAGTAAACGACAACAACAAAAACCAAAAAGAAACTGACCACACACACACAAAAAAAAACTACCATGGTAAGACAGATGATCAAAACATAAACTCAGAAGACAATGCTGAGACAATGCCTTCCTTAATATTTTGTGTGTGTGTGTGTGTGTGTGTGTGGGTGTGTGTGTGGCAAAATAGCCCCAAATAAAAACTCAAATGTGAATCAGACATAAACCCATCAAGAATTCCCAGAATAGAGCCAAGATGGCAGAGTAGGAGGGATTTGCTTGAGCTTTCCCTCAAACCTCTCTAAATACCTGTAAAAATTCTAGAACTGCAGAACCCACAAAATGACTGAGTAAAACACATTTCCAGCCAAAGACAACCTGAAAGGTTGACAGGAAGGGTCTACTGCACCAGTCTGAGAGAGAAGCACAATTTAGCATGGGCTGGCAGCCCTAACAAACCTGAAGCAGGCCTCAAGGGACTGAATAATGTGGCAGCTGGGGTGATTTCCAGATTTCTCAACCCACAAATGCCAAAGGAAACTTAGAAGGTCAATAGGAAAGGTCTGTTGTACCTGGGTGAGAGAGGAATGCTGTCTGGTCCCGGCCCTAGGGAAGTGGCAGCTTCTGGAGCTCTTGGCCCCCACAATGGGGAGCAATCAAGCAGCTGATCAAAGAGGGGCTGCAGGGATCTCTTTGCTGGTTTTGAGGCAGGATTCTCTTGCTTTGCTCATTCTTAGATCTGTGTCACTGTCTTGGGTGGCAGCCCTGGGGTGAGGAGGACTGCTGGCATGGCAGTGGTTGTGGCAGCTCTGGAAAGGGAATGTTCACAATTCTAAGACAGAAAAGAGTGCTGGGAGGAGGAGAAAGGGAGAGATAGAATGGGGTACATTGTCTCACATAAAAGAGGAAAGACAAATCTTTTACAGTGGAAGTAAAGAGGGGGGAGATGAAAGGGGATGAATGAACCATACTTTCATTGAATTTGGCTTAAGGAGGGAATAACATACACAATCAATTGGGTATGGAAATCTATCTTATTTCACAGGAAATTGGGGAGGAAGGGGATAAGAGGGGTAACCGAAGGGAGAGCAAATGGGGGAGGAGTAATCAGAAATAAATACTTTTGTGGAGGGACAGGGTCAAAGAAGAGAATAGAACAAATGGGGACAGTGGAATAGGATTGAGGGAAATATATACTTAGTCCTTCACAACATGATTATTATGGAAGTGTTTTGCCTGACTACACATGCACAGTCCATATTGAAATGTTTGACTTCTCAATGAGGGTGAGTGGGGAGGGAGGAAGGGAGAGAATGTGGAACTCAAAGTTTTAAAAATGAATGTTAAAAATTGTTTTTACATGCCACTGGGAAATAAGATATACAAACAATGGAGCATAGAAATCTATCTTGCCTTATGGGAAAATAAAAGTGAAAGGGATAAAAAAGGGGGAGAGGTGATAGAAGGGAGGACAGATTGAGAGAAGTGATAATTAGAATACATGCTATCTTGGAGTAAGAGGAAGAGAGAAACTGGGAGAAAATTCACCAAAATCTTATGAAAGTGAATGTTGAAAACTAAAAATAAATTAATAAAATACAAAAATACAAAAACGGTTCTGAGAGTAGCTAAAATTTTTTTCATAGTCCAATAGGAGTGGTGTAGGAAAATAGAATATGTAAAGAAATGAAAGCAAAAGAAAAAAATTATAAAACAGTAATTAACAACTTGGAAAATGAGGCACACACATACACACACAAACATATTAAGCTGAAGAAAATAATACTTTAAACACGGAGTTAACCAAATTAAAAAAGTTTCAAAAAGCTCACTAAATAAAATAATTCCTTAAAATTAAAATTTGACAACTGGAGGCAAATGACTCCATAAAATCACAAGAAACTATAAAACAAATTCAAAAGAATAAAAAAAAGAAGAAACGAGAAATATCTCTTCGGAAAAGCAACTAACCTAGAAAATAGATTAGGAGACAATTTTTAACCATTCAAAATTTTTAATATTAAAATTTAACTTTAAAACAAAAGCCATGATGAAAGAAAGACTGTACACATATTTCAAGAAATTATGAAGGAAAATTGTTCTATAATCATATGACCAGAGGATAAAACAGATATTTGAAAAATCTACCAATTAACACTTGAAAGAGATCCCAAGACAAAAACGCATAGAAATATTATGGTCAAATTCCACAATTCCCAGATGAAAATAAAAATACTTAGGCAAGAAAGAAGCCATTTAAATACCATGGAGGAACACTCAGAATCACACAAGATTTAACAGCTGCCACATTAAAGGAATAGAAGGGCAGTAATGTGATATCCTTGAGGACAAAGGAGCTAGAATTACAACCAAAAATAAACTACTCAGAAAAAAAGAGTGCAATGTTTTTAGGGGAAAGAACAGATACTTAATGAAATAGAAGATTTTCAAGCATTCCTGATGAAAATACCAAAGCTAAATAGAAAATCTGACTTTCAAATACAAGACTCAAGGGAAGCAGAAAACAAATGTAAACACGAAAGGGAAAAGATACAGTTAAACTATTTACCTTTTTATACAGGAAGTTTTTACAAATATCTTCAAAAAAATTTGTCATGTTGGGAGCAGAAAAAAAAAGAATCTATATGGAAAATTAACATGCCCAAATTAACAGAAGAAGAAATAGAGTACTTGAATAATGCTACTTTAGAGAAATAAATTGAATGAATTCCATTAATGAACTCCATAAAGAAAAACAAAAACAAAAAAGCAGAACTAGATGTATTGATACATAAATTCAAACAAAAATTTATGGATCAATTAATACCAATATTATGTAAAGTATTTGAAAAAATAGGCTAAAAAGGAGTTCTGTCAACATCTGTTTACAACACAAATAAAATTCTGATATCTAAATTAGGGAGAGTAAAAACAGAAAGAAAACTGTACACCATTTTCCTTAATGAATCACTAATAAAATTTTTTAAAAATAAAATGATAAAATGGTAATAATTAAAATATAACAATAGCAAGAACAAAAACATCATATGCTATTACTATATGAGAGTAATCCTAGGAATGCAAGGCAGGTTCAATATTAAAAATATTATCAGACTAATCGACATATTGATAACAACAAATATCATAGGACTATATCATAGATACAGGAAAAAATTTTTACAAAATGCAATATCAATTCTTGTTAAAAACACTAAAAAGCATAGCAATCAATAAAATCTTTTAAAAAATGATAAGTAGACTCTGTCTAAAACCAAGAGCAAAAAATAACGGGATAAAGCTGAAGCCTTCCCAGTAAGAGCAGGAGTTTAAATAAGGTTGTCAATTATCAACTCTATCATTCAATATTGTACTAGAAATGTGAGCTATAGCATAAGACAAGAAAAATAAATTGAAGGAATAAAAATAGGCAATTTGGAAATAAATCTCTATTCTTTTCAGATGATAAGAAGCTGTGAACAGAATACCTTAGAAAACCAGCTAAAAGATTAGCTGAAACAATTAACGAATTGAGCAAAGATGGAGGATATAAAATAAATCCACATAAATAATTAGTATTTCTATATACTACCAACAAAATTCAATAGTGAGTGACAGAAAGAAACACATCTCATTTAAAATAACAACAGATAATATAAAATACTTGGGAATCTATCTTCCAGTGCAAAGCCAGAGATTATATAGATGTAATTACAAAACACTTTTCACACACATAAAGACAGATCAAAACAATTGATTAGTCAGCTCATGGGTAGGCTGAACCAACATAGGAAAATAATAATTCTATCTAAATTAATTTACTTATGCATTATCACACATAAAAAATACCAAATAATTATTTGATAGAATTACAGGTAAAAAAATTAATCTGAAAGAACAAAGCTCAAGAATATCAAGAGAATCAATAGAAAAAATGATTAAGGAAGGCAGTATATCAGATTCAGTTTTCAAACTATAGTAGAAAAAGTTAATCATAAATAATTTGATAGTAGCTAAGAAATAGAGTAGTTGATGAGTGGAATCCATTAGGTAAAAAATACAGAGTAGTGATGACCACAGTAATCTATTGTTTGATAAAACCAAATATCTAAGCTTTTGGGGGTGAGGTAAAATTTTAACATGTGAAAAAAATAGTTGCAAAAACTAGAAATGAATATGGCAGAAACTAGGTATAGATTAACATCTCATTCTGTATGCTAAATTATATCAAAATGAATAAATGATGTTGACATAAAGGATAATATAAGTAAATTAGGAGAGTATGGAAAATGTATTTGTTAGATCTATGGATAAGGAAAGATTTTTTTGACTAAGAGATAGAAGAGATTACAGGAAAAAGTGCATAATTCTGATTACATGAAAGCTTTTGCGCAAACAAAAGTAATTGGCAGGAAAACAGATAACTGGGGAAAAATTTTGTATCAAGTTCTCACAGTTATAATTGCTTTCTCCATTTCCCTCTATACTCTTATTCTGTTTATCTTCTCTGTCTCTGTCTCTGTCTCTGTCTCTCTCTCTCTCTGTCTCTCTCTGTCTCTGTCTCTGTCTCTCTCTCTGTCTCTCTGTCTCTGTCTCTCTCTCTCTCTCTTTAACACACACACACACACACACACACACACACTGTTCAGCCTCCTAATTCTCTTTCAATTTTGACTAGTCTTCTTTTATCCACCTTCCTTTCATCATACCTCCTTTGTCTTTCCCCTATCCCTTTCTGCTTCCCTGTACTGTAAGAAAGATTTCCATCACCAATGAAATATTTGTGTAGTTATGTGTTTATGTGTATTTCCTCTTTGAATTAAATTAAATGTGAGATTCAAGCATTTCTCATCCCTCCAGTTGCCCCCATATCATTTTCCCTGTTTATTAAAAGCTCTTTTTTGCCCATCTCCTTTATGTGAGATAATTCTCCCCATTCTTCCTCTCTCTACACCCTTCTCCCAGAGCATTCCCATTTCTCATCTATCCATTTTTTACATTATCTCACCACAATAAATTCATTCTTGCACCCTATTTCCATATAGATTCCTTTAACTGCATTAGTGATTGTATAATTCTTCAAAGATACATGTCTCCTCTTCCTATATAGAAAGGTAAACAATTGAACATTTTTGAGTCCCATATGATTCCTCTTCCCACTTTAATTTTTTTTATAATTCTCCTGAGTTTTGTATTTGCAAGTAAAATTTTCCATTCGTTCCAGGTCTTCTCATCAGGAATACGTGAAAAGTTTTTATTTCATTAAATGTTAATTTTTCCTTTAAAGGATCATGCCCAGTTTTGCCCATGTAATCTTAGTTCTTTTGCCTTCTGGAATGAAGTTTGGTGGCATAGTGGCTAGAGTACAGGATATGGAATCAGGAAGAATCGTATTCCTGAGTTCATATCTGACTCAGACATTAGTTGTGTGACCCTGGACAAGTAACTTAAATCTGTTTGCCTCAGTTTCCTTATTTGTAAAATGATCTGGAGAAAAAATTTACATATCACTCCAGTATCTTTGCCAAGAAAAGAGTCATACACAAATGAAAACAACATTATCAGTAGCAGCGGAAGAAAGAAGAGGAATTATTAGAAGATATTCTTTCCTCACCAAGGTTAGTTTATATATAAGCATTGTTTGAAACAATGTAATCTTTGCAACTGGAATTTAAATATGTTTATCATTTGTAATAGTATATGCATTTAGATGGTAGAAATGTAAATATTATATAACATAATTACCCTGGCATTTTTATCAGCTGTTTGGTGACACACACACACACACACACACACACACACGTCCATATAATTTTCTACTCTTAACAAGAGTGCTTATCAAATTCTTCTGTCATTTTTCTCTATGTGTGAGAATAAACATTTTCAGTTTATTCTATTTATAAATCAAAACACACAAATTAATTTGATGCAGGATTCAGATTTAATACTTTGTAAATATGATTTTGAGCCAAATATTGCAATCTTTTGGCGAATAAAAAAATGAAACAAAAATGACTTTACCTTTGATCATTATGTTAAACATCTTGAAAATGATAAATTAATGCACTGAAATTTTTTTATGCTCAATAAAATTTGTTAGATAAATTTAATATGAAGCCTTGTAGATAATGATAAGCATATGAGATCTCACTAGAATCTCATAGAGTCATTATAATATAACTTTAAATATTTATTATAATTTTACATTTAGAGTTTTCATAATAATAAATGTAATAACTGTGTTTTATAATTATATACTATTCATTTTAATTTGGAATTTTTCTGGACAAAAGTTAGCATTACCATTATTAAACACACATATTGAATACATGCGAAAGGCTGTTATAGGTAGTGGATTAAATTGCCCTGTTGTTCATATCATATTTTTTTTGTGGTTGAACACGGATCAGAGAACAAAAAAATGGGAACTACTAATATAAGGATGATATTCTCAGAGGGAAAAAAAAAAGGAAAGAATTTGGAAAATGGAAAAGCCAGCTTTTAATGAAATAGTTTTGAAAATAGGAAAATGAAACTTCTTCCCTTCTTATCAGAAGTGGGAAATACTATAGCTATATGAGTCAATCAGTCACTCAGACGACTATCATTTATAAAGTGTCTACTATGCCCTAAGTACTGGGAATATGAAGGCAAAAGATAGTCTCAGCTCTCAGAAAGCTAATAATCCAGTGAGTGAATATATCAATTAGACTTTGATTAAGTAATCAGTAGATGCAGATGGAAGGGAAAGACTTCCAGGTATGGGAGACAGTCAATGAAGATACCCAGTCAGATGATGAGGTGTCCTTTGTGAGAAACAAGAAGGGAGTACTTATCATTGAATTGAACTTGAGGTGGTGGAAGAGAAGACAGTTATTGGGACATGAAGGTGGCATAAAAATGCAATATAGCAAAATATTTTAAAATAAGACATTTTCATGCTGACTTTTTTATTTTAGCATAGAAAAGTTTGTTGTTTGTCAAAGGCTTTTTCTGCATCTATGACTATGGTTTCTGCATCTGTGACATGTGGTTTGTTTTGCATTACTTTTGATATTCTGGTTCTTTTTTCTAGTTCTGAACCATTTTCTCATCTTTACTATAAATATCCAACTTGATCACAATGGATACTTTTTGTATATACTGTTATAATTTTATTAGCATTTACTATAAGGACCATGTAACTATTAATTTGTGAACATATCTGTAGTTCTTCCTTGTTTTATTCTTTTTAATTGTTTTGGACTACTTGATAGAATTCATTTTTAAATCCATCATGATTAAGATATTTATTTTTTGCTTTTGAAAATTATTCCATAGTTAACTCATTTCTGAAATTAGGTTGTTAAGTTACTCTATTTCATATTCTACTAATTTAAATATTTCATATTTTAATGATACATTTCTTTTAAAATGTTAGTTTTGCCAGCGTTTGTGTATAACAGTCAATTCTTTTTTTTATTTCTCTTCTATTTTTTGTCCTTGCTCATTTTTATTATGCTGTTTTGATTTTCCTCCACGTACTTTTTAATGAAATTAGCTAAAGGTTTATTGGTTTTATTAGTCTTTTCAACAAACTCCTTTAATAATTTCATCAATTCTATAAGGTTTTCCATTTTACCTGTTTCACCTTCAACTTGTTTATTTCCTATTTCCTAGATTTTCATACTCACTTCATTAGTCCTTTATTTTCTTGTTTTCTTAATATGTTCCAAGTGGTTTTTTTAGTTCCATTTTTATCAGAAATGTTGATATGTTTTGTCTTATTATAAGTTTCCATCATTTTATAATTAATTGCTTCATTTTCTAATTATGACAAATTTTCTTTCTAGAGCAGAGCTCTCTGTCTCTTTTCCTTGCAGAAGTGGGAAACTAAGTTAAACTGCTGTAACTACTTTCAGACACTGATGACTAATTGTTAAGTTTTTTTATAATTAATTACTTAATTTTTATTTTTTTAGTGTTCTACAATCGCTTCCTTAAAATTAAGATTTTATCCCCACCACCTTTCCCCCACTACCTCCCTCCCTCCCTGTGACAGCATACAATTCTGTATAGGATTGTTTAATTTTGCTGAACTCTGTTTTCTTTCACACTTTTCTCCCTTTCCTTTATACTAAGGTTATCTTATTATGTAGGGTACAGGATAGGGAAATATTATTCTGTTATTAAAATAATAACAATTCAAAATAAAAAAATATATAGTGCTATATGAACCTCAAGTAATTCACTTCACGTCTTAGCACCCCAGGCAACTCTTAGGAGCTGGAAGGAAAGGGTTAGTCTGTTTTGGTACTAGAAGCTTCCTCATTGTAAGTTCCCTACACTAAGGAAATAAAAAGTCCAATTGCATGCCATTCATCACAAGTTTTATGGAACATTTATTTTAAAGAAATGTAGAAGGCATTGTGTTAAGTACAGGGATGCTAAAGCAAAAATGAAATGATACCTTTCTCAAGTTACTTAAATGATACTGTAATGTGGCGGGAGAGTAAGCAGAAAAAACTTTGCACTATAACGTCATACAGATTAGAAAAAGCATCAGAGGTCTTTCCCTCTGATTTTTTAAAAAAATATGTATTGGGAACAACTGTGTAATTCCATTGTTCACATAGTTAAGTGAATAACTATAGTCACAAATAGACTTATCATGCCTCAAAAGAAGGATAATGTTTGAAGAGTCTCTCAGCATTATGTAGAGTAGTAAAAGCAGACAAAAACACTTTCAGGAGCCTCATTAGTCTAAGTAATACTTTCATCTCTGGCTGTTGGGTTCTCTCAATTGTAATTAATTCACCCAAGTCAAACTCAATTAGCTAATTATGTTTTTATATTTCTGCTTCACACTGTGGTTTCGATTAGAGATCCTTAACTTCCTGAAAAAGTCATTTTCTTCTGTGTAAAATCAAGTTCATTAGCAGCTGTCTTCTCCACATCCAGTTTTTTCTTTTTTATTACTTCTACCAACTCTAAGGATTCTATTCTGGGAGTTACATTTATAACATGGCATGAAGAAATTTTTTTTAGCTACTATATTCTAAAGCAATCACTCTAGTATATGCAAAGAACAGATAACATGTATTCAATTGCATTTGGGGGCAAAGGAGTTCATGAAATCTATGGTGTAGTTCTTCAGATGGATAGGTGTAAATGATTAATTTTAGTCTGTTACCTGACTGTGCCTATATTCTGTCAATCAAAATTGGAATTTAATTTTGCTGTGTTTATTTGATGAAAAAGAAGCCTGGAAGAGGTAAATGAACTCTTTAAGGCCACTGAAGAATGATTAATGATAGTTCTCATCATGGAAAAGAAAGTAATTTTGAAAAATATTCCAGAAAACATCACTGTTATTTGGCTACCTTATATATCTACTCTCAGAGGGAAAGTAAGATAGTGACTGGGGATTAGATCCACATGTGCCCTACACTCTGAAAAGACATACTTTAACTTAGACTGAGAGTACCTCACTGAACAAAAGAATTCCAGGCTGAACTTAGGTGTCTGCTTATCCTTGAGTTTCTAAGTAAGTTCAGTAAAAACCAATGCTATGATTGCCTTCAATTAAATGTTATTTCATTCAATGCAATTTAAGTCAATGTAGTGTTATTAATCACCAGTTTTTTGTATGAAACTATTGTGTGCAAACTGGTTATTTCTAGATTTTTTTTCTATATATCCAAATTTCTTGTAGTATACCTTTCCCTATTCCTTTACAGAGATCCTGTGTTTGTATGTATATACATACATACACATACATAAACACATATCTCTATCAATCTATCATTCATCTATCTATCCATCTATCTCTTTTGAAAAAAAAGCAGAGCAAGGAAACAGAAAAATCCTGGAAAAAATTGATCAATACATATAAAAAGTCCAAAAATATATAGAGTGTAACAAGATTGTGCACTTCTCACACACGCAAAGTAATGACTTGGAGATGTCTTTTTAACTCCCTTCTTTGCAACATGCTGCTTTCAAAATATTCATTTTCAAATGTTTTGCTGTTATTGTTTTTATTTTCATTGTTATGGTCATGTATATTGTTTTCTTGGCTCTGTTTATTTTACTCTTCACTTCCATGTATTCATTGCAAATTATGTATGTTTCTTCACTTCCATGTATTCATTGCATTCATAATTTCTCATAATAAAACAATATCCCATTCCAGTCATATGCCACAATTTGTTCAATTATTACACAAAATAATGAACATCTACTGTTTCTTATTCTTTGCTACCACAAAATGTGCTGTTACAAATATTTTATTGTATAAGGACTTTCTTCTTTTCAATTTACTTTTCTAGTAGTATACTTTCTGTGTCAATAGATATGGTCATTTTAGTCATTTTATAAGTGTACATTCAAATTGCTTTCCAAAATGTTTCGCATCTCTATCCACAGTGCATTAGTGGACATATCTTTGCTCTGCCTCTCTAGCATTCTCATGTTTTGTGATCTTTTCCAATTATCAGGGTGTCAGATATAACTGTAGTGATATTGTGATTTGCATTTCTTTTATTATTAGTGATTTGGAGCATTACTTCATATTATTTTAAGAGTTTGTTGTTAGTCTTTTGGGAGGTGTTTACACATATCCTTGGCACACTTACATATTGCAGAATGGCTTTTGGTCTTTGTAGTATACATGTTATTTGTATCTAACATCCATATCTCTTTCACAAACTGAAAAACACAAATTATTCAGGAAAGAACTCTGATGAAAGCCGCTAGAAAAACTGAACTACATGTATATTAAATCCATATGTGTATATATGACACTAACTGTGCACATATGTATGAATATAAAAAATACACAAACATTTCTTGATTATATAATTTATATCAAACCCTCAACTGATAATTAATATGATAAATTTAATACAAAGGGTTTTTTTTTCTCTTTAATCATTTTTCTTACTTATCCCACAGGCATTAATTTTGTTTATGTAGGAGCTTTTCAATTTCATGCAAAATTATGTTTTTAATCTCTTGCTATTGCCTCTATCTCTTCGTTGAAAGTACATCTGTTATTCACCATCATGAAAAGCACATGAACTTTTTATTGTGCATATTTAAATATGGTATTATTTTAATATTAAGATCTTATATTCATTTAGAATTTGGTTTAGAATATGGCATAGAATTAATAAGCCTAATCCTAATTTCTGCAAGTCTGCTTTCCTGTTTTCTTAGCAGATTATTATTATTATTGAAGTTCTTTCCTATATAATTTCTATTTTCTGGTTTATTGAAGAGACAAAAATTAGATAAGATACAACATCTTCCACATTCTACTTTGACAACAGATATAACTGCAATATTTGATAAGTATATAAGAGAGAGACAAAGAAAGTCAGGTGAGGGTGAAGAAATCAGCAAATCAGATAAGGCATCTAGAAGTAGGTGATGTTGGAGTTGAGCTTTAACTGATCATTAAGTTTTAGGTAAAGAAAAGTTAGAAATAATATGAGTAATTTTATAGAGACAGTCAAGTGCCAGGCATTTGTGAGCAACAGTAAGCTGTACAGTCTCTTTCCCCTCTAACACGTGAAAACTTCTCCCGTGACAAAATGAAAGCTTGCAACATTGTCAGTCATTGAAAATGCCCAAGTCATCTACTGCATCCTAGAGCATTGCTAGTCATCTTAACTTTTGTCCTGCCACTGGACTTCAGTGACTTTGGAAGAGACAGTGAGGTTGACGACTTGGTGTACTTCTGCCTCACTTGACTCCAATTCACATGCAAGCCAAGACATCACCTGTGATGTTGTTGGTCCTTCCTGAAAATGATAGACAAACAACAGACTTTACAATACAAACTATGCGAGTTATCTCTGGCAGAACATGAACACAGCTTCAAATGAAACTTTCCAACACAGTTTATAAATAATGAAACTCAAAATGGTTACAATTGCCCTATGGAATTAGGTCATTCAAGAAGTTAAAAAAAAGGCATATGGCGTGCTGAAATTTTTCATCATTTGTATGAATAAAATTATTCGTTAATTATGTGAGGGAAGCTAAATTCATAAAATTACTATGTTTGGAAAATAAAATTCTTGCCATGATTAAAAAAGGAAGAAAAAATTAATCACCGGCCTTCCCCTCAGTCATGGAACCATCCCCCATCAAAGCAAACCTAGAATATTCTCCCCACCCAAGGGACTTACTTTAACATAGTGTTAGGTATAGTAAGGGATGTAGAAGAGGTCCATTATATCTGAGAAGTGTAGGTTCTAGTTTGGTTAAATAAACTTGGTTTACACCCATTCAACGACTAGAATATGATAAACACCACTAGCAAATAAGATCAAGTCATTCCCCTATTCAATAATGAGTTTAACTGGTTTCCTACTTGCTCAAGGACCAAATATAAATTCCTTTTTCTGTCACTGAAAACTTTTTTTTTTGCAATCTAACACCTTCCTCACTTTTTAATATTGCTACACACATGCCACATAATCTATAGTCCAAATATTTTGACATACTTGCTGTGCCTCACATGTGACACTCTATCTCTCATTTTCATGTCTTTGTGCTGGCTTTCCTTTATGCCTGGAATGTTCTGTTTCCTCATATATTCCTTTTGGAATCCCTGGTTTCCTTCAAAATGTAGATTTAGCACCACTTTCTACATGGGGCCTTTGGGGTTCCCCTAGCTGTTGGTTCTTTCCCTCCTAAAGATGTTTTTATACATACATACACACACACACACACGTATATATATGTATATACACTCACACATATGTATATGTGTATATTTATGTATATGTATGCATATATGTGTATATCCATATAGATACAAACATTCTGAATAGAATTATGTATATACATATTGTTTTCTAAGTTAGAATATGTTTATTGAGGGTAAGGACTATCTCACCTTCTTTTCACTGTATCTGCAATACTTAGTGCAGTGTCTGACACAAAGTAGAAGCTCTGCAAGTATGGATTTGAGTTCTATAAGCATTTAGAAAAGAAAAAAAAATATTAGAATAAAGAATCATATTTTAAACACATGTAAAAGGATTGATCAAGGAAATCCCTGATTTGATCAGTTCCTCAAGCATCCTAACGAGGTAAAAGGTAATATACCTTTCTCTGGAGGCATCATAAAGTTTGGACACATGCACTAGCACCTTGCTAAGAGAGTGAAAGTGACTCTTCTGATTCACTTACCAGTAACTAGACCTGCTTCCAATATGATTGATAACTAAGAGTCAAGGAAATAGACTTTGGTCAGAAGGTCCATTCTTCATCCTAGTTTACGAAAGTGGACTGTTCCTTTTTTATCCTGTCCATTGCTTAGACTGCCAGACCACAGGTCCAAGTGATCTTTCACTTTTTGATGAGGGAGTGGGAGGGAGAAGAAGGTGTGACAGGTGAAAGTGATAGGACTGAGAAAAGTTTGATCTTCTGAGCATCTCAATTTATTAAGCAATTCACAACAATTGCCCAACAAACAAATGTGTATTAAGTGATTACTATGTGCCAAGTATTATGCTAAGTGCAGGGATGAACAACATAAGAAAAAACAATGCACAAAGGGGATTTGGAAAGCAGGAATGGGAGACAGAGGTATTCACTTGGAGTCCATGGCTTTGAAGTCAAAAAGTCAGAAATAGAGCCTGGAGGATTTCTTCTATTTCACAACCTTTCTGTCCTCTCCTTCATTCCCAGATGTTAATCATGACACAGAGGAAAGATACATGACAATCTGTATATGTTTGCTCAGGTGGTTGGAGCTTTATTGTCTTTAGGTTCATGGAACTTTCTATCTTTTTTTTCCTTTTTTGAGCACAAGTCAGAGAATTGAGGTGTCCTGAGAATGGATTTTCCCTGTCAAAGCAATTTGGGAACGGTAGAGAACCTGAAGAAGCACACGGCAGAGATAGACAGGTGTTTGCCTTTGGCCTGAAAGGAGATAAATTAATTTAACACAATAGAATGTAATGTAGCATAATAATAATATTTTACCATGCATGTAGTAGCTATTATGTACCAGATACTGTACTAATAGTTTTACAAGTATCATATCATTTAATCTTCACAACAGCCCTGCAAGGAAGGTCCTATTATCCATTATCCCTATTTTACAGTTGGAGAAACTGAAGCAGATAGAAGTTAAGTGACTTGCTCAGTCACACAACTTGTAAGTATCTGAGGCTGGATTTGAATTAGTCTCACTACCTCCAGCTGTACCTACTTTGTCACCTAAGTACATCCATATTAAAATAAAATGGTTCATACTGGGAGTAAGAGTAGATAAAATTCAGATCATTAAAGAGTTACCAAATAGTAGAGGATTTTGAAATCCAGTTTGAGTAATTTACACTCCATCCTTTAGGTCATATATTTTTCAATAGTAAAGCAATAGGAGACGTGTTAGTTTTATCTGAAATGAAGGTGGAGCAAGAAGAGTTTGGTGAGGATAGAGAAATACACATCTATTGAGCTTTTATAGTTAATTGTACAGGACTCAATTTCAAGAAATTTATGTCATAACTGGGGTAAATAATATATTTCTATGTTACAAAGACAATGAATAACATTTCATGCTGTGGATGGGGGTCTATTTAGGGAAGGTTTCCATAAAAGATGGAAATATAGTTTTTGAAAGATGGGTTAGTTTGAAGTAAGTAGATAATGAAATTTCAAGTGGGAGTGAAATTTTCAGACCTTACGGAAATATGTGAAAGGAGCAATCAATCTCTACCATGCATTCGGAGAACAGTAAATAGACCAGAGGAATTGGTGGAGCAGGCAGATGTATATGGGAGCCATATTACAACAGCTTAAAAGAACAATTTATTAAAATTTTTATTGTGAGCATTTACACCTCATAAGTTGGTACACACTACAAAAAAAACATAACTAGATAAAAACATTGTTTTGTTGATTAACTAAATTAGGAAAATGATAGAGAAAAAGTTAACAATTCTAATTAAATCTAAAAGAGTTTGTGAGTCCAGGTCTAGTTGTTAAAAATTTGCCAGCACACCCCTAGCAATAGGTGCGCAGTGGAGGATAAAATTGGAAAATTGTGGTGAAGTCTTGAAAAAGTAGTTCTGAAAAAGTAGGAAATAATCATGACTATAGTGTTCAGTTTCTCTATAGGTGATTCACATCAAGAAAAGTGAAGACAGAGAAAATGCTCTTTGGATTTGGTGAATATTGACCTAGGACAAAAAGCAGTTTCAGGGGAAGGCTAAGGGTGGAAATCCATGCTATTGAAATTTCAGAAGCAAATGAGTGAAAAAAAAATGAGGAAACAAGTAGATCACGAAGTTGAAAACATGATAAAAATAAGACAGTGAGGTGGCTGCTCTAGAATGTGATCATAACACTGTTCAGTTTTAAGCACCTTGATATTCAGTGATAATAAAAGTAACAATAATGATAATACTTATAATTGACACTGAAATAATACTTTACAAAAATCGTGGACTTTGATCCCTACAACAATCTTGTGAAATATGTAAAATGTGTATTATTATCTCCATTTTATAGATGAGGAAACATAGTGTCTGAGATGTTTAATCACTTACTCATTGTCACAAAAATTCCATGTCTGGAAATCAGACATGGACTTCAAATGTAGGACAATTTCTCAACTCTCAACTCCCACATTTTTTTACCTGTATACAACTATTGCCTGAGATCGGACAATAGGTAGAGGCACCAATACTTCAAATTTAAAGAAGACAGTAAGAAAAATAGAAGGGGAGAAAATACTTAGCTAATTGTTTAGAAGTAACACTTTTTATGTTTTAAGCAGTAGTAAGTCAGTAATGAGTTCAAAGTTCTGGATATAAAGGCTAACGCAATGATAAAAGTGTTTTGTTTATTGGTTATTTTTTCCCTCAAAATTGGAGAAAACCTGAATAAAACAAGAAATACGTTACTTATGGTAGATGAGTAATGATAATGGCTAATGGTAATAGAGATAAGACTTGACAGTCAGACAGCATCTTGATGCTCTCATAAAAATTGAAGTCACCATGCTCAGATTCAATAGCATTAAGAAATTGACAGACGTGATTGATGAGCAACTTTCAGTGACTTTGAGAGAACATGGAGAAGAGAGAGGTGCCACAGTGCTAGAAAAGGCCAAATACTAAGTTTTTATAAAAATGGAAAGAGAGAAATCCATAGAACAATGACACTATGACATAATGTTTGATTTCTATATTTGAAAATTTTCTAGAACATACTAAGTACATAGTTTATGATCACTTAGAAAGAAAAATGATAAACATTAAAATATATAGTGATTTCATAAAGAGAAGAAGATGTAATCTTGTCTGAATTCTTGGCAGGACACTTTTTTCTTTTTTTTCTTTTTTAATTTTTAATAAAAATTTTATTAATTTATTTTAAGTTTTCAACATTCATTTCCGCAAAATTTTGAGTTCCAAATTTTTCTCCCCATCTCTTCCCTCCCCCATCCCAAAATGCTGAGCATTGATTACACCTTCTACCAATTTGCCCTCCCTTCTAACACCCCTCCCTTCCCTTATGCCCATCTTCAATTGTGTCCTGTAGAGCAAGATAAATTTCTGTATACCCTATTACCTGTATTTCTTATTTACCAGTTGTATGCAAAAACAATTATCAACATTTGTTCCTAAAAATTTGAATTCCCACTTCTGTTCCTTCCTCCCTCCCCACCCATCCCCACTGAGAAGGCAAGCAACTCAATATAGGCCATATACATGCATATTTGCAAATGGCATCCATAAAAGTCATGTTGTGTAAGATTAACTATATTTCCCTCCATCCTATCCTGTCCGCCGTTTCTTCTATTCTCTCTTCTGACCTTGTACCTCCCCAAGAGTGTTTACTCCTAATTGCTCCCTCCTCCATTTTGCCTTCCTTTCATCATCCCCCCACCACCCTGCTTATCCCCTTCGCCCCTACTTTTCTGTAGTGTAAGATAGGTTTTCATACTGAATTGAGTGAGCATGTTATTCCTTTCTTGAGTCAAATGTGATGAGAGTAAGCTTCACTTTTTCACTCTCACCTCCCTCTTTTTCCCCTCCATTGGAAAAGCATTTCCTTGCTTCTTTTATGAGAGATAATTTGCCCCATTCCATTTCTCCCTTTCTCTTCCTAATATATTCCTCTCTCATCCCTTAATTTTATTTTTTTAGATGTTATCCCTTCCTATTCAGCTCACCCTGTGGTCTCTGTCTGTCCCTCTCTGTCTCTGTGTGTGTGTGTGTGTGTGTGTGTGTGTATGTGTGTAATTCCATCAACTACCCAGATACTGAGAAAACTTTCAAAAGTTACATATATTATCTTTCCCTGTAGGAATTTAAACAGTTCAGCTTTAGTAAGTCTCTTATGATTTCTCTTTCCTGTTTCCCTTTCCATGCTTCTCTTGATTCTTATGTTTGAAAGTCAAATTTTCTATTCAGCTCTGGTTTTTTCATCAAAAATGCTTGAAAGTCCTCTATTTCATTGAATGACCATTTTTCCCCTGAAGTATTATACTCAGTTTTGTTGGGTAGATGATTCTTGGTTCACTTAATTCACATCCTAGTTCCTTTGATTTCTGGAATATAATTTTCCACACCCTTCAATCCCTTCATGTAGACAAGGACAGATCTTGTATTAACCTGACTGTATTTCCACAATATTCAAATTGTTTCTTTCCTGTTGCTTGCAATATACTCTCCTTGATCTGGGAACTCTACAATTTGACTACAATGTTTTTGGATCTCCTTCGGGAGGTGATCAGTAGATTCTTCAAATATTTATTTTGCCTTCTGGTTCTGGAATATCAGGACAATTTTCCTTGATAATTTCATGAAAGATGATGTCTAGGCTCTTTTCTTGATCATGGCTTTTCAGTAGTCTCATAATTTTAAAATTGTCTCTCCTGGAGCTATTTTCAGGTCAGTTATATTTCCAATGAGATACTTCACATAATCTTCCATTTATTCTTTCTTTTGGTTTTGTTTTGTAATTTCTTAGTCTCTCATAAAGTCATTAGCCTCCATCTGTTCCATTCTAATTTTTAAAGAACTATTTTCTTCAGTGAGCTTTTGAATCTCCTTTTCTGTTGGGCTAATGCTGCTTTTTAAAACATTCTTCTCTTCATTCGCTTTTTGAACCTCTTTTGCAAATAGAGCCTGCCTATTTTTAAAGGTGTTATTTTCTTCAGTATTTTGGGGGGTTTTCTTTAGCAAACTGTTGACTCACTTTTCATTATTTTCTTGCATTGCTTTCATTTCTCTTCCCAATTTTCCCACCACCCATCCTACTTGATTTTCAAAATCCTTTTTGAGCTCTTCCATGGCCTGAGACCATTGCATATTTATTTTGTAGGTTTAGAATGCAGAAGTCTTGACTTTTATGTCTTCCTCCCCTGGTACTTTTTTCTTCCTCATCTTAAAGGATGGAAGAAAACACCTGTTCAACAATTTGTTTACAGTCATTTTTCAGGTATTTTATTGTCTATATGAGGAGAGCTACAGCAGGTCCATCCTTCTACTCTGCCATCTTCTGCACCTAGAAAATGTTTAACAAAGTTAATTAATTATTAGAAAACAGGTAATATTGTTTTGTGATTTTCTAACTCTATATTTTATTTGAGGTTTTAGTTTCCATTAGAGTCTGATGCCACTGTGTGAGATTATGTTAGCATTTGGTAGGTTTTTAGCAGGTTGAATAACCAGGTTGTAAAAATAGCAATTTATAATTTGGAGGTACGGATGGGGACAGATCTCTAGTGAAGTATCAGTGGGAACTGTCCCTAATTGCATGCTACTCAAGATAGATAGATAGATAGAGATGCACACACACATACACACACACATATATATAGACATATATGTACATACGTATCTTGAAAGAAGTGACATATGTTTGTCACATTTACAGGCAGCAAGAAATGCGAATAAATAACTAACATATTGGATGATAGAATCTGAAGCCAAAAAGATGTCAACATTCTAGAACACTGGGCTGAATATGATGCAAAGAAATGTAATGTACAATTCTATATTTGAGCTCCAAAAAAAACTTAAATATCGGAGGAAAGAATAATGGCTAAGCAAAAGTCCATCTCAAAAACATCTGAGTAATAGACAATATCTGATAAGAGACAAAATATCTGATAATAGACATAATATTTAGAACAAAGAAGGCAATACTGAAGTGTTTGGGCCACATCTGCAATATTATGTTCAGATCCCATCATAAATAACGTGTTATGTTCAGAGGAAGATGATCAGGAAGGTGAGACATCATGCTCTATAAAAGGATTCATTATAGGACATGGACATCTTGAGCCTGGGAATATAAAGACACAGTTGGACATGATGTATATCTTAAGTATTTGGAGAGTTCTTGAGAGAGAGATAAGACTTATTCTATTTGGCCCCAAAGAATAAGAGTTTCAATGCCAACCTGGCATAATAAATAGGAATTTGGCTTCAGAATCAGAAAAACCTCAGTTCAGATTGTACCTCTGGTATACTGACTGTGTGACCCTGAGCAAGTCACTAAACTTCTCAATGACTCCAAGCAACTCTGAATATAAATTACAGAGAAGGTGCCCACCAGAATTGGTAGAGAATATTTCCTCACATTTCTTATACTAATGAAGTCACAAGTCCCTATCCCTGTTACTATCAAATGAAACAATGCCATATGAAAATGCTTTGTAACAACAAATGCCATAAAATAAAGCAACAAGCTAATAACCATAATAAAACTAGAGAATTGCAATCTAATCTTTCATTGATGTGCTCTCTTCGTGATATACTTGGTTCCCTCTGTTGCTTTGCAAAATATGCAGCCAAAATTCACAGGAGAGAGAAACTTTATATTATCATTTGCAGGTGAAGGCCACTCTAAATGTGCCTTCATTCTCCTATGATCCAGGCTTAATAAATGCCTTTTCTTACACTTCAGTATGTCTACCCCATTCATAACTAAGAGGCTAATCTTCTTTTGATTCAGGTAGTCTTTGAGTCTGGCATGCAATTTGTGACAAAGACCTCATAGCTTCAGTTTAGACATAAGGTAGGTGGAAACCAGGAATGTGGGATCAGGAGTGGATTACTGTAACTCTCTTCTTACACTGCTCTTCTTGCTTTTACCTCTTCAGAAAATGATACTTATGTAAAATAGTGCTACCAAGTATTGAAGTTTCTGGTCAGCCTACATCTCTCTGATAACATTCTATGTTGTTGGCACGCTTTTAGATGCTGAATATGTTATGTGGCCTTAGTGTTTTTGTTGTTGTCTGACTCTTTCTGGGTCCATTTTGGGGTTTTTTCTTGACGATGATACTGGAATTATTTGCCATTTCCTTCTCCATTTCATTTTACAGATGAGGTAACTGAGGAAAACAGGGTTAGTGACTTGCTCAGGGTCAAAGAGCTAGTAATTATTGAGGCTGGATTTTAATTCAGAAAGACAAGTCTTCCTCACTCCAGGACTAGCTTCTATTCTCTGCACTACATAACTGCCCTTTACATAGCCTTGCATTGATTTTTATCTTTTTTCTTATTTGTATTTAGCAGAAAACAAGTTGTGAGGTTTTTGCATCCCTGAGTCCTTGACCCGAGATTGCAAAATATCTTCTATTGCCCTGAAAAATACTAATATCTTGGTGATGAAATTTGTTCATTCAATTATCTCTTTGTCATGATGTTTACACTTTGGGAAAATGTCATACTGCAGGGTCCTCTGGATAGACACATAAAATGGAAAGGTAGGAAAGGAGAGTTTTCTGTTTTTAGACACTGATTGACCTAGATGGTTACTGGGATCCCTTCTAATTCTGCAATTCTGTGATTCTCTGATGAAGAGGTCAACTGAAGCCCCATCTTCCAGAAACTACTCTACTCATACAAATCCAATCCCTGACTCCTCTACATATTCCTTACTTTAACCTGTTATTTTGTAAGCAATACCATAAAATATAACCCTTAATTGTTCTCTATTTGTTCCCTGTGTCTTTGCTTCCTCAGTTAGACAGTAAAGTCCTTAAGGCTAAGGATTACATGAGAGACCCCAAAAGCAATAAAATGGGAATCTGAATTTCAACCTTGTGTTGTTATTTTGCATTTGTTTCTTCATCTTTCTTTTTTCTTTAGCTACCTCATCTTTAAAATAAGTGAGATCAAGGGTCCTTAATCTATGTCAGAGTCATAAACACCTTTGGAACCCTGGTCAAGTCTATGGGCCCTTTCTCAGAAGAAGGTTTTTAAATAATGAAAGGAGGTAAAAAAAAATGATTGGAAATTTCTGAAAATAAAGAATATTTTATCTCAACCAAATTCATAGACTCCCTTAACTGTTTGCACAAATGCCTTAGCACTCTAGGTTACAACCCCCTCAAAAGGATTATCAATGGATTCCCTCCTAGATTCAAAATTCCCCAAAAAACTTTTCTTTTGTGCTTCCCTTAATCAATCCCTAATGAATAGCACCATCCCTTGCACATTTGTTATTTAGTTGTGTCTGAATCTTTGCGACTCTATTTGGGGTATTCTTGTTGGCAATGATACTGGAGTGGTTTGCCATTTCCTCCTCCAGTTCATTCTACAGAAGAGGAAACTGAGGCAAGTGACTTAAGTGACTTGCCCAGGGTCAGACAGACGGTAAGGGTCTGAGGCCAGATTTGAATGCAGGAAGATGAGTCTTGCTAACTTCAGGCCTGGAACTCTATCCAGTGTGCCACCAAGCTGCCCTCTCTGGCACATAGCAGATGCTTAATAAATATTTCCTGAACTAGTGGATGAAATAATGCAGGTAATACATAAAATTGTAAGTTCCAAAATCTCCAGACTCCAATAATATGTCCTACTTATTAATCCAAGTTCACCTTTAAATGGCTATATAGCACTTTAATGTTCAGAAGAACAATATTTTCTACCTTTAAATTTACTTTTATTGAATTAGGAACTTTGATAATTATTACAATGAAGTGAATGCTAGAGTGCTATGGTAAACCAAAAGCCCATTTTGCCATTTGCTAAAGAGAATAGTAAGCTAAGACATTGAACAAAGATATGACTCCAATGTTATCTCACTGCCTACAGTTATTCCATGATGGTGTTTGCTAACCTTTCCTTCTAAATGGAATTTCAAGTTCCAGTTGGCACTGGATACTGGCAGTAACTGCACAGTTTCTGCCGTGATGACCAGCTGATTGAACATTTCTTTGTTCTAGCTCAAGCCACCTGAAATAACCATCTTCCCAAATATAAACAATAGAAAAATTATGAATGAGTCATGCTTATTTATTTATTTATATTTTTAGGAAACATGGTATGTGTTAGGAATGTCTTTTATAGTTCAGCAGATGAAAATATTGGAGCTCAGAAAGGTCCGCTAATTTTTAATGCCATAAGGCTGTGATAATAATAAAAATGTGGCTTTTGCCTTTATATTTCCATCCACGTATTTTTAAAACACTTTGTAAGTTCAAGTTACTTTACAGGGGGGGCAATTTCTCTAGTTATTAAAGTTTTGTAGAAAGTGTTTATTTTCTTATCTTAAGTTACAGTTTTTCTTCATTGGCTATGCAATGAGTCAGTCTTGCCAGTCACCTATCAATCATTTTGAGCTTTTATTTTTTAAACTTTTGAATAATTAAAATGTTTTCTTAATGATCTCTTTTTCTACTCTAGTTATTTCCTTAAAACCTTCCCCCAACATCACAAACTTGGAACAAGACCAAATAATCCAGCAAAAAATAAATGGTCCTAATAACTACACACATAACTGAGGATGCTACATTCTATACTTGTAATTCTCACTATCTTTTTTGAAAGTAGGAAAGAATATGTCATCATCTTATTTTAGAAAATAAGTTGCATCTTCATAATTAATCAGAATACATCTGCCTTTAGTGTTGTAGTCACTTACTTTATTGTAGTCATTTTCTATATCAATCTCAGTTCTGTTTTATTCACCAATAAACATTTGTTAAGATTTTAATTCTTGGTGTTTAGTAGATGCTAGATGTATATCACAAAAGTATACAGGATAATTGTTGTGTGTTGGAGTTTACAATCTAGTTGAGGAGACAAGTCAAATACACAAACCAATTTTAGAATAAGAGAGTATGTAATCAAGTTCTGAATGATGGGATGTAGATGATAAAAGCAATGAGATTTAAGACAGAAGAAGGGTCCCCAAGTGGCTGAGTGTTCAAGGAAGTCCTTATAGAGGAAAGTAAGATTTGAATTTCATGTTGAAGTTCTTGTAGGTTGGATTGTAAGACAGGTGGTGAGGAAGGAAGAGGTCACTTAGCAACGTGAGTATGAATTAGCGTTAGACTGGAGAATAGTAAGAAGGCTAGTCTGGCTGGAACAACTGGTTAATGCTGAGAAATAGTGGGAGTACTTCTCAGATGGTCTCTCTTTTGACCAGTGGCAGTGATTTAAAATTTTGTCCAGGGACAGGAATTTGTATAAAAGAGAAAACTCTTCTTATGAAAACTAATTGAACCATTAAGTGACAAAATTTACATCAGACTTGAGGACCTAAGAAGCAGTTACTGGTCACAGTGCAATCTGTCTTCTCTGTTTGCAGCTGTTTTCTTTCTAGAAGGTGTATTTTCTTGCTTTGTGATTTGAAGGACATTATGCCCTTTTAGATAAGATTGAATGTAATGTCAAAAAAACTGGGTTCTAATTTGGGTTGACTTCCTATGTAAAAAGGATCCCTTTATATTTTCCAAAGAAATATATTAGCTGAATTTATTTTTAAAAGAAAATCATAGAATTGTAGATAGGATTTGAATCCAATTCAAAGCAACAAGCATTTGCTAAGTATCTGCAATGTGTATAGCATGTTACCCTAGACTTAACCCTGTTTGCCTCAGTTTCCTCATCTGTAAAATGAGCCAGGGAAGGAAATGGCAAACCACTCTAGTATCTCTGCCAAAAAAAAACCAAAAACATCATCTGGGGTCACACAAAGAATCAGAAACTACTACAAAACAACTAAAAAAAGTGTATACACAAAGACAAAATAAAAGATCCCTTGCCCCCAAGAAACTTCCATTCTACCATAGAAGGAAAACATTATAATTCCAATTAATTTAAAAATCAATAAGAATTAAGATCTTATTGTAAAATGTAAAAGGCACTGTGTTAGAAACTAGAAGTATGGAATTTAGACAAAGGAAATTAAGTTGAAGTACAAATTATTTTAAGGCATTTAATATTAAAAATATGCCAAAATAAGCTGTGGTTAAGTGGTAAAGGTCTT
Organism: Bettongia penicillata ogilbyi; assembly: GCA_023548195.1. Lineage (NCBI taxonomy): Eukaryota > Metazoa > Chordata > Mammalia > Diprotodontia > Potoroidae > Bettongia > Bettongia penicillata. The sequence goes on from JAJHZJ010000733.1 coordinate 283,549, forward strand.
TTAATTCTGAGCTTAGGGGGTTTTATTTTATTCCAAAGGTAACAGGGAACCATTGAAGATTCTTGGGTAGAGAAGTAACATGGCCAGATCTGTGATTTAGTAAGTTGAAGCCCTGTGGAGTTTTGCAGAGTGAAGAGATAGGAAGAGGAGAATTCATTTAGGAGGTTATTGTCATGTTTTAAGTGAGGAGGATCTGAACTGAGATAACCATGTAAATTAAAAGAAAATGAATATAAAAGATGTGGGAATAGAATTGGGAAGTCTTGGAAGTTGACTGAATATAGGGACTGAGGAAGATTCAAAAGAAATCATGAACAAAAAGAACTGCACACAATAGAAATAGGAAAATTTGGAGGAAGAGCTTGGGGCATGGGCAGGCAAAGGTAGATAAGTTTAAGACACGTTGAGTGGGAAATGTCTGTGCATGTTCAGTTGGAAATTTCTAGCCAGTATCTTGAATCCATGCGAATTGATGAGATTACCAAGAAAGAAAATGTAGCTAGATAAGAGAGTCTAGTAAATAAATTTAGGAAATAAATCATGATCTTACATCTAGAAGGAACATCAAGATATCATTTGATCATTCCTTGTGATTTCAGACAGGCAAGGTGTTACTACTTTCATCTTACAGGTGAAGAAACTAAAATCTAGAAAAAGTCAAGTGGCTGACTTAAGGCCAGATAGTGGTAGAGGGAGGATTGGAACTTTGATATTTAAAATCAACAGGACCAACAGACAGGCTTCCAATGGTCTGATCATAGGCAATACATACATCATTACAAGAGAAAGGAGTATCAATATCTGGGTTTTCAAAGCCAGGGGGATTCTTAAAATGGCTGCCCAGAGTCTCATCTGACACAAGACTTTCTTCCAAAAACTAAGCCCCTAAACAAAACCCTATCTCAGAGTCTCAGAGTATACATATACATGTGTATGTACATACATACATACATATATATGTATATATATATACATACATGCATACATATATATGTATATATATATATATATATACATACATATTTATATATACTCTTTTCAGAACCAGGGGTCAAGACCTCTCATGACTCAGTGCCTCACTGGCAATCAGCAAAAGGTGTGGGCCCCCATACAAAACAAGCCTTCTGTAATCAAGCCTCCCTCAAGAGCCCCACCTGAGGCTTATCAATGAGAAGGGAAGATTTTTAACTCCCAATACACCAACGTAGTGTCACTGTTTATTTAGTACCTTTATAGGAATCATTTTATTCCTGTCCATCAGTCAATCATTAAGTAACAATTACTGAATATACATCATGAAAGAGCTATGTACAAGTGTAGGTGACAGAGAACAGTAGGTAGTGACCAGAATAACACAGAGGTCAATCTGATTAGGGAATGGGGAGGCCCATGGCATAAAAGGGAATTAGTTGGGTTACAGGATCTCAAAGTGAACAAGGAGAGGACCAGTTACTGGAGGAAGCAATTGTGGAAGTAGGCCTTTCCCATTTCAGTACCTTAGAGAAATCTCTGGTTATGAGGCTATGTATGTAAGGACTTCTGTTTGTGGCAGAGCTCAAGAACTTGAGAAGAAAATCAAGGAGAAAAACAACAGAATCTCCCAATAAAAGTTATGTTTTCATGAGGACTATGTCTCACGATTTCCCTCTGGATAGTACCTATGGTAATAAAAACTATAGTTTGTACTGTTTCCAAGTGAATGTTTCATTTCCTAAAATATTCTAAGTGAAGACATTGAGTTTGACTCTGATAAACTCCATTTTCATAAGATGCTTAAGAGAGTGTCTGGCCATTTATTCTTCATGGTTCTCTCTGGTCACTCCGAGCAGTGGTAGTTTCCTTTGTAAACTCTTCTAGCCTTATGAAGTGAATATGCTAAAAAGACCAGACTTTCCAGACACAGATTAGATGATTTCAGATGTTTGTGTCAGGTAAATCTAATATTTGGAAACTAATGCTGATCTGTACATTCCATTATTTCTTCCCAAATATTAACCTGATATACTGTAGATATAGTATTTCTGACTGCATGAGAGATTTCATTAGTTTCAATTATTTTCATTTAAAAATAATGTTTTTTAAATATGAGTTATAGAATATAGGATTTTAAAAGCATGTAGCAAATGACCCTAAGAATTCAACAGCTATTTGAGGAAATTGAGGTATCATTATTATCATAGCCCACTGAAGGTATAATCAGGCATCAGGTAAGACACCAACCAAGTTCTTCCTTACATGTGTACATCCTTAATAAAATATTGTTTATTATTTTATTATAACATTATAATGTTATAATTACGTAATCATAGCATTATAATATGTTGAAATATTGTTTATAAAACAATTCAATTCATATAGTGGATATATCTAAGAGTTATAAAAACATAATAGTTTATCAAAAATAACTTAATCTTATGATCATGTCCACTTATGCGTCATCTAACCTATGGAACTGCCTTAATCTGATCTCAATTGCTGGCTTTTAAAAATCCATACTGAATATCTTGAGGCAGCCCAGTGGTACAGAAGATAGAATGTCAGACTTGAAGTCAAGAAGGCTCATCTTCATGAATTAAAATCTGACCTCAGACACTTAGTAGCTGTATGACCCTGGGCAAGTGATTTAACCCCGTTTGCCTCAGTTTCTTTATCTGTAACAGATGCTGGAGAAGGAAATGACAAACCACTCCAGTATCTTTGCCACAAAAACCCCAAATGAGGACACAAACAGCCAGGCATGACTGAACAGCAGTAATCTATTATCTTAAGCCACTTCCTATCAGTCAATAGATAGACTCCAATTTTTTAAAGATTTTCCAGAAATCTCAGCCATCCATTTTACCTACATAGGTATGTATTCAGTTAGGCACAATAGAGTTCCTGTTAAAAGAAATAAAGCCATAGAAAATTAAGAAATAAAAGCTAGTCTCTCAGGAAATATATGGTGCCATTGCAAATATTCCCAATGATTACTGATACTCAGATATATGGTGTTACCTCTAATAAGAAGAACAAAATGCAGGTTGTCTTGGTGCCTAAAAAAGGATAATTGAATTTAGCTGCTTTGATTTTGCTGATTTGTGATCGACTGAAATCAATGATTGATCACAAAACAGACTTTAGAAATTTTATAAATATGATTTTTTAAAGTAATCAATTTGTGGTACGTCTACAAGGTCAAGAATTTTAAGCTGGGGTGTCTTAGAAGGCTGTTGCACTGTAGTTCTGTGACTATGTGGGGAGATGCTTTTTATAAGCCTTTTTTAAAAACTATGTTTTTAATATGTGAGTATAGGGTACCTAATTTGGAAGTAGGACTTTCATGTAGACCTAGAATGTTGTGCTTATTTCAAAGACATTTGTAAATTTCTTTGGGCATAAAATATGTGAGACCCATTTTCTAATACATTTGAAGAAAATCACATTATTTCCTATCTAGCAAATGTACTGTTACTCAATTAAATGCTTCACAATTGGCCTTCTAATTTTAGGAATCGGAGAGACAGTTCAATAGAGTGGATAAAGCTGGACAAGAAATCATGAAGACTCAAATTCAAATTCTGTCTTGGAAACTTATCACCTGAGTAAATCATATCACTGAGCCTTAGTGTCCTCATCTGCAAAACAGGGATAATAATTACACTATAAGAATCAAATGAGAAAAAGTGAAAAGTGCTTTGCAAACACTTGAGTATTGTATTATGTTAGTTATCATCATTGGTATAATAATTATCATTGAGGATGTCACATGATTCTGATGAGATGAAAGCACAAGATGATATAGATTTGTAGGTGAATGGTAGAGTCATTTAGAAGAAGAAACTAATGAATAGATAAAATGATATAATCAAAATGAGTGAGCATAATTATGTCAGTATCTTACTTTGAATGACCACAAACTAAGCAAAACGTGTAACTTATGTGAAATAATGAACATTTGTTTAATGGTTTATTTTATTATATGACTTACATACATTATTCTATTTTATTCACATAGCAACTCTGTAACTTAAATGCTATCATTATTCATATTTTAAAGATGAAGAAATTAAGGCTCAAATAGGTTATGTGACTTCCATTGGCCCATGATAATATTAAATTTCTATGGTGGTGAAGCCAAATCAGTGATTTGGGTATGATATGATGTTTTATACAAAAATAATCTATTAAAGTGGCTATATTGGAGAATATCATTTAAACCTTTCTTAAAAATGACTGAATTCTTGTATTGACATGATGATATTTCAATACTTCTAATTAAAAGTTATATGCTATGATTTAAATTTTCTTAGTTATTATAACTTCAAAATTTGGTTGACATAATAAAAATCTAACAGCTAGAGAATGGTTTATCTAAATAAAAAAAATCAATGGTATTATAATATATAGATAGAGTTACCGATGGATATAGAGATAGATTATACAGATATGCACAAAGTAAATATAGCATAATTTTAATGTGTGGTGGTAACACACAAAGTAAGAATGAAGAAGAATTAAAGATTTTAAGGGATAAAGTGGAGAATATCACATAGTAGGTGCTCAACCAATTTTTGCTGATTCAGTTATATTGCATATTGTAGGCACCACAATGAATGACTCCTAAAAGTCTTAAAGATATGTGAAGGATGTGCTGTCTTTGGTCTTTAGAGATATTGTCATTCCATCTCATTTTGGTAAGCTTTAAAGTTCTGGAAGCTTGTGTTGAACTTCATAGTCTTCTTGATTAAAAGGGAATTTTTAGTAATTTGTTTGGTTCAGGACTCACAATGCAGGAAATAATAGAGATAACATTGCATATGAATCCAAAGGTCAACATTTCCCCTTGGGTGCTTCTAATATGCCCAAACCACTTAATGGCTTTATTTTGGGCCTTCCTGGCTTAGAGTGAATATCAATGGTAACTGTTTCTCTTTGGAACCGCAACCCTGAGGGTCTTCCTCTCCAGATTTGTTTTTGTTTTTGTTTTTGCCTTTTTTTTTCTAATTAAAGGGACCACCCCTTGATTCACTGAATGGCAATTACTTCACTCATAGTGAGAACCAAAAAAGGCTTTAGTCTAACAGGGCTAGGGTATCCCATGCATCCTGAACCATATCTAATTGTCCTGATGAATATCAGACCACTGGACCCACATGGCACTGGAGGAGAAAGTAAGGCTGGTAAGCTTTCATAGCCCTCCTTCACAAATCAAAGTCAACTTCAAGTCATATGATCATTTCCCTGATTTCATGGTCCTCTTCAAAAACATAGGACAAATACAACCTGTGAGTAGACCAAGCTGCCTGAATGGGGACCCAGCCAGTTGTGTAACACAGCTCATCCTCTCCCTTTCCCTCTCCCTCTCCTTCTCTTCCCCAAAGGAAAGTAAGTTTTGATGGCTAGAAACTGCCCAGTTAACTTGGGGTTTCCTGGCTAGGTATCTTTCTTTCTTTTTCTTTCTTTCTTTTTCTTTCTTTCTTTCTTTCTTTCTTTCTTTCTTTCTTTCTTTCTTTCTTTCTTTCTTTCTTTCTTTCTTTCTTTCTTTCTTTCTTTCTTTCTTTCTTTCTTTCTTTCTTTCTCTTTCTCTCTTTCTCTCTCTCTGTCTCTCTGTCTCTCTCTCTCTCTCTCTCTCTCTCTCTCTCTCCCTCTCCCTTCCTTCCTTTCTTTCTGTCTTCTTTCACAAAAACTTAAACCATTTCTCTCTGAAGGTCATATATTGGACCACAATAGGTCCTGCCCATGCTCCACTCAATGATTATATTTTAGACCCTCCTGGCTTACAGTGAATAATTTCAGTGGTAATTTGCCAAGTCTATACTGGAATGCTTAGGAGGGTTTAAGAACCAATCCAATGCACATAATCAATGTGAGACTTTCATGGTGAAATCATTGATGTTGCTGAAAATCCTTTAGTCACTGAAGCCATCCAAATGGCAAAGCACTTATTCAGGCCATTTGCTGGGCCCTCATTAGTGTAGCCTTCACTTTAGCTACTGAGGAAATAATATGCTTATGAAGAATTACTTTAGAAACACTCATACATCCCATTTTCTTTATGAGAGTAAACTGGAAAAAATATTCTACCCTTGGTTTTCAGGCTGATAAGACAACTAATTTCAGCTTATTATAATGATCCAGCACTCTATTTCTTTGCCAGTACCAGATTGTTTTGTGATTAACACTTTATAATGCAGTTTGAGATTTACTAGGGCTAGGCCACCTTCCTTCACATTTTTTTTTCTTTAATTCACTTGATATTCTTGATCTTTAGCTCTTTCAGATGAATTTTTTTTCTTATTTTTTTCCTAGCTCTATAAAACCTTTTTGGTAGTTTCGTTGGTACTGAATAAGTAAATTAACTTAGGTAGAATAATCATTTTTAATATATATATGTTAGGCCTGTCCATGAGCAATTGGTATTTTTGTAATTGTTGAGATCTTATCATTTGTGTAAAAAGTGATTTATAATTCTGTTCATATAATTCCTGTTTGTCTTGGCAAGTAGACTCCCAATTATTTTATATTTTTACAGTTATTTTAGATTGAATTCTCTATTGGCTGCTGCTCAACTTTGTTGGTAATATAAAATGCTGATGATTTATATGAGTTTATTTTATATTTTATTAATTTCCTAAAATTATTCATTATTTCTACTAGAATTTTAGGATTCTTTAAGTATGCCATCATGTCATTTTCTTTTTCTTTATTATTTTGTTTCAAAGTTAAATATACATTAAAGAAAAAAACACAATATGTACTTAAATACTAAGATTTTAAAAAAAATAGGAAAAGAAAATAAAGCATTGCCACATACCCAGCAGAACAAAAGAACATTCAAAATTTACAGCAATAAATTTCCATTCCAATAAAGTCTATAATAAAGACTACACTTTGTGTTCAGAGCTTTCCATCTTTTCTTCGCTTCCTTTTCCTTTTGTTCTTTGCTATGAACTTTTTACTTTGTAATTTTTCTCCCTTCCTCACCTCCTTGCCCAAGAAGGCTATCATTAAGCACAAATACACACATTACCCCCCCACACACATATACACACACACATACATACACATCTATGTATGCATATACACACAAACATATCTACATATACACCTACATGCATGCATTTACATAGAAATACATATACTTAGATAACTATAATTATGCTCATATATAAACATATACATCCATATTCAACCACATAAGACCATACTATACTTTTTTGACCTCTGCTTCTCTGACAGTGGATAGCATCTTCCTTGATAAGTCCAAGTTTTTCCATATTTTTCTACCAACTCATCCTTCTTTATACCACAACAATATTTCCATCTCATACTGTCTAGTTATTTTAAATAGTCAAAAACAATATTCTTTTATTCTTTGCAATAGTTGTAATTTGACTGGCATAGTTTATTTTTCTATTTTGATTAAATTTGTTCTAGTTTTAACTTTATCTGAAATCATGATTACTATCCCTGCTTTTTTTCCTAATAAATTCTACTCCTGAGCTTTATTCCATGCTTGTCCGTATGTCTTATTTCCTGTCCCTCATGGTTCCTCCACTTTTTTACCCACTACCTTGCCCATCTATTACAACTATCTTGCCCATTTATTACAAAACCTACTCCCCCTCAGAGATTACTCCCTTAGCTTTTCCACTCATCCTTTACCCTTACCCTCTTGTTTCTGTCAGGGTTTAGTAGACTTTTATAGCTTCCCCAATATATGTGTGTATGTGTGTATAGATACATGTACTCACATACATACATACATACATATATGTAATATACATATATACACATACATGTGCATTTGTATGTATATATGAATGTATGTATGTATTATTCCTTCTTTATCCCATTTTCATTAACTGAGACACCTTTCTATATTCTCTCTTATCCTTTTCTCTCACTCTCTTTCCCTCTCTACCCTCTTAGCTTTGTTTTCTTTCTGAATTTAGAAGACTTTTATACACACATAGACACACACACACACACACACATATGCTTTGTTCCCTCTATAATCCATTCCTGATGATAACAGGGTTCCAGAACTGCCAGCCCTCCTCCCCCATCTAATTCCTTTGTATCTGTTCTTCCCATCATATCTCATTTATATAAGGTAATTACACTTTTCACCTTTTCCTAGATGGCATTACTTTTTTGAATCACATCAAACACAGCTCAACTCCAATCTTTCTTTCAAACTATCCAGTTACTAATTACAATCTTAGACATATGGTTTATATTTCTTCATATAAAAAGTCAACATTCTGTTCTTATTGAGTCCCTTGTAATTAGTCATTGATATTTACCTGATATTTCTCTTGGAGTTTGTATGCCAAATTTTGTACTGAGTTCATCTCTTTTTGCAATAAAATCCTGAAAGTCTGGCAATTCATTGAATGTCTTATTTTTTTCAGTGAAGATTATGCTTAACTTTGCTGGGTATGGTATTTTCAGCTGCAACCCCAGTTCTTTTATTCTTCAACATATAGTGTTATGAGACATGTGGTCTTTTAGTGCAGCTACTGTTAGGTCTTGTGTAATTTTTATTGTAACTCTGCCATACTTGAATTTTTTTTCTTCTGGCTTGTAATATTTTATCCTTGAGCTGAGGGTCTTAGAATTTAGGAATATTCCTGTAAGTTTTTCTTGTAGAATCTCTTTCAGGTGATAATCAGTGTTTTTTTTTTTTTCTATTTCTCCTTTCTCCTCTTGTTCTAAACAGGTCAGGAAAATTTTCTTTATTAATTTCTTGTATTTGTATCTCAAGATTCTTTTCTTGATTGTAGTTTTCAGGTAGCACAATTAATTTTTATGTTTTTTTCTTCTTTGAACTGTTCTCTAGATCAGTTATTTTTCTTGTTTCACATTTTCTTTTACTTTTTTCACTTTTTGTATTTTGTTTATTATTTCTTGGTCTCTTGTAACTTTGCTAAGTTCTCATTGCCCTATTCTAATTTTCGTGGAGTTATTTCCTCCTTAAAATTCTGGATATGCTATTCTAGTTGATTAATTTTCTTTCCATAATCTTCTTTTTCTTGAATTTTTACTTTTTGTAATTTTGCCTCCCAGGTTCACTCATGTGGTTTTCAAAATGTTTTTAAACTTCTATGAATTTTTCTTGGGCAGGTGATCATTTGGAGTAAGCGAGGGTTTCTTTGCTTCACTACCCTCCTCTGAAGATACACCCCAGTTTTCCCTATTCCCATAGTAACTTTCTTTGGTTGGGTTCTTTCTCCTTTTCCTGCTCATTGAAAAAAAAATATATGTAAACATATATATGTAAACACACACACATATTTGTATATATATATATATGTGTGTGTGTGTGTGTGCGTGCGTACATATATATCATTGTAATATTAACGTAATTAATATAATAATATAATACATACATAAATGTTATTTCAATCACCTCTAGTCCTGGGGAGTGGGATGTGGGGTTTCTGACCTGAGAACCTCCTTCATTTCTCCTCTCTTGCATGGAACCAAAACCAGAATCTCCACCCTCCTGTAAGTAACCACAGAAAATAGTGCCCCTACCTCCTTGCTTCTGTGTTCACCAGATATATGCTGATTCTTTCTAATCCAGGGCTGTATCCCAGCAACACAACTGTACCTGGCATCTCTCATCAACAGAATTTTCCTCAGTTTCCCTCTCCTTAAATGCCTGATTCCCCATACTATCTGGGAAAAGGAAATTCCTATGGCTAGATTTGAGGCTACCTCCCAATTCAACTAGACCCAGTGCTCCCTGCTTGCTGTTTTAGGGGAACTAACCTGGAGGTACTTAAACCTCACAGGGACCAAACCTCAGACCCTCTCTAGTTTTCCCAGAAGGCCCACTTTTCTGCCTCAAATTTTGTTTATTTTTACCTCTCTACATTCACTTTGAGGTATTATTATTGTTTGTGGGAAAAACCTGGAGAGTTTGGAATTTTCTGACCTACTCCGTCATCTTCCCATAACATTATTTTCAAGAACTGATAGTTTCATGTTCTCATTGCCTATTGCAGTTCATTCAATTTCCTTTTCTTCTCTTATTGTCAAACCTAAAATTTTAAGTACAATATAGAGTAATAGTGGTGGCAATGGTCATCCTTGTGTTAACTCTGATCTTATTGGGAAAGCTTCTAGCTTATCCCCCTTACAAATAATGCTTGCTGATGGTTTTAGATAAATATTTATCATTTTGGAGAAAGCTCCATCTATTCCTACACTCTCTAGTATTTTTAATAGGAATGGGTACTGTCGTTTGTCAACTGTTTTTTTTTTCTCTGCCTCCATTGAGATATTCATATGATTTCTGTTGTTTTGTTATTCAGATGCTAATAGTTTTTCTAATATTGAATTATGGTAATAGTTTTCTTAATATTGAACCGGCCCTACATTCCTAATATAAATCCCATGTATTCATATTACATGTGACATATATTCCTTATGATATATTTTTACAATCTCCTTGTTACTATTTCATTTGAAATTTTTGCATCAATATTCCTTAGGGAATTTGGTGTACAGTTTTTTTCTCTGTTGTAGAATTTCCTGGTTTGGGTATCAGCACCATACTCTGCCTCATTTCTTATGTAACTTAGTCATTGAATGGCCATTCCTCATTAAAACTGAGACCTGTGAAAGACTTTAACTTAAAAAGGCCAGTCTCCCACAGTATCCAGGGTCATCTCCAGCCATCCTGATCTGTATCTTGCCTTTGGACCCAGATAGTTTTGGAGGTAAAAGTGAGGCTAGAATTGTTGCCCAGTCTTCCCTCATTTAAATCCAATTCACTTACATGGCATAGCATCACGTCCCTGATATCATGGTCCTCTTTGAGAATGAACAAACAGCAACAGCAACATATTGGTGTCATAAAAAAGAATTTGTTCTGGCTCCTTCCACTGGAATAACTCCTTTTTAAATGCTTGGTTTAATTTACTTGTGAATACATCTGACCCTGGGGATTTATTATTTTTTTTCTGAGAGAGTTTACTAATGACTTTTATCATCTTTTTTTTGTGTGTGTAAATGTGGGGTTACTTGGGCATTCAATTTTCTCTTCTGTTAAACTGGGAATTTATATGTATTTTTTGTAAACATTCATAAATTTCACTTAGGTTGTCAGACTTATAAGCATACAATTGAGTAAAATAGCTCTAAGTAAATTTTTTAAAATGTCTTTTTCACTGGTTGCTAATTCACCCTTTTAAGTTTTGATGCTGCTGGTTTGGTTTTCTTCTCTTTTTAAATTCGAATTAGCCGGTGGTTTATCTATTTTGTTGCCCTCCTTCACAAAACCAGCTCCTAGTTCCATTTATTAGTTCAATGGTCTTCTTACTTTTTTTTTTATTAATCTCTTCCTTTGGTTTTCAGGTTTTCAAACTTGGTGTTTAATTGAGAATTTTGAATTTGCTATTTTTCAAAATTTTTTTTTTAATTTCATGTCCATTTCATTGATCTATTCTTTCTCTATTTTACTGATATATTGATAGGGATATAAATAATCCCCAAAGTGTTTTGGCTGCATAGAATAGATTTCAGTGTGTTGTTTTGTTTTTAGCATTCTCATTGATGAAAGTATTAATTGCTTCTCTAATTTCTTCTTTGACCAAATTGTTGAAAGGCAAAAAAAAGATATGAAAGATTTGTCTTTTTAATGAGATGTTTCATGTTGGTGTCTATTTTTTATTCTTTTGATTCTGTTTTATAATTTTTTGATTTCTCATAAAATCATTAGCTTCCATTTGTTCCATTCTGATTTTTGAGGAATCAAAAATTCAGTGAGCTCTTGGACTTCCTTTTCCCTTTGACTAATTCTGCTTTTTAAGGAATTCTTCAGCTCATTGGACCTCTTTTGCCATTTAGGTCAATCTATCTTTAAAGTGTTATTTTCTTCAGTATTTTGGGGATCTCCTTTAGCAAGTACTTAACTCATGTTTCATTATTTTCTTGCATCATACCCATTTCTTTTCCCAGTTTTTCCTCTACTCTTCATATTTGATTTTTAATATCTATTTTGAGCTTTTACATGATCTGAGACCAGCTCTTGCTTTCTTGGAGGCTTGGCTGTAGGAGCTTTAACTTTGTTGTCTTCTTCTGGTTGTATGCTTTTGTCTTCTTTTTGACCAAGTTATGATTCTGTAGTCTGATGTTTGCTCATTTTCCCATCCAAATGCTTGGCTTTCTAACACTTTGTCAGAGTAGGACTGTGCTTCCAGTGGGGGAGGGTCAGTGTATTGTCACAAACTTCAGGGGGTTTGTGCAGCTGTTTTCAGAGATACTTCTACTGGTCTGTAAATTTTCAATTCTTCCAGCATGGTATGCTCAAAGGACAGGGGTTTATTCTTTTTCTGGCCTGTGTTCTAGTCTGTGAGTGGCCACAAGCATTCTTTTCTCCCTGGAAACTGTGAAGAGGATTCCGCTCACTGCACCACAAGCTCCACCACACCAGCACTCCTTCTCACCCCAGGACTGCCACCCAGTACTGCAACCCAGATCCAATGACTGGCAAAGCAAGAGAGATCCCTGTAATTGCTTTCTGATCAGTTCTTTGATCTCTGCACCAGAGCCAAGAGCTCTGGAAGCAGCTACTTCTGCTACTGCCACCACCTCTGCTGCCCCAGGGTTGGGGCCAAACTGTACAACATTTTCTCACAGGTGCCAGGAATTTTCCCATTGACCTTGTATGCTTTCTTTGGCATTTAGGGGCCAAATCATCTGGAAACCACCACAGCTGCCAGTGATTTAGCCCCCTGAGACCTGCTGCAGCCACTGGTGTGACCAACACTGGACTCTGCTCTGCTTCCAGCCTGGTGTGATAGACCCTTCCTTTTCACCTTCTAGGCTGTCTTGGGCTGTAAACTTGTTTCATTCTGTCATTTTGTGGGTTCTGCATCTCTAGAATATGTATAGTCATTTTTCACAGGTATTTGCAGTAGTTTGGGGGAGAGCCCAAGTGAAGCCCTGTTTTTACTCTGTCATCTTGGCTCCAGCCTAAGATTTGTCTTTTAAAATGCGTTATGTCGTGGTTTGTAAATATATATATATGTGTGTGTGTGTATATGTATATATGTGTATATGTTATATATATGTATATATACATATATATTACATACATATACATGCATATATCTACACACATATGTATAGTACATATATTGACATGTACACATATATGTACATATGTATGTAGATAGATAGATTTAGATCTAACTTATATTAATCTCTTTAACATCTTTTCTTCTGTTTATATTGCTAGAATTTCCAGCAAAATGTCAAAAGTATAATGAGCTAATAGGTCATTTTTCTTACTGAATTTGGTAGGAATATATAAAATGATTACCATTGTATATAATGTGGATTCTTGGGTTAAATTAAGTACACATTATTGTGTTGATGCATAGGCCTTCCATATTTATACTTCCAAGTGTCTCATTAAAAAAGAATGAGCAAATTTTGAATTTTATCAGAACCTTTAGGGAATAGATCTGAGATGGCAGAAGGAAGTGAAGAAGTTGCCTGAGTTCTCCCCAGTTTCCCTGAGAAACAACATTAAATCAACTCTCTAAACTAATTCTGGAGCAACAGAATCCATAAAGACATGGAATGAAACAATTTCCCAGACAAAGATAACTTACAAGGATTTCAGGAATGATTTGTCTCACGTGGGTCAAAGTGAAGAGCAGACCAGCAGAGATAGTGTCCAGGCAAACCAGGGAGAGGCTCTTAGCCTCATCACAAATTAGCAACTGAGTCCCCCAGTCCTGGCTTGGCAAGACAGTGGCACAGTAGGCCAGCTGTGAGGCTTCAAGTCCCAGCACCGCAGTCAAATTGCCAACCAGGGCACAACTGGTATGACTCAGCTGGGCCATCCTAGTGCAATGCACAAGCTGCCAGCTCCAGAGGTCCTAGGGCAGAAAACCAGTGACCAGACCCCTGACCCTAGGGCAAGAAGTTTAGGGAAGTACCCATGTACCTTGGGAGCAGAGCACAACTTTTAAAAATGAGAAAAAACTTAAAAAAAGAACCCTGACTATAGAAAGCTATTATGACACAGGGAAGATAAAAACATAAACTTAGAAGAGGACAACAATGTCAAAATGTCTACATGCAAAGCCTCAAAAGGGAATATAAATTGGTCTCAGGTAAAAAAAAAATTGCTTGGAAGAGCTCAAAAGGAATTTTAAAAATAAATGAGAGAGATAGAAGAAAAAAATGTGAAAAGAAATGAGTTATGCAAGGTAATTATGAAAAAAGAGCCAACAGCTTAGAAAAGGAAGCACAAAAATTGAATGAAGGAAACAACTCTCTCTCATTTCTCTTCCCAGTTTTTCCTCCACCTCTCTAACTTGATTTTCAAAATCCTTTTTGAGCTCTTCCATGGCCTGAGCCCATTGAATAATTATTTGGATGTTTGGGGTACAGAAGCCTTGACTTCTATGTCTTTCCCTGATGGTAAGCATTGTTCTTCCTCATCAGAAAGGAATGGAGGAGATATCTGTTCACCAAGAAAGTAACCTTCTATGGTATTATTTTTTTTTCCCTTTTCTGGGCATTTTCCACCCAGTTACTTGATTTCTGAGATTCCTTTCCACACCCACCTCGCTTCCAGATCCACCCAGCTAGGGCTTGGGGTCTGAGATTCAAATGCTGCTTCCCAGCCTCAGGGCTTTCAGCGGGGTATTCAGTGTGAGATTAAATTCAGCTGCTCAGGTAGGGGCAGGGCCACCTCACAGGGCTCAGTTCCCTCAGGGGAGATGTGGAGATCTTCAATAATGGATCTGAGCTCCTGTCTGCTTTGGGAGCCCCTGTCTGCTGCTGCCTCCTCTGCTGCCTCCTGAGGGGGCCTGAGTTATAGAGACATCCCTCTCCCCTCTCAGCCAGCCCAGAAGGCTCTGTCACTGACCTTTGCACCTGTGGGTGGAGGGACTTGCATGGCTGCTGGAGATTCTGTCCCTGAAGCCTGCTCAGATCTGCTCCTCTCAGTGCCACGTGACCAAGGCAAGGCTGTGCTGTGCTCTGGGTCTGGGGCACAACAGACCTTTGGTGTGGGTTTTTCAGGTCTCTCTGGAACATTAATCTCCTCCACTCCATTGTTCTGTGGCTTCTGCTGCTCCAGAATTTGTTGGGAGTTCTTTTTTACAGGTATTTTATGGGCTGTGTGTTAGGGGCTAGCATATGTGTGCCTTTCTACTCCATCATCTTGGCTCCTCCCCCAAAGTTCTTAAGAGAGACCTTGAGCATGTCCCTGTATCACTTCTTCTGACCACCAGGTGAATTTTTGCCTGTGTGAGTTTTCCAAAAAATATCTATTTGACAAGTATACATTTTTCATTAGAACAACATGGCAAGCCCATTGGAGTGATCCTTTCTAAAGCAGAGTTTGAATGCTTGGCATTTTAATTTGAGTAAGGACCTGAGTATATGGTATCTTATCCTGTCACGTGATCTTCAGAATCTTCCAAAGACAATTGAAAAGGATGTGATTGAGTTTTCTGGCATGGTGCTTGTATACTCTCCAGGTTTCAAAGGCATACAACAATGAGGTCAGCACAACGGCTCTATAGATCTTCAATTTAGTAAGCAGCCAGATACCTCTTTCCTCCTATACTTTCCTTTGGAGTCTCCCAAAAAATGAGTTATTTCTGGCAATGCATGTGTCAAAGTCATTATCAATGTGTACCTCTGTGGAAAATACATTACAAGGTAAGTGAACTTATCTACAGCATTTAAGACTTCTCCATTTGCTGAAACTGATGGTTTCCTGTATGAATCATGTAATGGAGGCTGATGGAGCACCTGTGTTTTCTTGGTGTTAATTGTTAGACAAAAATTAGCACAAACAGCAGAACACTGATCCATACTTAGTTGCATCTCAACTTCACAGGCTACATTGAGTTCACAATCATCTACAAACAAAAACATGCACCAACACTCCCTTCACTTTGATCTTGGCTTGTAGCCTTTTCAAATTGAAGAAAATTTGGTCAACTTTTATATGATCAATAGACCCCTTACCTTGTAAATCTTAGCTACAATAAAATTAGCACCAGAGCCTTTCCACATGAAAGGAGAAGAAATGCAAATTAAAACAACTCTGAGGTACTGCCTCACATCTATCAGAATGGTTATTATGACAGAAAAAGATAAATATTGGAAATGTGGGAAAATTGAGATACTAATGCATTGTTGGTGTAGTTGTGAATTGATCCAAGCAGCCTGGAGAGCAATTTTGAACTATTCCCAAAAGGCTATAAAACCACATATTTTTTGATCCAGCAATACCACTACTGAGTCTATATTCCAAATATATATCATAAAAAAGGGGAAAGAAACTACATGTACAGAAATATTTACAGCATTTTTTTGTCATGCCAAAGACTTGTAACTTGAGGGTATGCCCACAAATTGGGGAATGACTGAACAGTCTGTGGTATATGAATGCAATGGAATAATATAGTACTAAAAGAAAGAACAAAGAGGTAGATTTCAGAAAAACCTGTAAAGACTTATAAGAACTGATGCTAAGTGAAGTGAGCACAACCAGGACAACACTGTACAGTTACAGCTACATTTTGTGATGATTAACTATGATAGACTTAGCCCTCCTCAGAAATACAGTGATCTAAGACAATTCCAAAAGACTCATGATGTAAAATGCTATATCCACATGCAGAGAAAGAACTATGGAATCTGAACGCAGATCAAAGCACATCATTTTCACTTTTTTTTGCTTAATTTTTGTGACTTTTCCCTTTTGTTCTATTTCTTCATTCACAACATGACTAATGTGGGAAAATGCTTTCATGATTGCACATGTATAACCTATATCAGATTGCTTACTATCTCAGAGGAGGGGAGAAGAGTGAGGAGAGGAAGGGAAAAACATTGAACTTCAAAATCTTATAAAAATGGATGTTGAAATCTATCTTTACTTGAAATTGGAAGAAAACCTAGTCACATAAATTTTAAAACTTTTAATGCAATTTATACTTTTTTCATAAGTATTTATATGTTCCATAAAGTTAGATTTAGAATAGAGAGAAGATCTGATTTAAGGACCCTCCTTTGATGTACACTGCATATGTTATCATAATCAAGTATATTAACCCAAGTTCCAAATAACTCTCTAAGGCTATAAATTACACATAACTTACCAATCTGCATTGGTAGAGGGTATTTCTTCCCTTCTATTCCCTCCAGAAAAATCACAGGTCAAATTCTTCTCCCTATCCCTATGATGCCAACAGTCTTTTAAATGTTTACCTGGATTAAATCCTTCTTGGTCCCAATGAATAACTGTCTTCTGGTGATAATTTATTCTATTAACTCATACTGTATTTAATATTTTTGCATCTTTGTTCATTTGAAAAATTAGTCCATAATGCTCTTTTTATTTTTTACTGTCATTGAGTTTTAAAAATCAACACTTTTTTCTTAAAAGTTTGTATGTAAATGTTTCATCTAACTAATTTTGTGAAAAATTTATGTAACATAACTATTATTTATTTAAAATCTTCTGTGAAACAATTTGAACCAGATGTTTTTGTTTTTCTTTTTTTAGACTTGATATTTCTTTAAAGATTTGTTTTATTTTTCCCCAAAACTGCCCTATTTAAATGATACAAATCTCATTGTATTATTTTAGCTATTTTATATTTTTTTAGACAATTCTCTACTTTTTTTTCAGTTTCCTTGTTTATTAAAAAATATTTATGTCAGTCAGTCAGTCAATGAGCATTAACTATGCATCTGCTTAGGCACTATAGTAAGCACTGGGTGATATAAAGAAAGGGAAAAAGACAATCTATTCATTCAAAATGCTTATAATCCCATATCTTAATAGTCTTGGCCCCAGGGCCCCTCTCTTCTGCTCTTTTCAGGGTGGAGAGTAGAGACCTCCTCCCAGTAACTTCATTTAAGGAAGGCATCAAGTCCAGCCATTTCTTCATTCCCCACCCAGTTGTATTCTTGTGGACTTCTCCAAAACACCAAACTTCCCCATCCACCCTGACTTTCAACTTCATTTTATGAGTTGTTTTCCTTTTTTAGATTATGAATTCTTTAAGGGAGGATGATAATTTTTTTCCCATGGAAATTGAGATTTCTACCACTGTACGGATTATGATGAAGGCCATGCTTGCTCCTCCACTAATTTATCACCAGGAAGGGCAATGGGATAGAGTATTGTTGATATTTGCCCTAAGTTTAAGAAAAACACATTTTTTTATCACTTTCAAGCATTAGGTAGTGCATAAATTATTGTCATCTTGACTTCCTCCCACCAAACAATCCAAAATCATTACAAATAGCTTGTAAACCTCTTAATAAAAGTAAGTGCAAAACATAAATTGAGTTGTGATACAGATTAGTGTAGATAATAAAAAAAAGAGGATAAATGAGTTTTTCAGATAAAAACAGTTCAACAAAGAAGAAAAAAGCAACCTTACTCAATAGGAATCCATTGTTACAAAGTTAGAAACATGGTGGTGGGAGAGAGGGAAAGAGGGTAAAAGGAAGGAAGGAAAGAGGGAGGAGAGTAACAAAATAAAATAAAATCTTATTAAAAATATGCATATTGAAGCAAAACAAATTTCCACATTGTCCCTTGAGGTACAGGCCTACTAGTAGCATTATTGTACTGGGTTCAAAGGATATGCACAGATTAGGAATTTGGAGCATGGTTCCAAACTCCATTCCAGGACTGCTGGAGCAGGTTGCAGCTCCATTAATTGCTCATAAATATTTTTGTTTTCCCTTAATTCTCTGACACTTGTCATTTTCTATTCTTACAACTTTAACTATATCATTGTCTTTGTCACACACACACACACACACACACACACACACACACACACAGTACCTTTATGTTTAATGACTCACTGTTAGCAAATAATATGGAAAAATTTATGAATGTCCTTACATACAGATTTTCAGACATAAAGTGAGTTAAAATAGAAACAAAATTCCTTATTTATGCCCCATTTTGGCTGTATATTCTCTATTTTTCCTTTTCTGAGTATATAAAAAATGTTTATTGATGGTTTTTTTTTTACAAATCTACCCTATACCAAGTTTCAGCACCCTAAGTCAAGCCTTCTTTCTAACAAATGTGTATGGTAAAGCAATATCGGGGCAGCTTGGTGGTGCACTGAATAGAGTATCAGATCTGGAGTCAGGAAGATTTCTGAGTTCAAATGTGATGTCAGACACTTACTAGCTGTGTGACCCTGGACAAGTCATTTAATCCTGTTTGTCTCTGTTTTCTCAATTGTAAAATGACCTGGAGAAGGAGATGGCAAACCACTGCAGTATGTTTGAAAGAAAACGTTACTGGGATCACAGAGTCAGACACAACTGAAAAATGACTAAACCACAACCAAAAATACCCCCCAAAATGAATCAATGTAATAGCCTTATTTAAAAATGAATATAGAATCTTATTCTTGCACTCCATTATTTTAGTTCATATTCCCTTAGTTTTCTTGGAATATGTAGAATTAATTTTGTAGTTTCAGAGAAAGAGCACTGGTTATGGAGTTAGAGGATCTGAATTCTAATCCTTCCTCTGATGCTTACTGCCTGTGTTAACTTGGACAATTTTTTGTTAATTTTTAAAAATTTATTTCATTAGATAGTTCCAAATTAAATGTAACAAATTAACAAGCATTTTAAAATAAATTTTGCATTGCTACTACTCCCTCCCCCCTGTCCCTTCCACCTTTTTGAGAAAGCAAGAAATTTTATTTCAGTTATGCATATGAGGTCATACAAAATACGTTGTCATATTAACCATGTTGTAAAAGAAAACACAAACAAAATAAAGCAATAAAAATAAAGATAGTGAAAAGAAGCATGCTTCAGGCTGCATTCATTGGCAGTTCATCA
Organism: Bettongia penicillata ogilbyi; assembly: GCA_023548195.1. Classification (NCBI taxonomy): domain Eukaryota; kingdom Metazoa; phylum Chordata; class Mammalia; order Diprotodontia; family Potoroidae; genus Bettongia; species Bettongia penicillata. The sequence goes on from JAJHZJ010000733.1 coordinate 303,415, forward strand.
TTTCTCTGGAGGTGTGGAACAGTTTTTCATCATAAGTCCTTTGGAATTGTCTTGGATCATTGTCTTGATCAGAATAGCCAAGTATTTCACCAGTAATCATCCTTCCAATATTGTTATCACTGTGTACAATGTTCTCCTAATTCTGGCCATTTCACTTTACATGCATTCATATAAGTGTTCCCAGATTTTTCTGAAAATTTCTCTTTCATATAAGTGTATTGAAATTCCTAAAGTAAATGTTAAATGAATTACAGGAAGAAATAGTGAAACTATAGTTATGGGGGACCTCTACCTTCCCCTAGCAGAGCTAGACTAATCGAATCACACAATAAATAAGAGAGAAATCAAGGAGATAAATAGAATTTTTGAAAAGTTAGACACTCCAGAGCTCTGGAGAAAACTGAATGAGAGTAGAAAGGAATATAGGTACAAAAAACTTCCAAACAAATTCAGACAAGCAGAAATATTAAGAATACACTTTTCAGGCCAAAATTCAATAAAAATTAAATTTAATGAGGAATCATGGATGCATTGATTAAAAGTTAATTGGAAACTAAACAATCTGATCCTAAAGAAGGAATGGGAGGAAATAAATCATGGAAACGATCAATAAATTCTAAAAGCAATGAGACAAAATACAAAATGTTGTGGAAAGCAAGAAAAGAGGGAAAATTTTATATCTCTTAATGTGTACAGGGATAAAAGAGCAAAAGAGGAGATCAAAGAATAGAGCATGAAACTAAAAACAAAACTAGTAAAAGAAGAAATTAAAATCCTCAATTAAATTCCAAAACGGAAATCTTGAAAATCAAAGGAGAAATTTAATAAAATTAAAAGTAAAAAATGTATTAATAAACAAAACTAGAGGATAGTTTTATTGGTGGAAAACAATAATGTAGTTAAATCATTGGTCTATTTGTTTTTTTTTTAAAAAAAGGAAAGAAGAAAATCAAATTACCAATATGAAAATTGAAAAGATAAATGCACTGCAACGAAGATGAAATTAAAGAAATTATTAGGAGTTATTTTGACAATTATGTGTCAATAAAACTGATAATATAAGAAAAATGGATGAATATTCACAAGAATATAAAATATCAAGATTAATAGAAGAGATAAAATACTTAAGTATCCCAATCTTAGAAAGATAAATTGAAGAGTCACCAATGAACTGAGTGAGAAAAAAACTCCCAGCACTAGATGAATTTACAAGTGAATTCTGTCAAACATTTAGGGAACGATTAATCCCAGTAACACACAAACTGAAAAAAAGATAAACAATAGTCCTATCAAATTATTTTTATGACACAAATATGGTTTTGATACTTTAACCTGAGAGAGCAAAAACAGAGAAAGAAAATTATAGTACAATTTTCTTAATGCATATCAATGCAAAAATTTTAAATAAAATAGTAATGAAGGTATCACACCAACATATTACAACAGGTAGGATCTAATCCAGGAATTCAAGGCTGTCAATATTAGGAAAACTATCATTAAAACTAATTATATCAATAACAAAAACAAGAAAATATCATATTTTTATATCAATAGGTGCCGAAAAAGTATTTTTACAAAAGACAGTATCAATTCCTATTGAAAACACTAGAAACATAGAATCAATGGAACTTTTCTTAAAACTATTAATAGCATCAGTCTAAAATGAAAAGCAAACAATATCTGTAATGCTAATGAACTTGAAGCCTCCCCAGGAAGATCAGGAGTAAAAAAATGTATGTCTATTATTACCATTATTATTCAATATTCTCCTAGAAATGCTAGATTTAGTAATAAGACCAGAAAAAATAAATTGAAGGAACAAAGACTGGCAATGAAGAAACAAAACATTTGCTCTTTGCAGATGCTATGATGGTATATACATAGAGAGAACCCTAGAGAAAAAAAAAATCTAGTTCAAGCAAACAATTTCAGCAAAGATGCAGGATATTAAAAAAAAAAAACACATAAATCATCATTTCTATATACTACCAACAAAACTCAGCAGGAAAACACAGAAAGAGAAGTTTCACTTAAAATAACAACACAGCATAAAACATTTGGCAGTCTAATTGCCAAGAGAAACCAAGAGATTGTATAAACACAATTATACAACACTTTTCACAGAAATAAATAGATCTAAACAATTAGAGTACATTAATTGCTCATGGCTAGGTCAAGGCAATATAATAATAATGTTAATCCTACATAATTCACTTATTTGGTGCCATACCAATTAAACTACTTAAAGTAATTTTATAGAGTTAGAAAAAAATATAACAAAATTCGTCTGAAAGAACAAGAAGTCAAGAATAATTAAGAGAATCAGTGAAAAAAAAGTTAAGGAAGGCAACCTAGCAGTTACAGTTTTCATGATGTATTACAAAACAGTAATTATGAAGACAACCTAGTACTGGTAAAGAAATAGAATGGTGGATCAGTGGGATGGATTACTATAAATGTATAGTAATAAATGACCATAGTAATCTGGTATTTGATAAACCAAAAGATTCAAGTTTGGGGGATAAGAACTCAACATTTGACAAAAATTTCTGGGAAACCTGGAAAGTAGCTTGACAGAAAATAGTCATAGATAAATACCTTGCATAACATAGGGTCAAAATGGATATATAATTTAGATAGAAAGGGTGATATCATAAGTTAATTAGAGGAGCATGAAAAAATGTAGATCTATGTACAAGAGAAGAGTTTATGACCAAATCAAAGATGAGAAAGCAACACAGGCTAAAAAAATGGATCATTTTGATTACATGAAATTAACAGGTTTTTGCATGAATAAAACTAATACAGTCAAAAATAAAAGTAAAACTCAACTGGGGAAAGAAATCTACAGCATTTCTCTGATTTCTAATTTCTCAAATATGTAAGAAATTGAGACAAATTTATAAAAATAAGAACCTTTCCTTAGTTGGTAAGTGGTCAAATGGTATGAAAAGGCAGTTTTCAGAGGAAGAAATCAAAGTTAATAGTCATATATAAAGTCTCTAAACTACTACTAACTAGAGAAATACAAATTAAAAAGCAAAGGAACAACAACAAACCCTCTGACTTACCACATCATAACTGATAAGATTGATTAGTGTGAAGAAAAGTAAAATGACAAGTACTGGAGGAGGTACAGAAAAATTGGGATATTAATGCATTATTGGTGATGTTGTTATCTACTGCAGTCATTCTAGTGAATATTTTGTCATATATGATGTGTCCAAAGGATTAAAAAACTGTGCATACCCTTTCACCTAGTAATACCTCTACTAGGTCAGTAACTCAAAGGGAGGAACAGAGGAAAGAAATTATTTGTACAAAATAGTTATAGCAACACTTTTTGGAGTGGCAAAGAATTAGAAATCAAGGCAACAATCATCAGTTGTAGATTGAATGAACAAGTATTAGTATATGATTTTGATGGAATACTATTGTGCTATAAGAAATAATGCAGATTGGAGCCAAGACGGTGGAGTAGAAAGACACATATACTCAGGGTCTCCCCCACAGGCCATAAAATACCTGTAGAGAGGCACTCTCAACAAATTCTGGAGCAGGAGAAATGGGGAACAACAGAGCAGAGGAGATTTCCATGCCAAGGTGATCTGAAAGACCCATGTGAAATGTCAGTTGCACCAGATGTGGAACACAGAGCAGAGCACTGAGCCCAACCCAGCCTTGGCCACAAGGCGCCACGAGACTCTGGGAGGAGGACACCTGGGGGAAGAATCTCTAGTCACAGCAGCTGGTCCTCAGATCCCTCAACCCACAGGCACTAAAGGTCAGTGACAGGGTTTTTTTTCAGCTGGCCGGAAAGGGAGAGGGGCTTTCCCATAGCTGCAGCCTTAGGCAGTGGTCACAGAAGCCACATCGAGCAGGTGGCAGCAGTTCTCAGGAAACCCCTATATCAGCCCACATACACTGTTGGATCATAAAACCCCTGGGGCCACTGAGCAGCTGACTCTTACCTCAGCCCTTTCTAAAGGCCCTGAGAGAGCTGATCTTTGTCTCACACTGAATGGCGGTCCTGCCCATCCAACTTATCTTAAAATCAGCCCCCAGCACTGACTTGGTGGAACTGGAGGACAGGTGGCTGTGGAGAAATAACTGCTAAGGTTCTGGACACAAAAATCTCCCTGCTTCCAGATCAGTGTACAGACTGGATTGTGCCATCTTGGAGGAACTGAGATATTACAGATTCCCAGAGTATACCCTCCTCTTGACAAAGGACCAAAAAATCAAATAATTGGTTGGGAAAATGCTCAAAAGAAGGAAAAAAAAAAGTAAGACTATAGAAGGTTACTTTCGTAGTGAACAGATATTTTCTCCCATCCTTTCAGATGAGGAGGAACAATGCTTACCATCAGGGAAAGACATAAAAGTCAAGGCTTTTGTATCCCAAACATCCAAAATAAATATTCAGTGGTCTCAGGCCATTGAAGAACTCAAAATGGATTTTGAAAATCAAGCAAGAGAGGTGGAGGGAAAACTAGGAAGACAAATGAGAAAGATGCAAGAAAAGCATGAAAAGCAGGTCAACACCTTGCTAAAGGAGACCGCAAAAAATGCTGAAGAAAATAATACCTTTAAAAATACGCTAACTCAATTGGCAAAAGAGGTTCAAAAAGCCAATGAGAAAAATGCTTTCAAAAGCAGAATTAGCCAAATGGAAAAGGATGTTCAAAAGCTCACTGAAGAAAATAGTTCTTTCAAAATTAGAATGGAACAGATGGAGGCTAATGATGTTATGAGAAACCAAGAATCACAAAACAAAACAAAAAAATGAAAAAAAATGGAAGATAATGTGAAATATCTCATTGGAAAAACAACTGACCTGAAAAATAGATCCAGGAGAGAAAATTTAAAAATTTGGGGACTGTCTGAAAGTCATGATCAAAAGAAAATCCTAGACATCATCTTTCATGAAATTATCAAGGAAAACTGCCATGATATTCTAAAGCCAGGGGGCAAAATAAATATTGAAAGAATCCATGGATCACCTCCTGAAAAGATCCAAAGAAACTCCTAGGAACATTGTGGCCAAATTCCAGAGTTCCCTGGTCAAGGATAAAATATTGTAAGCAGCTAGAAAGAAACAATTCAAGTATTGTGGAAATACAATCAGGATAACACAAGATCTAGCAGCTTCCACATTAAGGGATCGAAGGGTGTGGAATATTATATTATAGAAGTCAAAGGAACTAGGACTAAAACCAAGAATCACCTACCCAGCAAAATATAATATATACTTCAGGGTAAAATATGGTCTTTCAGTGAAATAGAGGACTTTCAAGCATTCTTGATGAAAAGACCAGAGCTTAAAACAAAATTTGACTTTCAAACACAAGAATCAAGAGAAGCATGAAAAGATAAACAGCAAAGAGGAATCATAAGGGACTTACTAAAGTTGAACTATTTACATTCCTACATGGAAAGACAATATTTGTAACTCTTGAAAACTTTTTTCAGTATCTGAAACACACACACACACACACATGCACACACACATGCAGAGACAGCACAGGGTGAACTGAATAAGATGGGATCATATCTTAAAAAAATGAAACTAAGCAGTAAGAGAGAAATATATTGGGAGGAGAAAGGGAGAAATGGGATGGGGAAAATTATCTCTCAGAAAAGAGGAAAGTAAATGACTTTTCAGAGGAGAGACAAAGTAGGGAGGTGAGAGAAAAAACATGAAGCTCACTCTCATCACATTCAACTAAAGAAGGAATAAAATGCACATTCATTTTGGTATGAAAATTTATCTTATTATACAGGAAAGGGAGGGAGAAGGGGATAAGCAGGGTGGGAAGGATGATGGAAAGGAGGGCAATGGGAGGAGGGAGCAATTAGAAGTCAACACTCTTGGGGAGAGATAGGATCAAATAGAATAGAATAAATGGGGGATAGGACAGGATGGAAGGAAATATAATTAGTCTTACACAACACGACTATTGTGGAAGTCATTTGCAAAAATTCACAGATAGGGCCTATATTGAATTACTTGCCTTCCTAATAGGAATGAGTGGGGAGGGAGGGATGAAGTGAAGTTGCAACTCAAAGTTTTAGGAACAATTGTTGAGTATTATTCCTGAAACTAGAAAATAAGAAATACAGGTGATGGAGTATAGAAATTTATCTTGCCCTACAGGACAAAAGAGAAGATGGGGATAAGGGAAGTAACGGATTTTAGAAGGGAGAGCAGATTGGTAATAGGGGTAATTAGAATGCTCATCGTTTTGGGGTGGTGGAGGGGAGAAATAGGGAGAAAATTTGGAACCCAAAATATTTTTGGAAATGAATGTTGATAGATAAATAAATTTAAAAAAAAGAAATAATACATAGCAAAGTTTCAGAAAATCCTCAGAAGATTTATGTGAACTCTTGAAGTGTAGTATGCAGAACCATGAGAATATTGCACAGAATTACAATATTTTAGGGATGATGATTTGTGAAAATCTTAGCTACTCTGATTAAGATAATGATCTAATGATTTCAAAGGATCTGTGATGAAAAATTGTATCTGCCTCTAGAGGAAGAACTGAAGGAATCTGAAAGTAGATCAAAGCAAATACTTTCCACTTTCTGCATTGTGTGTATGTGTTTTCTCACTTTAGGGTTATGTCTTCTTTTACAACATGACTACATGATTTCACTTGATTGCACATGTATAACCTGTATAAAATTCCTAACTTTCTCAGGAAAGAGGAAGGCAATATATGTTAGAGCATAGACCTGAACCCAGGTGTTTCCAATCTGGAAACTAATTCTCTATATGAAAAAGGGTCACATATTGTAGAGGGTTGATTTTCTCCCCCCCGTCCCTGTCTCTCTTGTCTCTCCATCTCTGTCTCTCTATCTATCTCTCTTCCTCTCTCTGTGTCTTTCTCATCTTCTCTCCATACACACACACACACACACACACACACACACACACACACACAGATAAATGGATGGATATTATGTAACTAGTCTTCTAGATTCATTATTTGAGCTAAGGATCTCACCATAAGGAAATTCAAACACCCTTTACCAATAACTATATAATATAACCATATATATATATGTGTGTGTGTGTGTGTGTGTCTGTGTGTTATTATGCATCTAAGTATACATATATGTATATATATGTATAAGATAGGTACAGCACAAACTCCACAAACCCTTTTTGTAGACAAATCCAAGTAGAGTTAAGTGCAAATAAGAACATAATAAAAATCATACATAACAATCTATTAGCGAGCATAGAGGTGACAATAAAGCATTTCCTGCCTTAGAGCTGTGGGAACTTTTAATAACTACAATTGTCAGAAGTAGATAGTGAAGGAACTAGGTAAGTCACTTTTCCCTCTTCCTCTCTCTCTGCTGCTCTGTTGTTGCATCTCACATCCCCCGAGGGCTGTTCTCTCTCATCACATGGTGGGTCAGATTTTGTGTCTCTCCCTAGAGTTCCTATTATTCTCAAAAGACAGACAGATTTCTTAAAGACGCTATTAGTTTACAGGATACACTTAACTGCAGGGCCATAATAGGAATTCACCTACCTCATTCTGGCTCCTTTCTACCCTGGAGACTCATGTAACATTTCTATCCACTGCTAGTTGAACCATTTTTAGGCGCCTCTGTGGATGAGAGTGTGTTTTGGCACTGTCTGTTACAATTTACTTTTCAGTGATGTTACTCTTAATGATGCTTTCCACTGAAGGGGACTGAAACAGAGGGCACATAATAAAAAGCCTACTTGGGATTATGGGGACTGCTCTGTAGTCCCCTAATCCTTTCCTAGCCACATTTTCATATTTCTATTATCATTTTAAACTGCACTAACTACCTTGAGGTAGAAATGATTAGTATAAATGAATAATTATAAGAACATATTTTATTGTGCTTTAAAATTACAAATCAACCATACCCTATGCGCTTGGCAATGAAAATATTTTTATCCCCATTTTCCAGAGAAGGAAACTGAAACTCTCAGGAATTAGACACTTTGCCCAAGGTATATACTCCAGGTAACCAAATATTAGAAGTGGTACCCGACCCTAAAACTTCTTACTCTGTATTTAATGCTTTCCCCAGGACATCCATGTGGTACGGTGGAAAGTGAACTGGTTCTGATGACAGCGAATCTGATGCTTCTACCCGTATAACCATGGGCAAATCACTTCCTTTCCCTGGGTCTCAGTTTCCTTATCTGCAAAATGAAGGTATGGAACTAAATGGTTTCTGAGGTAGAATTATGAAACTTGGTTTTATTGTTCACCCTCCTTTTTCAAAGATGTTCCAGCCCAGATGAGCAAATGCAGTGCTGCCCACTAAGTCTCTGAAAACTGCCCGCTCCTTTTCTGTTCTACTTTTGACAATTGTATGTTGGCTTAACTTTCCCTCTAAGTTAGCAACAAACTATTTACATCCCTACATTTCTAATTTCTTGACATTGATTCTTCCGGTAGTCATTTTGCCTTGGGGATACAGCTTTTAGTGAATGCAAATATTTAGCTGGGAGAGTATGCCTATGATCAGTCCAGCACTTTGGACTGATTTATCAGTCAGCACTCTGGACACTTCTGTCATTCTCAAATCCTCTCTGTCTTTTCTCCTTACAATCACCCAGTTTATTAAATGCTATGTCTCCTGTGAGGATGCATGCACAAATTTTTTTTGCATTTAGGTAAACAAAAGACAGTATTGGGGATGAGAAAGGTGATAAAATGCACAAGGCTTTAGTAGTAAGTGACTATTTCTGTTGCTTTTTCCAACTCCATTCCTCCCTAGCACTCCCTGCCAAGTCTGGTAGTTTGAGTTTACTCTAGCATTAAAGTAACCTAGAATTATTACTGTGTACACTTTTGGTGCATCGATGCTAAGGGTCTCCAGGTCTTCATAAATTTTTTTTTTAACCTCATCAAGGTTCACCATGATGGTGGCATGATATTTTCCTGCAAGTGCCAATCATATTGTAATTAATATTCATTCATTCCTTTTGATAGGCATACAAGCTTGTTGGCTATATTAGTGTTGAATACAAAACCTACACCAGTTTCATGGGCCTCCTCTTCATTGCTGCTACTCCAGAAAATACGTGTATCCAGCTCCAACTTCAGTAAGCTGACCTTCATTTAGCAAACTTGTTTCACTCAGGGGTGTTACTTGGGCATGATACCGGCGGATTCTCTTGCAACAAGAGCTATTCATCTTTCAGGTTTACTGAATTTTGTGTTGTCTATATGCTGTACACATATTCCACAGGCCAATGTTGACTACAATTGCCTTTGCAGACAGTTTTGTGTGTGATTTGACCACAGAGTGAGATTTTCTCCTGATGCAATAATCAGGCCAGGGTTAGGTAAGCAGATTTTATTAGGGCACCTTTTCTAGACTCATCCTCACTCCAGGTGGTAAGAAGTGTGATCCCTAAAAGGCTGCTCAGGCACCCAGAAGGCTGCCAAATCTCAGCTGCTGTTTCCAGTGAGAAAACAATCCTATGGACTGGGTCATTTATGTGCAGGATTGTGACTATGTATCTCAGTGTATCTGAACCTGCTGCTTTGTCACAGGACTTTGAGAGAGGTAAATGGTAAAATGATATAGGTGATGTCTTTTGATTTGTGGATAAATTGGATTTAATGAAGCAGAGAAGCACCAGATCACTGGCCTCACTCTTTCCTCTAGAGTCATCATAGTTCAGTGGCAGGACAGAATCAAGAGATCTGGTGATAGCTAAATATGCAGTGGATGACCTTGGTACCTTCAACTTCTAACCAAGCTCTAACCTCTCCATAGTAACTGTCTTCATTTCCATTGGAACAGATTGTTTTCATCCACTCATTTCACTGGGGAACTCTTCACATATTTGAGGTAGACACCCCCCAATCTCACTAATGGGTTCAACACCCCTGAGTTACTCACAACTTGCTTTAGAACATCTGCCAAAATAATTTCCGAGGGCTTGCGCTACAGCTTCTTGGATCCAGAGGTGAGAGTTGAGTGGAACAGGTGGACACCAAAGGTGGAAAGCAACCCTGGAAAGGGCTCGATAGCCTTCACACCTGAGTGTGAATGTGAATTCACAAATGTGAATACACTTTACACCCCTATGCCTGCCACAGTTTCTTGGAGCAACAGATGAAAGTTGAGTGACAGGTAGACACCAAAGGTAGATGAACAGTCCTGAAAAGTTAGCCTGAGTCCTCCCTCAGAAAATTAATCCCCATTTCACCTTGATCAGGTCAATTACCCGTTAAAGACTGAACTTTTTTTCAGGATGTCTATGATGATATGATTCTATTGCTTTGATTCACATATAGCCTCTAATGTTTACCACATGTATAATTTTGAACAGATTTCTTAATCTCTATAAACTTGCATAAAATGAAAGGGTTGAATAAGAAGATGGCATTTGAAGTATCATCTAGGTCTACATGTATATGCCTATGCACCTATGGCCATGTTATCTTACTAAAGCAATGTAATCAGCATTAGGATAGCATCAGGCTCTTGTTCTAATTCCCAGGTTTCGAAGCATCTTGTAACTACAGATGCTCGCTTGATTAATTGAAGATACAATCAACATCCTATTAAAAAAAAGAGCTTAATATTTATTCCTCATATCAACTAATATTCAAACTGAGGATATACATAGTAGCTTGTTTGTATGCTTTATAATATTTATCCTTATGCATCTTGGATTATGGTTACTTTTGTGTCTGAGCATGATTGTGTGTAAGTGTGTGTGTGTTGTGTCACCTGATGGATCAAAACTCCCCCTGAAAATTAGTCCTGCCATTCCAGAAAATTATTTGGAACTAAATTCAAAAGTCACTAAACTGTGTATATGCTTCAATATTATTACTACCAAACCAAAGAGATCCAAGAAGGAAAAAAAGGAAATACTTATACAAAAAATCTATACTTGCTCTTTTTTCTGTAACAGAACTGGAAACTAAGGGGCTACTCATCAATTTATGTTGAGGTAATGGAATATTACATTACTATAAGAAATAATGAAAGGGATATTTTCAGAGAAAAGGTGAGACTTGTATGAGCTGATGTGAAGTGAACAGTGATATGTATGTGTATGTATATGTATGTATGTATATATTTATATATGTAATATATATATAATACATATGGAGACAGAGAGAGAGAGAGAGAGAGAGAGAGAGAGAGAGAGAGAGAGAGAGAGAGAGAGATTAAAAAAAATTAACTGATCAATGCAATGAGCAACCACACTTGTTGAGGATTGGTGATAAAGCATATTACCCACCTCCTGGGAGACATTTGATGGGCTCAAGATATAAAATGAAAAATTCATGTTTGAACATAGTCAAAGCAGGGATTTGTTTTGTTTGATTACTATATTTACAAGTGTTTTCTTTTGTCCTTATTATGTCTAAGAATATTGTTTTTTCAGTGAGAATTAACAGATGAGAAGAGAACTAGAGAGTTGGGAGAGAGGAGGAAGGAGAGAGAAAAGAGTGGTCCACTGAAGTATTTTTTAATCCTTAGAATGGAACAGAAGGCAAACTAGAAAAAAATGATCAACAAACAGAAAAGATTGAAAGTTGCTTATTGACTATATTATAGACCTTTAAAGAAAATAAGATTAGATGTAACAGAATAGACCCCACTTTTTTGTTTTATTATATATATGGAAGAATCCATTTTATTTTTTATTAAGTTTAGAATAGTAATTTTTATAAAGATCTTTAAGTTCCTTGAGGTCAAGGACTGTGTACTCTCCACCTACCCTAGGACAGTGTTTTATTACCCTAGGACAGTGTTTTATTCAATTCAGGTAATAAATGTTAAATGAATGATTGGATGGAAATGTGAGTGAATGAATTTAGAAGCAGCTTGGTTATACTTGGATAGAGTACTGGGCCTGGAATCAGGAAACCTGAATTTAAATCTGATCTCAGACATTGACTAGCTGCGTGACCCTGGGCAAGTCCTCAAACTCTGTGTGTCTCAGTTTCATCATAGGTAAAACGGAAATAATAACAATAGCATCTACCTCTCAGAGGCTTTGTGAGGATCAAATGAAATGCTAATTGTTAATCAGAGCATTGCCTGGCACATTATAGGTTCTATATAAATGTTAATGTTGTTATTATTGTAGAAGATAGGAATTTTGTTTTATCTCTGGGGACTCATTAACGCTCTCACAAGATGTTTCCCTAGCTTCTTACTAGACTGGTATTTTCTTACTTCAAGGATTTTGTTGTGGTAATGTTCTTTACAATGTGGATCACAAATGTTCTATAATTTGACACATGCAAGTTTGGTTTGCAGAGTCATGGTCTCACTAGCAACAATACCAGTAATAATGATCACCATTTTAACAATTTAGTCATAAACCTTTCTGAATGAAATTAAGCTTATCCTCCCATGAAATACTATTGTTGATTCAGTACTGAAATCATTTGTCTTTTGGTATAAACTCCCTGACCTTCTTCTGGTATAGTTTGAAAATCCAAGGTTAACTGCACTAACCAATGAGTTATTGGGAAATGACTTTATTGGGGCAACTTGATTAAGTATTTGAAAAATAAGTCACTCCATGAAACCTCAATGCAAAAGATATTCCAGGGAGGTCTTGTTGGCATGAAAGATGAATTTCATTCTGTCTTAAAAAGTAGGCCTTTGGCATTCGTGTGGATCTATACTCAATATATCTTAGAAATCCTAAATTTTAAGCTGTTCATATAAACAAGAGTTAATTTCAAGGACATGAACATGTATCATCCAATAAATATTCACAGCCCTGAGGCCAACTATGACTATGCCAGCATAATTCTGAATGCAAACTATAATAGACTCTCCATATAGAAGGCAGAAGAAAAACATTTACTCAGACATCAGAAAGCCAAATCCATCATAGTAACCAAGAAACACATTAGTGTAGTAGGTGATAAAGACATTCCCAAGCCTCCCTGCAACCAGGGCCCTCCCACAAATAAACACTCACAAAGCTAGCTGTCAGTCTTCCTGTATCCTCTCTCCTCTGCTCCCAACTGCTCTCATGAACTTCCGCCAAGTTCTGCTCCTTCCTTCCTGTTCCACCCTTTCAGCAAGTTTCCCCCACTACATGTGACTTAGGCTTCCATGTGATTTAAGCAGGTCACATGGGTCTATTAATGAATAGGAAATACCTTTACATTTAAATTACCATTACAGAATGGGGAAAGAACAACAAGAAAAAAAGAAAAATGGAATGTGAATGGAAAACAATTAAAAAGGTAAACAAAGAAGAAAAAACAACAGACACAAGATTTCTAAGGATTTTATTTGGTATGAAACACAAAGGAAGTTCTAAATATTTCCAGTTTAGCATTTCCTTCTCAGCTACAGTTGTAGGAGGTTCAGCATATTATTTGATTTATTTTTTCTAATTCACAGCTCCAAAGCCCCATCATTTTATTTACCAAAACATACTTTCAAAAATTAAAGGCAAGTAATGAAACATGATAGTTTGAATCAGGTAGGACACATTCTCTTCAGCCATACCAAATGACCAGCACCCTTGGCATTGATAACAAGAAACACTCATCTCATCTCTTGTTAATAGCTTAATTTCCCCAGCAGTTTGGTGATTCACAATATTGGTGATAGAGATTGAAGTCCAAACCTGCTTTGCTTAGTCAATTTCTCTTCAATCTAAGTGTAGCATTCTAATGAGCATTGATTTTCCTCAATGGATAGGGAATACTGATATCTCAGGCACTAGAAAAATTTTTAACACTGAGCTATAGGTCTTGCAGGCATCACCAATGTTAGCATTGGACTACAGAATTTCTGAATGTCTTAGTCAAGTCTGTAATACCTGCATCTTTCCTGCCCATAGACATATCAGCTGCCCTACACCAGGCTCTCCTCAGGTCTCTCATAGATTTTCTTTATTTTTATGTCGCTTTCTTGAAGTATAAATCTTCCCATTAGTATCTGTATCTGGTGACATCCCCATAAATCAGGCTAACACATAGCTTTCTGATCAATGTATTTCACCCCAATGAGCAAAGCTCCCTCAGCCCCAATGAACTAATTTGGTTCCAGGCATGATGAGAAAGGGTCTGTCTATGAATGTGTCTTCTATACCACAATAAATGGAAGTGGAAAAAAGTTAATGGTATAGGAAAGAAGCAATCTTGAGACCATGGGAGGGGGGATAACAAAATGAGAAGACTTCTATGAATGCTTCCATTTAGGAAAGTCCCTATCCTTAGTTTCTGTGTCTTAGATCACTTTATTCTTGAGACTTCTCACTCCTTCTAAGTCATGACTTTGAGAGAAGTCCAATAATCCACTGATATTTTCAGGTGTCTGCTTCTCAAACTTACGTTATTTTTATTTGATCTCAATAAACAGTGCATCAGGCTCTGGGTCTTCTGCTATCAAAAGTTTTTTTGATAGTTATCTGAATGATGCTACTAGCTGCTACTGACTTGAATGTTTCCATTCCAAATTTATTCATCAGTGTAACTTTATAGTCATTGGAAATAGAGATAAACCTTTCACACTCATAAAGAGGTGGCTCTCCAGGGACCGGTTGTAATTAATCAATTAGCAGATGAGCAAACATCCTAAAATTCTTTTTGAAAGCCTCATGAAATGCAAGCTTGCACTATTAAATAATTAAGCCTACATTTGTGTTTACAAGAGATTAAAAAGCAGAAGTAGCAAAATCTTTGAAATAGAAGATCTAGGGCACCTTTTTGTCTTGAAATTATACCTGATAAATAAAGTGAACCAAGCAATTTCAGTGCATTTGTTCTGGGAGAGAGGAAAGAAGGTGTGGGGAGGAGCATGGATCATATAAATGAGAATTAACCATGTTTCAGAATCAATAGATTACCCAGTGATGAGAAAACATTTTGCGGTGCCTCAGTGGGCATATTAATGCTCTTCTAGAGACCACATAATTGCTCTTTCCCATTATTTGAAGAAAAGATTGCAATGCCTTCTCTGAAAAGGAGGCAAATTAAAACTGTGTCAAACTCTACAGTTTCACATCCCCAGGGAAACTTTCCCAATAATTTCTCCTTAGGTTTCTCTGAAGTTCCAGTAATTCCTTTCTGAATTTAAGCTTGTGTATTCATGCATTTTGAAATGCTCTGTGCACCAGCACAGCATTCATTCAAGTGGCATTTATTAAACAACCACTGTTTGCAAACGTTTTTTATTCCTGTGTGGTGGGGGACATACAAAATTTAGATAAGAGATTCTCTCAAACCTCATGATACTTAACAGTCTTCGAAGACAAGATAGCTGCTAAAGAAAATGCTTTGTGAGATTTGAGGAGGCTGGTTGTGACTGACTAGTGGATAAAAATTATCACTTATACTTACATAGATAGCACTTACAGATTTTGCCTAAGACTTTCCTTGCATCAACACTGTCAAAGAGTCATTATTATTACTGCCATAAAGATATGGATTAAATTTCATTTCTGAACTTTCATTTCTATGGCTAAAATTGACCTAATGCTAGAGAGAGGAAGTCGTTTTGGTCTCTCTATTTGAAATTATCCATCTTAAATCCTCTGATGTCTGGAATTCCAACATTAACAAAGAAAATAAATAATACATCAGTGTGAATTTGATTATCATATAGCATCAATTATAACAAACAGCTGGAATAAGTTTTGATAAAGGTGATATTTAAAAGAGTTATAGGGTACTTACGAAAGGACAGTCTAGGGCTGGAGCTAAGAGGGTTGAGTAAAAACAGGAACCTCCCTGAACTCTCCCCCAGATCCCTCTGTATACCTGTAAAACATGTCTATAAACAAATTCTAGAGTTAAAGAACCTACACAATGACAGGGTGAAACAAATTCCCAGCCCAAGACAACCTGGAAAGTGGACAGGAAGGGTTTATTGCAACAGGCAGGGAGCCAAGCCCAGGGCAGTGTGGTCCCCACCTGTGCACGTGAGCTGGAGCAGGTCTGAGAGTACTGAATTATTGGTAGCTGAGGCAGTTTCCAGACTTCTCAACCCACAAACACCAAAAAGGGTAGTGGGAAAACTCTGCGTGATCTGGTTGAAAGAGGAGTGCTCAGTCTGACCATGTCTGGTCCCAGCCCTAGGGTGGTGGTGGTAGTAGCAGCAGTGGCAGAGGAAGAGGTTGCTTATGGAGCTCTGATGGGGAATTTGAGGGGCTCAAAACTCCTGAAACATGAGATGGTACAATCATCACTATCTCCAACCCCACTGGAAGCAGAGTTCTAACATGACAGAGAGTTAAAAAGTTAAGCATTTGGCTGGAAAGATGAGTAAATATCACAAATGACAAAGAAGATCAAAATATACAACGAGAAGAGGACAATAAAGTCAAAGATCACACATCAAAAGCCTCCAAGAAAAATACGAATTAGTCTGAGGACACTGAAGAACTCAGAAAGGATTTTGAAAATCAAGTAAGAAAAATAGAGGAGAAATTGGGAAGAGAAATGAGAATGGTGCAATAAAATCATGAAAAAGAATCAACATATTGCTAAAGGAGATTCCCCCAAAATACGGAAGAAAATAACACCTTTAAAACAGACTAAGCCAAATGGCAGAAAGAAATCCAAAAAAACAATGAAGAGAAGAATGCCATAAAGAGTAGAATTGGCCAAATGAAAAAGGAGATCCAAAAGTTCCCTGAAGAAATTAATTTCTTCAAAATTAGAATAGAGACAATAGAAGTTAATGACTTTATAAGAAAGTCAAGAAATTATAAAACAGAATTATAAAAATATAATTATAAAAAGAATTAAAAAAGCAGAAGACAATGTGAAATATCTCATTGGAAAAATCACTGGCCTGAAAATAGTTCCAGGAGAGATAATTTTAAAATTATTGTACTACTTGAAAGACATGATTAAAAAAAAGATCCTTGATATCATCTTTCAAAAAATTATCATCCCTGTAATATTGATTAGTTCCCTCTCTAAATATGTCAATTTGGAGGATGTGGAGTGAAACAAAAGAGCTATTTTAATTTACATTTCTCTTACTATTGGTGACTTGGAACAGTCTTTTGTAGAGTTCTTAATAATGTGCAGTTCTTCTTTGGAAAACAGTTTATTCATATCCCTCAAGCACGTATATTGGTGAACGGCAGACAAATTTGTGGGTAGCACTTTTGAATAAAGATATTATGTTTTCACAATGGAATTCTCTCCGTAGGAATTGACCATTTGCAGAAATAATGCCCATATCCAGAAATTGTTGAAACTTGCATATCTGTAGTTTCTAGTCTAGGCTCTACTTTTTTTCTCACATTTTCTTTCTTTCTTATTAGAGATACCCTGGCATTGTTCCTTAAATACCCCCCTGGCTTCTCACTTCCAAGCTCAATACTTAATTCAGTCTGGAATTGCTTGTTATATAACTGTGAATCCTTTCCCCATTTTTGGTGCTTTCACTTGAATGTGTTAGGTCTTCAAAAACTAGAAAATCTCAGAGTTGGAAGGGTGAATTATTTCAGCTTCACCCTTCCTTTCTCAAACATTCAGGCAAATTAAAATGTGGCATCCACCTGGAAACATCTACTGGGGAAACAAAGAAGAAAGCAATAAACATTTATTAAATACCTTCTATGAGCTTCACTCCTTCCTCCTTCCTTTTTCAAGCAAGCGTTCCTCAACTTTCCAGCTTATTTTTACGGGACATCTTCCCTTATTAGAATGTAAGCGCCATAAGGACAAGAACTGCCTTAATATTTGCTCCTATTTGTGTTATCAGCACTTAGCACAGAGGCTTAAAATCCTTGCTGATTTAGCCTACCTCCTTCACATGATTGGTGATGGTGGATTCATATGGGCATCCTAAGAAATGCCTCCCTTTCCTAATTTGTACTTTTGATGAACTACTTCTAACCTAGTTGTTTCGTGCACTCTCAAACACATAGCATTGCTTAGTTTGCAATATCAGCAGTTAGTCCATCAATACAAGATAACCAAAGGTGGCCAAAGAAAAGTCATGAGTTACATCAGCAGAAAGTCACTGGATTTGGTGGCAAAGGATTTAAATTCAAATACAAAACTTTTCTTCTCATTACCTGTGTAACTTTGAACAAGTCACAACCTCTTTTCCTCATTTGTTAAAAGAGAAATTTGAAGTAAAATAATTTCTAAAATTCCTTTCAATTCCCTGTTCCATGATTCTATTCTCTTTTTTGCAATGCCCCAATGTAAAATAGCAAAAGGCTATAAAGGGCAAGGTAAGAAAAGTTTGACTTAATAGATCTTGGAAATAAACATCTAGTAATTATATAACTAGAACTTGAGAATAAAAAACACTATTTATATTTCATTTTATTTTGGAGGGGAAAAATAATGCGATTTTTTTTCGTATCTGTACTCACAAACCCTAGAGAATTTTCTATTAATCCAAATCTACACGTAGAAGAAGGACTCCATTCAGGAAAATGTGGCCAATGGAAAATGAAAAGATTAATTCTTTACTGATCATCTAAAGCAAACCTCTATTAAAGAACCTCCCTAGTAGCTTCTAGATCATATTTATTAAGCCATGTGAACCTTCCACTATCTCTAAAGAAGGAATTAAAATGACAACTCATAGTCCTCCCTCAACACTGGAAATTAGAAAATACTTTTTGAAATTCCACTGGAAAAGTGCAACACTTTCCTTACAAAGTTCCACTGTGATGTTCATGAAACTGAATGGGAAAAGATGTCAGCTGACAATCATTTAACATTCAGGGTTTGAAAGGACAAGACATTTAAAAGGGAAATGAAAGATTTTTCTTTTTTAAATCACTATCTATAGAAAAAAAAAGCTAGCAAATAGAACACTGTGTCATTAGAGGTTTTTAAGGACTTTGATTTTTATCATCTTAATTGCACATTTGGCATGAAAAAAATAGACTCTTCTCTGTTGTTAAACAATGTGTGTGTATTCTATGTCTCCCTCATTTGGGGGGCTTAGAAAAGGAATGACAAACATAATAGACTGCTTTGGATGAAGTTCAAACTTTTTGGCAGGAGTCTAGGCAACAAAAGCCAGTATTTAATCAAATACTATATGTCGTCACTTCAATTTTTTTTTGTCTGAAACTAATGGTTTTTAGCATATCTGTGGATTGCCCATTCACCTCTTGGGTAAACTTTTATTGACCTTAAAGTGATAATACGTTGTTAAGAAAAGAACCTGGTGGTATTCCAAATTCCTGGTATGATACAGTGTCACTCTTTGCCAAACTGATTTCTAATTTATTTCAGTGACTTTCTATCATATCGTTCCTAAAAGCAAACATTAGAATTACTCACAGTGAATAAATATTTCATTTGCCCACATAACTGATGTCTTTCCAAACTTACTTTTTCTAGCTTTGATTGTTATAAAAATTCAGATTTTATATAAAAATAATTATGATATATTTTAGCAGCTAATAAGTTATAGGAAATCACCTGGGATGTTGACTCAATAATCTTTGAGTTTGGTAATTTCAATTTGTTTTATTTTTAATATTTCTAGTATCTTGTGTAACTTATTTTATTTTATATTTTTTCAAATAACTGACATTTATTTTCTCTCTCTCTCCCAGTTTTTCCCCATTCCCCATCCCTTGGGGGGGAAAAAACAAATAAAAAATCTTGTAAAAAAATGCATAGTCAAATCAAATAAATAAACTCCTGCATTGGCCACATCCAAAAATATGTCATATATTTTTCTGTATTTTGGGTCTATCACCTTTTAGAAAGGAGGCGGTTAGTATATTTCATTATTGCTCTGTATAAATCAATGTTATAAAATATATAATTTGGAAAATAGTTACTAATTTTCTCTTTCCATCATTTTTAATACTTACTATATAAAATAACCTGCCAGCCACACTTCTCTTTTGGGTGGAGGGAAACAGGAGAACTAATGCAGTGAAATTTCATAGATGTTTCTCAGGGCTCAAAATCTTTGGCATAAGGGAGGAGCCAAGATGGCAGAGTAGAAAGACTCATGTATGCTAGCCCCGGACCAACAGCCCATAAATTTTCTGTAAAAAGAACTTCCCACAAATTCTGGAGCACTGCAAGGCACGCAGAAACACAGTGGAAGAGATTTCCATTCCAGAGAGCCCTGGAAAGCCGTCCCCAGGGGTCCGTTGTGCACTGGACTCGGAGCCCACCCCTGCGCTGCCCTGGCCCCAGAGGAGCAGATCCGAGCAGGCTTCAGGGATGGAACCAATGACAGCTGCGAAGGTCCCTCCGCCCACAGGCACTACAGGTCACTGAGAGAGACTTCTGGGCTGGCCGAGAGAGGAGTGGGGTGTCTCTGTGACTCAGGCCCCTTTGGGAGGCAGTGGTGGAGGCAGTGGCAGAGGCAGCACCGGGACTCCCATAGCAGGTCGCTATATTACAGAAGGTCTCTGCATAAACCCCCTGAGGGAAGTGAGCCTGGAAGGCGGCCCTGCCCCCACCTGAGCACCAGAACTTAAGCTCACATTGAATAGTAGCCGCGTCCACTGCTGAGACCCCTGAGGCTGGGGAGCAGCATTTGAATCTCAGACTCTAAGCACTAGCTGGGCAGATCTAGAGGGGAGGTGGGGTGGGAGAGGAATCTCAGAAGTCAAGTAACTGGCTGGGAAAATGCCCAGAAAAGGGAAGAAAAATAAGACCATAGAAAGCTACTTTCTTGGGGGACAGATGTTCCCAACTTTCATTTCTGATGACAAGGAACAATTCTTACCATCAGGGAAAGACATGGAGGTCGGGGCCTCTATATCCCAGACACCCCAGGTGAATGTCCAGTGGGCTCAGGCCATGGAAGAGCTCAAAAAGATTTTGAAAATCAAGTTAGACAGGAGGAGGAAAAACTGGGAAAAGAAATGAGACAGATGCAAGAAAAGCATGAAAAATGGGTCAATACCTTGCTAAAAGAGACCCAAAAAAATGCTGAAGAAAATAACACCTTGAAAAATAGGCTCACTCAATTGGCAAAAGAGGTTCAAAAAGTCAATGAGGAGAAGAATGCTTTCAAAAGCAGAATTAGCCAAATGGAAAAAAGAAGTCCAAAAGCTCACTGAAGATAATAGTTTTCTCAAAATTAGAATGGAACAGATGGAGTCTAATGACTTTCTGAGAAACCAAGAAATCACAAAACAAAACCAAAAGAATGAAAAAATGGAAAAGAATGTGAAATATCTCATTGGAAAAACAACTGACCTGGAAAATAGATCCAGGAAAGACAATTTAAAAAATCATGGGGACTACCTGAAAAGTCATGATCAAAAGAAGTAGACATCATCTTCCATGAAATTATCGAGGAAAAGTGCCCTGAGATTCTACAACCAGAGGGCAAAATAAGTATTGAAGGAATCCATCGATCACTGCCTGAAAGAGATCCAAAAAGAGAAACTCCTAGGAACATTGTGGCCAAATTCCAGAATTCCCAGGTCAAGGAGAAAATATTGCAAGCAGCTAGAAAGAAACAATTCCAGTATTGTGGAAATACAATCAGGATAACACAAGATCTAGCAGCTTCTACATTAAGGGATTGAAGGGCGTGGAATAGGATATTCCAGAAGTCAAAGGAACTAGGACTCAAACCAAGAATCACCTACCCAGCAAAACTGAGTATAATATTTCAGGGGAAAAAATGGTAATTCAATGAAACAGAGGACTTTCAAGCATTCTTGATGAAAAGACCAGACCTGAAAAGAAAATTTGACTTTCAAACACAAGAATGAGAAGAAGCATGAAAAAGTAAACAGCAAAGGGAAGTCCTAAGGGACTTACCAAAGGTGAACTGTTTACATTCCTACATGGAAAGACAATATTTGTAACTCTTGAAACTTTTCAGTATCTAGGCAGTCGGTGGGACCACACACACACATACACACACACACACACACACACACACACATACACGCGTGCACACACACACATACACACATGCATGCACATACAGAGACAAAGAGAACAGAGTGAATTAAATAGTATGGGACCATATCTTAAAAGAATATAAGGTAAATGGTGAGAGAGAAATGTAGTGGGAGGAGAGAGAGTGAAATGGAGTGGGGTAAATTATCTCTCATTCAAGAGGCAAGCAGGAGACTTGTTAGTGTAGGGAAAAAGAGGGGAGCTGAGAAAAAAAAAAAACCATGAAGTTTACCCTCATCACATTCGACTAAAGGAAGGAATAAAATGCACACTCATTTTGGTATGAAAACCTATCTTACAATAACAGGAAAGTGGGGAAGAAGGAGATAAGCAGGGTGGGGGGGATGATGGAAGGGAGGGCGATGGGAGAAGGGAGCAATTTGAAGTCAACACTCAGGGAGGGACAGGATCAAAAGACAGAAGAGAAACAATGGGGAGCAGGATAGAATGGAGGGAAATATAGTTAGTCTTACACAACACGACTGTTATGGAAGACATTTGCAAAACTACACAGATAGGGCCTATATTGAATTTCCTGCCTTCCCAAAGGGAATGGTGGGGAGGGAGGGATGGGGAGAATTTGGAACTCAAAGTTTTAGGAACAACTGTGGAGTACTGTTCTTGCTACTAGGAAATAAGAAATACAGTTAATGGGGAATAGAAAGTCATCTGGCCCTACAGGACAAAAGAGAAGATGGGGACAAGAGAAGGGAGCGATGATAGAAGAGAGGGCAGATTGGTGATAGGGGAAATTAGAATGCTCGGTGTATTGGGGTGGGGGAGGGGACAAATGGGGAGAAAATTTGGAACCCAAATTTTTGTGAAAATGAATGTAAAAAAGTTAAGTAAATAAATTTATATTAAAGATCTTTGGCATAAAATCAACACTCTTGCCCCACTAACCTCAAGGATATGAAGTGCATCGTGATACATCAGATGACCATATACTATGGAACCCTAGTGTCATACTGTTGCCATAGCATTGAAAGGTAAACTTAGCAACTTGACCACTACCCTCTCAACAAATGAGTCCAAGTAGCACACCTTTTCCTTTAAATCAAAGAAAGCCTCCACATATATGAACAACAACAAAAAAATAAAAATTCAACACCATCTCCTTGTTTACCAATATTTGTTCACTATTTAAATGTATCAGTGTGAACTATTTCAGCATGGGCAGAATTTTTGTTTCTACTCAGTCATTATTCAGTTATGTTTGATTCTTGTGACCTCATTTGGGGTTTTCTTGGCCAAGACACTAGAATGGTTTCCCATCTTCTCCAAAATGAAGAAAATACGTTTGTTTTATTGATCTCACCCTGTCTTCTGGAGAGCAATGAATAGCCTAAAATGTGAATATTATTATTACATATCAATGAAATAACAAAACACCTGACCATGAACCCCCTTTTTAAGTGTTTTATGATGGAATCCACATAGCAATCAACAAATACCTCTAGCAAAGGATTAAAAGCAATTTAAGTTTAACTTGAAGTTTTTTTGGAGTTATTTGTAATATTTGAAGTCATTATTTCTCAAGGTCACCAGTTCCGTAGGTTCAGAAGCTCTGTGTAACCTTTGATGTTTCTCTTTTCCTCATCCCGCATGTCCAATTAGGTATTAAATCTTGTCATATCTGTTCTCACACAACCACTACACTTTCACATCATCTCTATACTATTGAAATGGTCTCCTAATTCATCTCTCACCCTAAATTTCTTTCCTCTCCAATCCATTTTCCACCTGATTGTCAAAGTTATTTTCCTTGAGGAAATCTTGCCATGTCACTTTCCTATTCAATAAAATGCAATGATTCCTTATTATCCTCAAGTTATGGTTATTCAGTGGTTTCAGTTATGTTCAACTCTTCATAATCCCATTTGGTGTTTGGTGTTTTTCTTTGTTTTGTTTTTTTTTTTTTTTGGAAAGATACTTGAGTGCTTAACATTTCCTTCTCTAGCTCATTTTATAGAGGAGGAAACTGAGACAAACAGGGTTAAGTGAGTTGCCCAAGATCACATAGCTAGTAAATGTCTAAGGAGAACTTTGAACCTGGGAAGGTAAGTCTTCCTAACTTTAGGCCCAGAACTCTATACACTGTACCTCTTAGCTGCCTATCTTGCTCCCAGGATCAAATGCAAATTATTCATATTTTTTTTAATTTAAAGCTTTTCATGACATTTACCCATACTACCTGCCCAGACTTATTGAATATTCTTATACATATACATATACACTGCAGTTTAGCCAAACACCATTTTCCTGTTCTTCATACAGAACATTCCTTCTCCTGCATCTGTGATTTAGTGCCAGTTATTCCCCATGCCTCAAATATACTCTTCCTCACTGTCTGCATTTCCTAGCATCCTTTGTTACCTTCAAAGCTATTTATGAACTACTTTCTGTAGGAAATCTTGCTTGCTTACTCAAATTGCTATGGCCTTTTCCATCAATGGACTTTCTTTTCATTTTTCATGTGTTTTGTATATATGGGCAGTTAGGTGGCACAGTGGATAGATTTCTGGGACAGTAATCAAGAAAGACCTCAATTTAAACCCAACCTCAGACACTCATGTAAAGGAAAGCAAAATAGGATTTTTTGCTAATTTTTTTTTTTTTTGATTGAGTTTTAGCCAACCAAGTGCCTTTGATTGAGTCTTACCCATGATTTAATCAATCAAGAATCTTTGATTGGAAACAGAAATCCTATTGATCTGTGTTGATTTCTCAGACAGACGCTCTGACTGTTTATCTTTTATCTTTATGAGTGAATTGAGATGATGGTTCTGGTAATGTGTAGCCTTGTTGTAGCCTTGTTAAGCTTTGTTTTCCTCGAAACAGAAGCTGTGGGCAGGACCCTCTGAAGCCTGCTGTCACACAGAAGTAGGTAGAGTTTGGAGTGGAAGAGTCCCTGTGAGCTGAGACAAGGATCAAGAGCAGAGAGCTACCTGTTTGTGAACCCAGGCAGGAACTGGGAGCAGTGAACCCATGGAGGAAGAGCCATGGGGTTTGAAAAGTATCTACTCATGCATGTTGTCCCTCATGCCTAGGCTATATATAAATGACTTTTATGACAGGGACAGTTTTCATTCTTTTATTTGTAAACCCATGCTTGTAACAGTACCTGAAACTTAGCATGGACTAAATAAATGTTTGGTGATTGATTGATTTAAATAATTTAAAAATGTATAGAGAGAATTGGAAAGAATCCTAGGGATTAGTCCAGTTAACTCCTTGATTTTACTCCTTGACCATCAGAGAGGAAAACTCCTTTCCCTCTGGCATGAAATAAGCATTTCCATACTGTGAATAAGATGTGTTCTAACTCTCTTTTTAGTTTTACACTTAGTAATGCTGATCAATTTAAATAACTTTCTGCCCTTGTAACTAAGACACCATCATACCAATTCATGCATCTAGAGAGATTTTGATGCTCTGGTCTCCTGAATAAATGGTTTTGCTCCAAAATGGAATAATTATTGAGTCTAAAAAAACCATATATACAAAATAATTACCATCACACCCATAACACATGAAGAAAAAGAGGAGTGAATAAAATCCATTTTTAGTTACATTTATTAAACAGATTTTTATAACAGCAAAAATTTTCTTAAACATCTTAACCCCCACAAAACAACCCCAGCTGTTTTGAAAGTGATTTATAATCTAAATGTGTTTATGATTTCACAAATCATGTATTTCTAACATTTGTTTATTTTCAAAACAAGTCTTTGGTATCAATAATATATGTGATATGACTGAGGGTAGTGAATTTCACCTTCCTCTTCCCTGTTAGTCAAAGGTGGAAATGATGATACTTTCCATGACTAGTAATAAAATAGTATTTAATTATTCAATACTAATATTAAATCACTGGTATATTACATGGTCTTTACACTGAAAAGGGTCAAAAAGGGTGGTAGGAAGACTTGGATCTTCATTACTATGTACAGAACAATCTCATTTCTATGCCCATCAGTGCTATTAAAAGAGAAGTAAGTTTTGTCACCTTCTGCAGATCCTGTCATTTGCATCACTTCCTAAGTCCTCAAAAACATAATGGGCTTATATGTGTATGAAGATACATTTTTTTGCCCCTGCCCTCTGAAAGCTTACTTATTTCTCCAGAAAACAACATATTATATGCATGAGACATGGACAGATAAAAAGAGAAGGTTATGAGAAGACAGGACAAACTAAAACATAAAGGTAAGGGACAAAAAGATTGTACTTCTTTTTAGCAATATTTAATGTTGTCAGACAGACACAGACTAATCTATTAGGGAGTTATTTGCCCTACACCATAAAAGAAAGATAAGGATAAGTATGTGTAATCAGCAACAATAGTTAGTTAACATTCTGTTGCTCTTTGTACATTACCTTGGAGAGTCTCTGAGCAGTCAGTGCATTAATAAATCACATCACACACAATAAATGACAAAACCCCCATGTTTTCAAAAGGATTAGGAAAAGCTCATAAGCAGAGAAACAGCACACATATATGTACACAGTAGGCGAGGTCTTTAAAAGGCAAGCTTTATGTACTGAGAGTTGTTACCAGCAAGACTGCTTTCAGTGGGTTTTACTTTGTGACTACAAAGAAACAACCTTACACAAAAGATGCCACTGAATTGCCTCTCTCCACACTTGTCACCTACATAATTGTGTTTCTGGTAGCTGAGAATTTCTAACTTTAATTCCTGGCTTTATTTGTTTACTTATTTATTTAGTTTTCATTTATTTTTGCTTATGTATTTCTAAAAATTATCTTCATGCAAATTTCAGACTCATTCCCAAAGTTGTTATTTTTTGGCCTAGGATTTGCATTAATTCCCCAGAAACATTTTGAGGAATTGGAAAATATATCCTTAGCTCTGTCAGTACAGCTAAAAAAGATCTTTGCATACTAAAACTCAACAAAAGCTAAATGTTGATATAGGCAATTTCTCATGGTGCTTGCTTCCTACGAAGAAAAATAAGGATATATTAGCACTTAGAAACAATGTAAATATTAATAAGCCCAGAAGTATTGATGAGGTTTTTAATTGTGACTTTGCTATGTCTTATAAGCATATATTTAACATGAATCAAAGAGTACAGAACTATGAGCAATCTTAAAAAAAAATTAGTTTCACAGGGACAAAATGATTTACTCCAAATCCCTCAGATTCTGTGACTGTAGATCAACGCTTTGCCTCAGTACCAGTCTTACTACCTATGCTACTGAGCTCACAGCATCCTGCATGAAGTTACGGGGTTGTAAACTAGAAAGAAATCTTTTTGTCTTGGGGTTTTATGAGGAAAGTGTTTGCATGTATACTATAATCATAATTATTCAGTCCAGTCCTTTCATTTTACATATAAAGAAACATGCCCAGAGGAGTGAAATTAGTCGCCTGCAGTCATTCCATTAGTTATGAAAACCTTGACTGTTACTCATATCTAAGAATATCCCATGGGATTCTAAGAAACAAAAGTCTATATTGCTCTGAGGTTTCTTTCCCCTCAGCTAATTTCTAAATTTGGTTCTTTTTCTTCCATCTATGCTAGTTGACTGATTGAGCTATGACTCTCACATTAGACTTTTATATATCAAGGAACTGTGATTTCACAGGTGTGGACACTCTTTACCAAAGTAGATCAGAATCCAACTAGTCTGCAACTTAGTAAACATAGATAGCATTTAAGAGCATCCTGAGATTCAAGAGAAGTTAAGTGACTTGCATCTGTTCTAATAGAAAAGAAGTGTCAGTGGTAGAATTAAAACCCAGGTGTTTCAGGTTCCAAGTTCAACAATCTATGCAATGTAACCTGCCATGTCTTTCCAGAATGAGAATCAAAAATCAAACTGAAATATAATGGAGATGAATGTAGTCCCACATTTGGATTCAGAACACTAACACAAATATAAAACAGAGGAGGTATGGTTAGACTACAGTTTTCTGCAAAGGATTTTGGGTATAAATGGCCCACAGTATTAAAATGAGGCAACAGAAGGTTAATGTGGTTTTGAATTGAATTAAAACGTGCATAGTTTATAGGAATGAGATGGTGCTATTTCTGCTCTATTCTGTCCTGGTCAGACAACATCCGTGCTCAGTTTGAATATAGTTCAGGCAGAGCAATGACAGATAAGCAATGATCTCTGTAACATATGGATTTAACACAGGAATTAGAAATGTGTAGCCTGGAGAAGAGAAGATTCAAGAGGGCAAAGGATAGTGGCCTTCAACTAGCTGAATTGCTGTCATATGGAAGAGGGATTGAATTTATCCTTTTCAGTGCCTGAGGGTAGAGCAAGGAACAATGAGTAGAAGGTAATAAGAGTCAATTTCGCTTTTAATGTCAAGAAAAACTTACTAATAATTAGAGCTGTAAAATGGGTTGGCTCAGTAGATAATAGCTTTCCTCTTTACAGGTAGGTAGGGAGGTAGATAGATGATAGATAGATAGATAGATAGATAGATAGATAGATAGATAGATAGATAGATGGATTGTATGTCAAAGCCATGATAGCATGTTTGCCTAGCTTATAGATAGTCAGCAATGTTCTCATGCCTTCCCAGTCACCCATGGAGTGAAACAGGGCTGTGTGCTTGCTCCCATGCTTTTAAGCATGATATTTTCAGCCATGTTGTCAAATGCTTTCAATGAGAATGAACTGAGCATCAAGGTCAACTACCACACTGATGGCAAGTTCTTCAAACTAAAAAGGCTACAAGCCAAGACTAAAGTGGAAGGAGTTTTAGGGCATAATTTTCTGTTTGCAGATGATTGTACACTCAATGCAGCCTTTGAAGTTGAGATGCAACAAAGTATGGATCAATTCTCTAGCCAGAGCTAGCTCAGTGTTTGAGTGGTTCTGAAGGAAAGTATGAGAGAGAAGTATTAGACTGACTACCAAACTGAAACTCTACAGAGACATTGTGCTGACCTCATTGTTGGATGCAAGTAAAACATGAACAGTCTAACAGAGATATGCCAAGAAACTGAATCACTTTTGTTTGAATTGTGTTAGGAAGATTCTGAAGATCACCTAGCAGGATAAGGTAACAGACACTGAAGTCCTTATTTGAACTAAATTGCCAAGCATTCAAACTATGCTTCAGAGAGAGAGTGTAGCTCTGATGGGCTGGCCATAATGTTTGAATGCAAAATGTGCACTTGCCAAAAAGACTATTTTATGGAGAACTCCCACAGGTCAGACAATCACATATTGCTCAGAAAAAGATCTATAAGAGCACGCTCAAGGTCTCTCTCAAGAACTTTGGGATTGATGGTGTGACATGGGAGACACTGGCACAGGATCACTCAGCATGGCATGACCACATGAGAAAAGGTGCTGTGCTCTATGTGCAAAGTAGAATTGAAACAGCTCAAAGGAAATTCAAGATGCACAAATTTCGAATATCTACCCCAAATGTTCACATGGATTATTTGTGTCTAGTCTGTAGCAGAGCATTCCAAGTTTGTGTTGATCTGATCAGCCACAATCGGATACACTAAAACTTGACTTTGAAATCGTGATGTTGTTTTGGTTCTCTGAGAATGAAGGGCAATAATCACCACCATTACATATCAGGCACAGTGCTAATAAGCCCTGAGGTTTCAAACGCAAGTAAGCAAGACAGTCTCTGACTTCAGCATTCTAATAAGAGAAGACCTCACAGAAAGAGCAATTGTCAAGAAAGGAAAAAGCAGCTTTTGGAACTAATGCCTGGGAAGCAAGATAGAAGCCTGATTTCTGTTAGTCTAAGGGCAGAGGGTACTATCAAAGCCAAAAGTGGTTCCAGGGCAGAAGTCCAAGGTTCTAGTGAAGCATGATGAAAATGATGGCAAGGAATGGTGTCAATATGAAATGGAGCAGGTAACAGGGAAGACGTCTTCAAAAAAGGCAGTGTAACTACTATACTTGGGTGTGTTGCACAGAAAATTATTTTTTTTCTAGTATGGGTTGGATCAGTGGTGACTGAGGTCCCTTCCAACTCTGAAATTCTGGGCTTCAGTGACATATAGAATGACTATATGTGTGTGTGTGTATATATATATACATGTATACATATGTGTGTGCGTGTGTGTGTATATATATATATATATATATATATATATATATATATATATATATATATATATGCATATATGGTTGGTTGGTTGTTACCTTTAGTCTTCAAAGAGGACCAAAATTAAATCACCATTGTAAAGTAAAATTTCAGTGTATCCAACTGTGGCAGATCAGATCAATACAAGCTAAGAATGCTCTACCACAGGTTGGGCACAGATACTGTGTGTGAATATTTGAGGTGAATATTCCAAATTTGCGCATCCTGCATTTGCTTTGTGCTGTCTCAATTCTGCTTTGCTCAAAAGAGCAAAGCACCTTTTCTTACGTGGGCATGCCATGCTGAGCAGTCCCTTACCTGTGTCTCCCATGTTGCACAGTCAAATCCAAAGTTCTTGAGAGGGACCTTGAGAGTGTCCTAGTATCATTTCTTCTGACCACCATGTGATCACCTGCCCCATGCAAGTTCTCCATAAAAGTCTTTTTGTCAAGCATACATTTTACATTCAAACAAGGTGGCTAGCCCATCGGAATTGTGCTCTCTGAAGCATAGTTTGAATACTTGACAGTTCAACTCAAGCAAGGACTTCAGTGTGTGGTACCTTATCTTGCCAGGTGATCCTCAGAATCTTCCTAAGACAGTTCAAACAGAACAGAACCAAAAAATTACAAAACAAAGCCAAAAAAATGAAAAAATGAAGACAATGTGAAATATCTCATTGGAAAAACAAGTGATCTGAAAAAAATATCCAGGAGAGACGATTTAAAATTCTTGGGCTACCTGAAAGTCATGATGAAAAAAATATAGCCTAGGCATCATCTTTGATGAAATTATCAAGGAAAACTGCCCTGATATTCTAGAACCAGAGGGTTAAATGAATATTGAAAGAATCCACTGAACACCTCCTGAAAGATATCTGAAAAAACATCTGAAAAGAAAATCTTCTAGGAATATTGTACTCAGATACCAGAGTTCCCAGGTCAAGGAGAAAAATTGCAAGCAGCCAGAAAGAAATAATTCAAGTATGGTGGAAATACCATCAGGATAACACAAGATCTAGCAACTTCTACATTAAGGAATTGAAGGGCTTGGAATATGATATTCCAGAAAGACTGTCAAAGGAACAAGGATTAAAATCAAGAATCACCTACCCAAGAAAAACTGAGTATAATACTTCAAGGGCAAAAATGGCCATTCAGTGAAATAGAGAACTTTCAAGCATTCATGATTAAAAGACCAGAACTGAACAGAAAAATTTTCTTTCAAATACAGGAATCAAGAGAAACATGAAAAGGTAAACAGGAAAGAGAAATAATAAGGGACACACTAAATTTGAACTGTTTACATTCTGACATGGAAAGATAATATTTGTAACTTGAGAATTTTCTCAGTATTTGGGTAGTTGGAGGGATTATATACCTATAGACAGAGGGGACATGGTGAGTTGAATAGGAAGGGATGCTATCTGAAAAAATAAAATTAGAGAGTAAGAGAGGAATATAATGGGAGGAGGAAGGAAGAAATGGAATGGCGTAAATTACCTCTCATAAAAGAGGCCAGAAAAAGCTTTTCCAATGGAAGGGCAAAGGGGGAAGGTGAGAGGAAAAAAGTGAAGCTTACTCTCTTCACATTTGACTTAGGGAGGGAATAACATGCACACTCAATTTGGTATGAAAATCTATCTTACACTACAGGAAAGTAGGGGAGAAGGGGATAAGTGGGCTGTGTGGTGGATGATAGAAGGAAGAGCAAATAGGAAGAGGGAGTAATTAGAAGTAAACACTTTTGGGGAGGGTCAAGGACAAAAGAAAGAATAGAAAAAATGGGGGACAAGCTAGGATGGAGGGAAATATAGTTAGTCTTGTACAACATGACTATTATGGAAAGCTTTTGCATAACTACACATGTATAGCCTATATTGAATAGCTTGCCTTCACAGTGGGGATGTGTGGGGAAGGAGGAAGGGAGAGAAGTTGGAACTCAAAGATTTAGGAATGAATGGTGAGAATTGTTTTTGCGTGCAACTGGGAAATAAGAAATACAGGTAATGGGGTACAGAAATCTATCTTGCCCTACAAGAAGAGATGATGGGAATAAGGGAAGGGAGGAGTGTGATAGAAGAGAGGGCATATTGGGGGAAGGGGTAATGAGAATGAAAAGTGTCTTGGCATGACTGGAGGGGAGAGATGGGGAAAAAATTTGGAACTCAAAATTTTGTGGAAACGAATGTTGAAAACTAAAAATAAATAAATTTTAAAAAATACATTATTTTTTTCTCATGAAGGAATCTATAGATTTCAGCAGATTGCCAAACGTTAGGACAAAAAAAGGTAAGAACACTTTTTTTTTTTAAGTTGAATTCCCTATTTGAAAGGTAGAATACTGACATTCATTGAGGTAACGTAAATTGGTCTAATAACTTAAAAATAGAGAGTAATAGGTCCAAAATTTATCTCTGACTCTAGTTGTATAAAGATAAGCAGATCAGATCACTTAAATCTCCTGAGCTTCCATTTCCTAATGTGCTAAATTGAAAGAATAAGACATATAATATAAGCTTTTTTTTTTAATTTCTCAGTCTTGGTGTCAGAATCTAAGGGGGTAATCTATTCCAAAAAATGAAAATTCTTTATATACATGCAAGCATAGAGAAAGCTAATATACATCATGCAAAAGAAGCACAGCCTTGATTTGAGTTGATTTTGAAAAGGAAGTCATTAAAAAGGATCACATTAAAAAGAAATTATCAAAACTTATTTTTTTTTAATTTTCAGGAGTCTTCCTGGGAAGTGGTGCCATTGGTCCAGAATCCTATGAATTATTTTATGGCATGGGATAGCAAAGACAAAGTTGTTGATTAGACAGCTAGTCCTATGCACCCAGGATAGAAAAGGGAGGTCAGAGACAACAAAGGAACCAAGAAAACAGTCTGAGCCTTTGCTCCTGGCACTTGTTGGCCACTTCTGTCTTTTGGGGGGATGAACACTTTATTGAGCAATTGAGACAGATCGACAAGCAAATGGAGATCTACTACTGTTCATTCAAAGTGCCTCAACCCTTAGAGGAGGAAAATACTCTATAAAAAGACAATTTATGTATCATTACCATGTATGTACATCACAGAAAAATAAAGATCTTTATTTAATCTCTCCTTGTATTCCACAATTTAAGAATGAGCAAATTATTTCATTCCATTAAGGATGATTAAGAGAAGGGGAGGGCAAGTATGGCATAGGTTAGAGGGAGCTTGTATGTAATTAAGAAGAACTGGATTCCATAATTGCCTTTAACACATCATAGTGGTATGATCCTTAGCAGGTCACTTACCCTCCTCGTACTTCTAGACAGCTATCTAAGATTACTAATTGTGGAGTAATTTTCTACTTGCACTAATATAGTGGAGTTTCTTTATAATGAGTTGTCTATACTAACAACATTAGAGGTCTGGTCCAAAAAAGAGATGCAAGTGATTGAACTGGGGAAGGGAATAGGCAGGGCTGAGGGAAGCCACAGAGACAAAGAGTAAGAGTAAGAGTAATTGAATGAGAGAGAGATAGAGGCAGGCAGAGATTTAAAAAAAACCCACAGAAATATGGAATGGGGGAGAGACAGAGACAGAGAAAGAAACTGAATGAACTTTTGAGAATTTTTTTAAAGAACAATCATGCTCTTACACATAACAGCTATTGATGTCCCTACTAGAAACAGTTTACCATAAATCTGACCCAGTATTCCTCATTCAATGGGAAAGGTACTGATCTTGGAGATGGGAGGACCTAGGTTTGTGCCATGATTCCTGCCTTACTAATTTATGACCCTGATTAAGACGTTTAACTTGTCTGAGCTTCAGTTTACTCATCTATAAAATAGGGATCAATATATGCAATATCTCCTTTTCAAGGTTATTGAGAGTAACACCCTAAGTAAATCATAAGGGACTACCTAAATATCAGCCCTTATTTTTTATATTTTATTCATTTGCTGTTCTCATTGTAATCATTAGCCACTTTATGTTATTAACTTATTCATTCCAATTCATATAAATCTTGTTTCTTATGAATATTATCAAATTTATCACCTGCAATAAAAAGTTGCCACCTTTAGCTTCTTTCCTCTCTGGTATCTCTGCAATCAGCTGGAATTTTGTGTTAACTCGTTCCCAGTCCTTTTGCTCAGGGAACAAACCAGTACTGGACTTAATTATTTGGAACAAGGTAGAAGGAAGTTAGAGCAGTTGGTCCCCTTTGCTCTTCGTTCTCCTTTGTCAGATAAAAGGAAATATTGCAAAGCTACTTTATGTAAGTGTAAACCTCAGGGATATAAGGAATATGAATTATTCTGTACCTGGCACAGTGCCTGGGCCATAGTAGGCACTTAATGATGTGGATTGATCGAGTATCCCTCCCTAAACCGTGAAAGACTAGTCAATCAGTTAAAATCTGCACACACAGTAAGATACAGCTTGTTTATAATTTACTATTAAACTCTTCAAATTTATTTCCTGCCTGCAATATTTCATTTTTATATAAGGAAAAAGATATAGGAGTTTCTTCCTATGAAGTAATTGCCTATTCCTAGTGAAATTAGTTCATAACTTGCTATTAAAGAATAGATGCTCCTTGAGGGTAGAGACTTTCATTCTTGCCTATGAATACCCAGCAGCAGTATAACTTTTAGCATGTTCTAAATAGCCTAATAAATTCTTTTTTTATTGATTGATTGACCATGACACATTTATCTACCATGTCAAAAGGATTATGTAGCCTACAAATAGTGTAGACCTGTTTTCTCAGTTCAAGACTACTAGGAAGAGTTTCAAAGTGGATCAAACTGAATTAATTTCATTCCATTCCCTTGCTGAACCCCAAATGAAGGAATAGGTAATATTTAGCTTAAAGAAAGCAATACTTAGAAGAGATATGAACTAATGTATTTCAAGGGTTATCATCTGGAAGGGCAATTAGACTATTTTTTCTGCCTGAAACTATAAGAAGTAGAAGCAATGAGTGGAAACCGCAAAGAGGTAAATATGAGGCATATTGATATTCCTAAATATGTTACTATATACCCACACATACACGTATGAATATAAACAATATGTATTGGTATATGTATATATGCATATGTTTATATATATATATATATATATATATATATAGGGCATATGCCCATGTGATGTGAAATTATATATATATATATGCAGTATGAAATGTATCTTTATATCTATATCTCTATATATGAATAAATCCAGCAAACTAAACTTGGAATGAGTTACCCTAGGAAAAACTGGGATTTATTGGAGGTATTGAAGCAGACTGTTGGGTATGTTGTTGAAAGGAGTCATGAGTTAGACTAAATGGTCTTTGAGGTTCTGTCCTTCCCTGAGAGTCTATGATCCTGCAGTTTTCCTACTTTAGCTTTCTTTCTTCCCTTCTCAGTTAATTGTATCTCTTCCTTTCTCCTATCTATACTTTTCCCTTAGGAATTATATAATACAATTACATACAGAAATTTAGGCATGATAGCCCAAAGGCAGCTTTTTTCTATAGTAGAAAGAGTACTAAAACTAATAGTGAGGGAGGAGGACATTCTAGGCAGAAAGAACAGTTTGAATAGTGCTATGTCTAAGAAAGGAGTAACTATGCCTTCGTCAGAACATGTAAAAATTTAGAGAATGCCAACATCCTCTTCCACTTTTTTAACAGTATAGAAAAAAACTAAGTTTAGCACCTAATTAATGTAGCTTCACAGGTAAACACAAATCAGGTGACCTCCTGGTCACCCCTATAGGAGACTCTCTAATATAACATTTGAGGATATCCTTTGTTCTCCTTTTCCCAGACACAAAAACTGCTACTGGTTCTGAGTAGGAATGTAGGAATGGAGGTAGAAAGAAACAAGAAATATTCACTCAATAGTGGTAAAATCAATTTGACTGCAGTGGAGAGTTCACATAGGGTTATAGTGGGAAATAGAATTTTGAAAGACAGGTCGGAAAAATTATGGAAATCTAAAATGCCAGTTAAGGTACTTGGACTTTATTATACAGACAATGGAAAACTAATTTTGAACTGGCAGGAGACAAGCATTTAAGGGTTTACTACGTGCCAAGCACTGAGCTAATTGCTAGTAACAAATATAAACAAAAGGAAGGAGAGTATATACCCTCAAGGAGTTTACATTCAATTTGCTTAACAGACCATATAAAAGGGAGCTGAAAGTTGGGTGGGGTGGATCAGGGAGAAGAGAAGACTCTCCTGAAGGAACATGGCAGCAAAGTATGGAGGGTGAAAAGTACAGCCAAAAGGAGAATGAAGCATGGGTTGTCTGAGCAAATTCCCCAAATGGAAGCACTGGAAGAAACTTATTACTGGGAGAAAAAGACTGCTTGGTAAGGTATCTTTCAGGCTTAGAAAGCCCCAGATGATAGACATTCAGGATAGTCAGAAGCATTGTCAAGGGTCTTGTGATTCACTGACCTAGTTTAGATTTCACTTGTGTTTGCAATCTGTATGACCGTAAGAGATTGACTCTCTCAGCCTCAGTTTCCTCTACTGTAAAATGAAGGGGTTGGACTCCTTTAAAGTTCTTCCTACCTATAGTTCTTTGATACTACTGCCATGCTACATTTTTGGAAGCTGTATCTGGTAGCAAGATTTAAGATAGATTGGAGTAAGGTGAACAGTTAGGAGATTCTTACAATTAACCAGGTATGCAGATTTCACAGTGCTAACAATTCATGGAATTCACTGTGACAAGGTAACTGAGGTCATTCCAGTAGAAAGCAGGGGGAAAAAACCTTCTAATCTATAATTATTCATGAAAGTAGAAGGGTAGGGACTACAGGTTCTCATTCTGGAGGACATAAGCTCAGTGCCAGATGGCATCAAAAGAAATATCCCCCCAAGACAATATGGAGATTAATTAACAGCATCATGGAGGATTCACACCTTTACCGGCAATACCTGGCACTGTCCAAGGTTGAAGAGGAGTCATGCCCAATACTACTAGTCCATTGATTTTCTGAAATAAAGACTTTCCAACATTCCTGAGTCTAATACAGTTGATGTCCTTGGCTTACAAGTTTAATTTAAGTTGCTATTTTTAAAAGGCATTATTAAACATGTCAATATCCACTTTTTTAATTACTCTTAATGCAGCTCGCATTAATCCAATCAACTATCATTTACAAAGTACCTACAATAGGAAGAGGATCATGTTATATGTTGAGAGTGACATAAAAACAAAAAAACTTTTTGAGGTTTTGTTTTGTTTCGTCTTTTGTTTTTGGTCTATCCATTCCCCTTTCCATCTTCTGCTCTTGGCCATATACTTTACTGCTAGGAAAATTAGAGATTAGTTTATTCAGGCCTGAATTCTGGTATATTACTTTTTAATGTTAATAATTTTAAAAAATATTAGCAAAATAAGATCACTATGTAACATAGATAGATATATGTGTGTACATAATGTAAGGGTATGTATAGATGTATATATGCATGTATATTTTAAGTCATATATGTAGTCAGAAATAGAGGTAGAATATTATCCTTTATCTTCTCATTGTAAATGCAGGGATCATTCTTCCATCTCAAACTTTCAGACACATAGTAGCCCAAATAAATTCTTAATTCTGAAAATGGGAAACAGAAAAACAAGCAAAGGCATTTACACAGATTGTAATATTTTTGTTCAACTTAACCAATATTGGTAAAGGAGTTGATATTATGAGAAGTTAAAATAACAACAGCAATAGCCAGAAATCTCCTCTGAGTCAGCAATTATCTTTCCAAACGGAGTCATGGCAGTCAAGGGCCATAGTTACTTGAGAAAATTTCTGAGATTACAAAATTTTATGAGCGAGAGCCTCAAAAAATAACAAATAGAAAGGAAAACTAGTCTTCAAGGAGGTTGATACGAGACCTAACAAAACTATCTTTCTTGTAGGATTTATTTTTTCAAATAGGAGAATTCAATAAATAGAAATGGGACAGATTTGCTAGTATTTCTAAAGCAAAGCACCGTACTGGTGCTAGTAAAATCACCCTATTTGATCTGTAACACCTCAGTACCCAATGTGCCATATAAGAAATTTAAAAGAGTACTTAAGATAAAATTCAAAGAAATGATTGGACCAATCAAAAGTCATACAAGAAATCTATGACATAAGTGACAAAATTTTAAGTGCTCTGAGGTATCATTTTTCAAAATATCTCCGAGGGGAAGATGCCTTAAGAATGAGCAAAAATATTCATTACCCAAAAGGTGACAAGACACTAGTAACTATGAATCCATGTGCCTACTTTTTCATCTCTTTTAAATATTTATGGGAATGATCTGTCCTTGATGAAAATTTGATAAGGCAATGGGCAAGCTTTCACAAACAAGTTTCAATAGCAAATCACACCTTCACAGATCTCACAAAAACTTAAAGATATGATGTCCTGTTGTATTTATTATTTGTTGATTATAAAAAAAGTGACTCCATGAACAAAATACAAACTTCAATTCTTATTTCCAAAGTGGGATTTCCTATGCATATGCTGAATTTATGTGTCACTTGTTATCATAGATTCTGAAATGGAAGGAAATTTGTTTTGTTTTGTTTTTACAAATGGGGAAACCAAGGACCAAAGAAGTTTCCTAATTTGCCCAGGTTCATACAAATTCTCACTGAGAGAATTGAGTTTCTTACCCAGGTCTTGTAACTCCATATCAATCCTCTTTTTTTTTAATGCTAGGATTGTCAGTATCAAATAAGGTATAGAACAACGAGGCCTATGTTCACCAAAAGTATTTGATGTATTCATAGAGTATGTCCTTCATAGAATCCAAATATAAGAGGGATTCCCAATTCATGATATAGGACTATAGTCCAGTAAATATTCTTATTTACAGATGATATCACACTGATTTCATCAAGCTCCCAAATATTGGGGTTATCTCAAAACATTCAACATGGATAAAATTATCAAACTACAAAAAAACATTAATTTCCTGTGTTTCATATGACTTCACATGTATAATGTTTATCATATTGCTTGCTTTCTTAATAGGGAAGGGAGAAGTTAAGAAGAGGGAAAGAATTTGCAACTCAACTTTAAAAAAATGAATAAATAAATAAATGAGTAAATGAAGAAATAAATACAATTGAATGAATAGCCTGTTGATAATGGATAGTCCATTAGTGTTTGTATGTATCTTAGTGAAGTGTTGCTGATGGAAAGTTGAGTACTATTTTCCAGGTTTCTAAGAACTCAAGCACTTTCTTTCAACAACCATCGAGAACCAGTGTTCAAATCTTGTCTTTGATGCTAGCTGCCTATGTCACCTTCTACAAATCAGTCCCCTGACCAGGACTTCAGTTTCCTCATCTGTAAAATGAAGAGACTGGATTAGGTGGTCACACTGGTTCCTTCCCATTTTAATCAGTTGTTATGAACTTATGAATGACATTAGACAATAAGATTTAGATAAGGGCAGAGTTTGGTTGAAATAAACTATGTATCACTTTCAATTATTACAATCTCTCTCTCCAGGTCCTTATCCTGTACAATGCCTACAAATAATTTTTATGCAAATGAGATCCTCGTGAAGCTATATGGCTGCAAACATTGATACCCCATGATCTTGAAAAAATGAAAATAGTGAGCAATCCAAAGGGGTAATGAAAAAGATGTATGATGATAAAAGTAGGTTATAACCTATTACCAATGTTAGCTTGCATTTTTAAAAAAATATGTAAAATATATCATCAAAAATGCATGTTTGGAAAAAACATCATGCATTGTAAACCAAATATAGAACCTGAATGTTCCACTAGTATCTGTGAATTTTATAAGATCTAAAAGAGGACCTTCAAACAGACTATGAAAATATTTATTTTTTTATTTTTAAAATAGCATATAATTTATTTTTCAGTTGTCAACATTTACTTCCATAAGAATTTTAATTCAAAAATATTTCCCCATCTCTCCCCACCACCCACCCCAGGATAGCATGCACCCCATCCACTCCTTCCTCCAGTTTGTCCTTCCTTCTTTTACTAAGCCCTTCTTCCAACCCCCTCACCTCTATTATCCTGTAGGACAAAATAGATTTCCTTATCCCATTGCTTGTACATCTTATTTCCCAGTGGCATGCTAAAACAATCTTAAACATTCCCCTAGATACCCTCCAAAATGGTATCAATTCTCAAGGATCAGCTGATCTTGAATATCCTAAAGGAAGACCAGGTTCCCCAGAAAAAGATCACAGTTGTTGGGGTTAGTACAATTGGCATGGTATGTGCCATTAGTATCTTAACAAAGGAATTAGCTGATGAACTTACCGTAGTTGATGCAATAGAAGACAAACTAAAGGAAGAGATGATGAATCTCCAACATGGCAGCCTTTTCCTCAAAACACCAAAGATTGCTCCTGGCAAATATTACAGTATGACTGCAAACTCAAGACTGGTCATTGTTACGAGTGGAACACATCAACAGGAGGGAGAAAGTCATCTTAATTTGGTCCAGTGTAACATGAATATCTTAAATTCATCATTTCCAATATTCTTAAATACAGCCCTAATTGCAATCTGCTTATTGTTTCCAGTCCAGTGGATATTTTGACATATGTGGCCTGGAACCTTAGTGGCTTTCCTAAAAACCATGTTATTGGAAGTGGTTACAATCCAGATTCTGCCTGTTTCCGTTATCTAATCAGGGAGAAACTTGGTGTTCATTCTTCAAGTTGTCCTGAATGGGTTTGGGAACATGGATACCACAGAGTTCCTATGTGGAGCAGTGTGAATCTTGCTGGTGTGTCTCTAGAGAATCTTCATCCTTTGGGAACTGATGCTGATGCAAAGAATTGGAAAGATGCTCATAAACAGGTGGTTGAAAGTGCTTATGAGGTAATGAAACTTAAGGGCTATACTTCCTGAGCCATTAGCTTGTCTGTGGCAGATCTGGCAGAAAACATTATGAAGAATCTTAGGAGAGTGTATCCATTTTCCACCATGATTAAGGGTGTATATAGCATTAATGAGGGCAGAATGACATTTCAGATGTGGTGAAGCTCAACCTAAATCTGGAGGGGGAAAGCCATTTAAAGAAGAATGCAGATATTCTTTGGGAAATCCAGAAGGAGCTGCAATTTTAAAACCTTTGAATGTGCAGCCATGGAGAGAACATGATAGAGGTTGAGGGGTTATGTATGATCCACTTTTCAATTAGGTCAAATCCTTCCTCTGATTAGTGACTAAACACCAGAAATGTAAAACCTATGAACACACTCTAATTTCTTCCTAAAGTTAGAAATGAGGAATAGAACCCTTTTGTGGTTTGCATAGAATGCTGGATATGACTTGTATAGTCTCAGTGGTTGGTGTCAAGCAGAGCTAGTACCCCACAGTATATAAACTACTTGCTTTGTAGGTGTTACAGGTTCTTAGGTTCTTCTTAGGTTCAGAAGACAACACTCCTGGATACAAAACACCATACAGTAGTAATTCTTTATTGATGTATTGATTACTTTTGTGCTCCCCTCCATTAGGGCACTACAGCATGGCCCCATGTATCACCTTTCCATATATATATTATATATATATATATATATTATATATATATATATGTGTGTGTGTGTGTGTGTGTGTGTATGTATAGGTGTATGTGTATGTATAGATGTATATGTATACATGTGTATGTATATATGTATATATACATATATATCAATAGTTGTAAATTTCCATATTATATAAAAAGATCTGTATATGTACAACAATGCAACCAATTCCTCAAGTGTCATACTAATCCTAAATACTGAATAAACAGCTATTAACTGATAAAAAAGAATGTTTGTTGATTGAATGAGTGAAGGTAACTGATCTATAGGCTTCAATCACTTCAATACTTCAAGGAGTAATGGCCCAGACTTTATTCTTTCCTTGTAGTGATGCTAGAAAGACTCTGCAAGACTGTAAGATAATGAAAAATATTAATTTATGGACATGCCAAATATGAACATAGTTTCCCTCCTCTGGGAATGACCACAATAAGAAATTACTATTTATATAGCTTTGAAGCAAAGCTCTATAGCAGAGCTTCTCATAGATTACCTCACTTAATCCTTACAACAACTTCGTGAAAAAAGTAATTGGTCTGAAAATTGGGCAAGGTCAGAGAAACACATTTACATATATTTCTGTAAACTGTCAACTTTGCTGTTCAGGTTTTTCTAGTGTCTAGTCCCATTTGCATTTCAACTTGAATCAATTTGTGCTCTTTTCTATTTCAAATTTCTTGAAAGTTAGCCTATATGTCACCTCATCATCTTCTCATCTTTCTGATCTCCCTTAAAACTTTCTCCTCACCCTTCATCCTTACACTAACTTAGAGTTCCCTTATCCAGGATCTCCAGCTATGAAAGCTGTTAAGAATTTTATCTCTGTAACAATTCTCATTTAGAATGCATAACCAAAACCTACATTTACATTATCATTCTCCTTGTCCCAGACAAGTGAAAGTGTCCTGTCTATTTTGGGAAGGAGAGAAATATTTCTCCTCAATGGTCCTATGGTTTTAGTTAGAATGTTGGTCTGGTCAAGCATGAAAATTTCCATATTCTTGTAACAAGGGTTATAAATTAGCTTTATATTTTTTGCACAAACCACATAGATTTTTGGATTTCAGTTTCTTCATCTATAAAATGAGGCTGTTGGACCAAATGATTTCCAAGGTGCCTTTCAACTCTGAAATTATATAAGATTTAAACATTTATTGTAGGCTGATATGAGGATTGTGAATACATTTTTAGATAACCAAACATAATGCAATAGTGTATTGAGAGTCTCTACAATGTATTCACTACTATAAGGATACTAACTTGACATGAGAGTAAGGATAGAAAGCTGTTGCTGAAAGTCAACAAATAATTTTTTTTCCAAGGACAACAAGTAAAGTGTGTGTGGAGGAATAAAAGAGGAGAAAATAAGAGGAGAGTATGAATTTTAAAAGAAATAAATCATAGTAAAGGAAAGGAATATTTACACTGTAAATAGTAATATTGAAATTTGATAATTTTAACTTTTTTGCTTTGAAAGTAACCTATTTTTTTAAAGTAAAATCACATGATGACACTTCATCTAAGGGAGAAGAAGAAGAAGGAAGAGAAGGAGGAGGAAAAAGGAGAAACAGGAGGAGGAGGAGGAAGAAAAAGAGGAAAGTAAGAAAGGGAAGAAGGAAAGAAGGAAGAAAGAAGGAAACAAAGAAAGAAAGAAACAAAGAAGGAAAGAAGAAAGAAAGAAAGAAAGAAAGAAAGAAAGGTCATGTGACTTTGGCCCATGGCCTCCTCTCAATGCTCCACAAAGCCCTCGTACCCTTCTTCAGGCCTTCCTTACATTCCCTAAATATTATGTAGAGACTTAAGGGCAACATGAACTTTCTATGGACTATCCTCCCTACCTTCCATATGACTATATATTTCAAGTAGCTTTCTTCAAGTAAACACACAAGTTTTGAAGGGAGAAGGACAAAGCTTTACAGGACTGTAGTTTTCTTTACACTACAAAAGTAGTAGGTTTTTGAACTGTAGTGTATAACTTTGGAATGGTTACCACTTGCCTTTTGGGAATCTTTGAATTGAGTGGAATTAGATCTGAGTTTCATGGCTATTGCTTTGGGATATTTGTTTATGGGGGTGGGGGAATATTGATTTACAGAATCATAGAATTATTGTTATTTCATTTTCAATTTCACTTTTCATTGTAATCACCTGTGAATAGCAAAATTACCTAGGTTGTATTTCTGTCCTCACTTATTACAGATGAGAACTGAAATAAAGCAACACTCATGGAAAATAAAGTATGCACAAAAATTATACCATCTGGCACGATTAGTCAGCCCAAGGGGTGGGTAATGAACTGTGATATATACAGTCAAGCATATACACTGAGTAGTTAAAGGAGTGGGTGATACAAATAAAAATGTAAATTGAGGAGGACACACATAAGGGACCTTGTTTAATTTCCCCTTTATAATGCATTAAGGGCTTTGTACCTCCAAATGCTTCATTATGGAAATTTGGTCCAGAACTAAAAGACCTGAATCACATAGTAAATGCATACTCTTTACCCTAAACCGAAGAAAGAACTGGGCAAACAAAACTTTATAAACTCTTATTCAAGCATTATTGACTTGTTTAGAATAAATACCAAGAAAAGGGGAAGTGAGCTTGAATCAAAATCTTGGTATTTAAAGTCACTCTTTGTACAGAAGTTTTCTTGTTTATGCATCAAGATGGGGTGCCAATCAATCCTAGTTCCTCATTCATTATGTATGTATGTGTGTACAGTTTGGTACTGATTAGTGGGAATAAAGAA
This sequence comes from Bettongia penicillata ogilbyi, assembly GCA_023548195.1. Lineage (NCBI taxonomy): Eukaryota > Metazoa > Chordata > Mammalia > Diprotodontia > Potoroidae > Bettongia > Bettongia penicillata. Next base: position 347,724 of record JAJHZJ010000733.1, read on the forward strand.
TCCTATTAAGTAGTTTCACTATTTGAATTTTCAGTACATATTTCCATTAGACCAAAACCCATTACCATATTTTACATATAATTATTACTTAAACTAGTGTGAATTCAAATACTAAGAATGCTTTGTGAGGCTTTTTATTTGTACTAACAGAGACCTGTGCATACATATACATACATATATGTATACCTATATTTACATATCTATAAATGTGTGTGAACGAGAGGTAATTTGGCATAGTGGATCAAGACTTGGCCTTAGGGCCAAGTAATCCTAGACTTACATCATTTATCTAATACATACCAGCTCTGTGAACTTGGGTGCCACATAATTTTTCAGTGCTCCAGGCAACACCCTAAAACTTTAAGTTACAGAGCAGATAACTGCCTGTATTTGCAAAAGAAATTTCTTCAACTGGGAGTTTCTTTTATCAATGAAATCCAAATTCTAGTTTTTAATCTATGTATGTATGTATCTATTTCTCTCTGTCATCTCTGATTTATCTCTGATTTATTTCTTTATCATTCAATCACAGCAATGAAATCATAAAAATCATAGAACTTTAAAGTTAGACAATTATCTAGTACAGTCAGCTTATTTGACAGAGAAGACGTACACACATACCCTGCATAAAGGTGATGCAACTAATTTCATTTTGCAAAACACCACTAACATATTATAAACCAATCCCATAGAAAAGTTCTGAAATCCTGTTGTAATGTTCTTCAGCTGACTGCCCATTTATGACATTGTTTCTAAGGAACTAATTGCCCCTTGAAATGTTGTTTCACCTAACAACATGTTTTCCTGGAACTAATTAAAGACTTTGGATGGGGCATGCTTGTATAAATCCTTGTCCACAGAGAAAGGAAAGTAGCAACCATTATATTTGTTCCATCTTTCTTTCACACATCAAAATAGGGGAGAAAATGTCCATATTAAAACTGGGAAGAAGAGTTTTCTGTCCTAATTTTATTCCCTAATGTTCCCAATTAAAGGGGAAAAAAATTCTTCCACTGTAGGCACTGTAGAGCCCTTATACTTGACTATTAGAATATTGCTTCAGGCACAACCACAGAGGTTTGATTCAATCTACTGACACATTTTTCGCAACACTGGCTTAAGGATCGATCCTCCTCGTGCTATCTTTCATTCATACATGTGCCAAATACAAGACATCAAGGCAGGGGAAAAAAAAGATGAGTTCTCTTGGTGCTATGTGGATTCATAATAGCTTCGTTTTTTACATCCTTAACTATAACAATGCCAACATAAACAACCCTAAAGACTTGGGGTTTTTTGCTGTTGTTGCTATTGTTTTGTTTTTCATTTTTTAGGGAAGATTTTAAACAACAAGAACAAATACATCATGGTTGTTACATCTTCTTTACTTCAGTTCTAGCTTTGATATAATCCACATACTGTCTTCCCAACTATGACAATATAAACAGTTTAACTTTGCTTAGTTTTACTTTGCTTTTCAACCAGACTTAGATTACTGCTATGTAGAATCCCATAACATCTCACCTGGCAGGGAGCGCTGACATGATTTAGTCTTACCCACACATTTACACATGTAGAAACTGAGGCTCTAAGGTTGTGGTAAAACTGGAAGTAGCAACAAGGCTTTCTGACTACCTGACTAGCTAATGGCTAGAACTACTTAGAGGATGTTCCAAAGTAAATGAAAACAACAAGGAAGCTTGTAGGAGGAGATCCTTGATAAAGGATATTGAGAGAGATATCTATTGATAAAGAAATTGAGAAAGAATTAAATTGAACAATTGTAGGAATCCTTTGGATTCATAACCAGAGCAGCCAGAACATTGTACCTGAATGTTTGTAAGTAGCAGTTTCCATCAGCAAAATTGTGTATCTTGATCTGACAACACTTGAAACTTCTGCTTATATAAGAAGGTTTGGAACTTACCATTTTTATCACTGACTACCCTGAATAAACACCAACTTCGGCAGCGATCCCCAAACACTTAAGGAAGAGATTGATTTTATTTCCCCAGAGCCTTCATTTTTCTCCAAAGCCTTCCTTCATTCTTCTCCAAGGTTATACTCCTGACTGTCCTAGACTTTCTCTACTATCCCTCCCTAGTTTCCCCTCCTTATTTTTCATCTTCCTTTTATAGTGCTGACTTCCCTTATTTTAATGTAAGCTCAGTAAAGGTAGGAACTGTTTTTTTTTTTTCTGCTTGTATTTTGTATTCCCAGTGCTTAGCTTCACATGGTAAGATCACGGCTGACACAGGAGGTCTGGAAATTTTGACAATGTAATCTTTGAATTGGATGGACACAGGTGATCCTCTTTCTTCTGTGTTCTCCTTCCCTCTGAGAACTGCAGAAAATCAGGAGTGCAAGGTGACTTGACTGTGGCAGCAGCAAACCATCTTGGAAGTTTATCAGGAATGATTGCAAGATCAAGGATGATTCCTGATCTGTTTGTTGGGAACTAGGTGCATAGAATGTACAAGTAGTCTGAATGACTTTTGTCTCTCATTATCATATTTTTCTAAGAGCCAGAATTAAGAACAATATTTTGATGGGTTTGTTGTGTTCATCCTTCATTTTTGAAGAAGACCATGACATCAGAGAAATGATGACATGGCTTGCACTTGACTTTGTTTTGAGGGAGGGAGGGCTGTGCAAGGTCACAAGCCTCACTTTCTCCTCCTGAGCCATCTGGATCTGGTGACCAGATATTTATCAAGATGATTCACTTCAAGTGAGGTAATGCCCATTCTGTGAGTAGGCCTTTCTAAAAAGTAGTCAGGGAATGGCCTCTTTAAATAGAAAAGAAAAAATATAAATAGATAAATCATGCTGGGAGGGGCAAGAACCTCAAGGTTGTTGTTTGGAAGAGAAACAGTTTCCTTTGACATTCACTCTAAGCTAGTAGGGTCCAAAAACAGCCATTAAATGGAACTTGGGAAGGAACCCATTGTTATTCAATCTATGGGCATAGACCAATGGGCAATATCTAAGAAGATGAAATGCAACAGGACTAAAGTCTTCCACTCTTTTCTCTTTTCATTTACCCAGTTTTCTCTAATCAGTTTACCTGAAACAGCCACCCACCTCTGCTACAAAAGGACGGAGGTGCAGTTTCTTACTTCCTCTCCAAGGTCAAGATTCTTGGCAGGCAGCATCCAGTTTTCTTTTTGTTCTATTTGCATTATTTTGTGCTATTATTCTCCTGTTTTTACTTATTTCACTCTGGATTAATTTATACAAGTTTTTCCATGCTTAGCTGTATTTATCACATTTGTCATTTCTTATGGTACAGTATTATATTATTTTCATGTGCTAGAATGTATCTAATCATTTCCCAATCAACAGACTACTACTGAATACGATTGTTTACTACCACAAAAAAATGATAATATGAATAGGTGGATGTATGTGGAAGCCCACTTTTTTTCTGATCTACTTAAGATATATGCCAAGGAACAACTGCTGAGTATTGTTCTTGCTACTAGGAAATAAGAAATACAGGTAATGGGGAATAGAAAGTTATCTGGCCCTACAGGACAAAAGAGAAGATGGGGACAAGGGAAGGGAGGGATGATAGAAGAGAGGGCAGATTGGTGATAGGGGAAGTTAGAATGCTCGGTGTATTGGGGTAGGGGGAGGGAACGAATGGGGAGAAAATTTGGAACCCAAAATTTTGTGAAAATGAATGTAAAAAGTAAAATAAATAAATTTATTTAAAAAAATGAAAAAAAAAGTACTGATGTAAATACTTTTGCACTCATAGCACCTTTCTTTTTTTGTCATTGATCAGTTTGGTGTCTATGACTAACGAGGCACAAGGAAGGATAGTTTGACATTTTCTTCAAATAATTCCAAATTGTCTTCTAGAATGATTCAATCAGTTCACAGTTGCCCCAAAATGTATTAGTGAAACCATCTTTCCATATCCCCTCCAATATTAAAAATGAACATCTTTGGTAAGCATTGTCTCTTTGTCATATGTGTGCTGAAACCTAAGAGTGGTTCTAATTTTCCTTTCTCTCGATATTACTGAACAACAGCATTCTAATACATTGTTGGCTTACAGTATAAAATTCAATTTCTTAGAAGTTTGTATTTCAGCACATATATTAAGGGTGTTTGAGTTTTTTTCTTTTTGGTCTTAGATATTATACTTATGTAATTTGAATCTCAGATCTAAGATTTGTAGAGCTTTGATGCAAAAGATTTTTCTTAAGTTGAATCATGTTCCTTCTTATCCTAGTAGTGTTTAATTTGTTCATGTAAACCTTTTTCAATTTCACATTATCCAAATTATCTATGTCATATCATAACCACTCCACTCATTCTAATGCCATCCTTCTCTTAATTGCTTCCTATTTCTCCTGTGTATCACTTTTTTTGTACATATATATTTGTATTTAGTATCTGCCATTAGATTGTAAGCTCCTTTTGTCTCTTTTTGTATCCTGAGAGTTTAGTACAGTGTTTGACATATAGTAGGAACATAATAATTATTGATTGACTTTATGTTTTTTAAATCAATTCTTAAACTTTTGAGCCTTTGAAACTGCTAATCCCTTTGAAATCACAAAGCAATCCCTTTTGTGGTTGAGAATTCAATTCTTAACTATAGATGTGAAAGGTATTTGATTTGATTGTCTAATATTTTTTTTGAAAATACTATATAACTCATATGATCATTTGAGATTCATTGTATATATGCTGCAAACTTTTTTTTATCTGGATAAAATTTCTGCCATGATGATATCTAGCTTTCTCAATGTTACTTTTTGTTTTTCTTTTTTTTTTCAGTTGTGTCTGACTCTTCATGGCCCCTGTGAACTTCTACCCATGGAGTTTTCTTGGCAAAGAAATTCTAATGATTTGCTATTTCCTTCTCCCTTAGTAATCAGAGGTCAAATGACTTGCCAAAATTCAGAGTTAGGAAATTTTCAAGACTAGATTTGAACTCAAGTCTTCTAGACTCCAAACACAACTCTATCCATTGTGCCATCAATATTTTCTATAAAATCAGGAATTTTTCCCAAGGTAATTCATGCTTTTATTTTATTTATTTTATTTTATTTTATTTATTTTTATTTTATTTTTTATTTATTTTATTGCAAATAATATAAAATAAATTATTAAATTCAATAATTTCTGATTCATATTTGTTTAGTCTCTACTATCTTTATAAAGCCATTACCAAAGAGTTTCAATGATTATTGCATCATAACATAATTGGAGGTCTGGAAGTGCTATTCTTAATTAATTCTCATGTGAACAAACAGTTCTCAGAGGTGGAACAGTAAATTCTGGACAGCTAAAGGATAATGATCCATTTCCAATAGGAAAAGCAACTTTTAAAAATACATACTGGTTTCACTTCACACCTGTGGGTATGCTAGAGATTAGTCATAGCTCCTAAGCCTATCCACCAACTTTCAGTGTAAAAATTTATACTTCAGAAATCACCAAATGCTGCAAATCAGGGCTTGATGTGTTACATGTGTGTTTATTGTCTAGATCTAAGACTCTGATAGAAAAATGTCAATAATTCAGATTATACTTAAAACTGTGTCCTGCTTTTTTGTGTATATGTGAAAATGAGTTGTCAAATATTTACCAACATATTCCCACCCTTCTTCACACTCAGCAAAGTAGAAAGGACAACTGAAGGCAAAGATAATAATTTACTTTTGGTAGGAGGGCTTGTGGAGACAAGGTAATGTGGATTGTGAATTTTTCCAATACTATAAGGTAATTTGGAATTAAATGAGGAAAGTGACTAAAATGTCCATTCTCCTTGTTTCATAGATTCCATTGCTGAGCCTAGATGATAAGGATGTCAAAGAGGGGGAGAAAAATTCCCCTTTAAAATAATTGTAGAGATAATTTTGTAGTAAAGGATTTGAAACAAAATAGGTACCCATGGTTTCTGAAATGGTTAACCAAATTGTGCTGCATGAATGAAATGGGATGTTTCTTTGCTATAAGAAACAATATATATGAATACAGAAAAGCAGACTAAGGTTTATATAAATGGAGGCATAAGGAAGTAAGAAGAACCAGGAAAATAATTTAAACAATGAAAACCACAATCTATCTGCAATTCAATAAAAATAGATGTTATCTGTAATGTCCCATATCCATTGACCCCTACTTGTACAAGATGGAGTGAAAGCCACTGTTTTTTTAATCCAGTGTGGTAGATGTTGTAGGAAAGAAAAAGTTTTGAGAAAAAATACTCACTGAACACAGGGATTATAGCTTAATAGGGGAATATGAGACACCAAAAAGTCATGTCACTATAACAAATTTGAGGATTTAAGAAGTTCAAACAAAGTGCTTACATGAGGTACAAGACATATTGGATGAGTCCAGAGAAATTTTCATGGAGGTGGTACTTGAACTCTGTTTAAAAGATCTGCAAAAATTCAATAGGTGGAATGCACATTTAAGGTGGGGGGAGCTATTATTAGTGCAAGGAACAGCATCAAAAAAGTAAGGCCATTTTTCACACTCTCTGTTCTTTCCTTTAGCATTGAAGCTGGTCATGATCCTTACATGATATCTGAGTAGTGATACAAGGATTTCCTTATAATAGCTTTAATTTAATTTCATGTGGTCTGGGCACTAGTTTGAATTTTCTCTGATTCTCACAGTGGTTATCAAGATAAGAAGTTAATGCCAGAAAAGAAGGAATAATTCTATGAGATGGGAGAAAACATCAAAGGGAAGCTCTGATGCAAAGTAGGAAGCCAGGAGTACTGATTTTGTATAGAGGGAAGAAAAATGAATAGAAAAACTATGAAATATTATAAATAAGCTTTGACTTCTAAAACAAATTAAAATTTGGGTAGAAATATCACATCTATATAATTAGCCAAAGAGCAATCTGAGTTGAAATCTACAAATCATTGTTCATTTTCTTGTTTGTTTTATATATAATTCATGTATATCCAGATATAAATACATGAATTATAGGTGTCAAGTGCCTCACACATAGCAACACCAGCATATAACATCTCGAGGTACATCAGTGACTGTTTCATGTTTATAAAGATCTCTAGAAATGAAGAATTCATCATTTGTATCAGTCACACACAATCAACAACCATCTCCCCCTCACCCCCCCAACTATTAAGCCATCTTCTCTGTCAAGAAGGTGGTTTAGCCTCCCTAACAACAATCTGTTCTTCTATGTTCTGATGACGTTCTTCGTTGTTGCTTTTTTTTTAACTTGTCATGACAGAAATGTGGTAATGCACAGTTCTCTCCAACCTAAGGAAATCTTTGAAGATTAACAGACTTTCACTGGATCTTCACAACTATGCTGTGAGGTAGGTGATATTATGGTGCTCATCATACAGATGAGTGAACTGAGGCAGTCAGTTTAAGTGACTTGTCCAAAATCCCCTAGCTAATAAGTATCTGAGGTGGGATTTGAACATGCAAAGAACACTTATATAGTAATGTAAGAATGACCACCTGATTACATATCAGACAAGTGGTAGAGATGATTTTGAAAAACTATAGAGTACAGAAGGGGGAAGGATCATTGTGAGCTAATCTAGCTAGGAGAGGCTTCATAATAGAGAGATATAGAATCTAGACAATGAGTCTCAGTCCCAGAAAATAGATGATAAAACATCCACTCTGACTAGAAGTATTCTCACACTCTCAGACATGGCTGCTTTGTGTATCAGCAAGAATCCTTCATACACAAGAGGGCCTGCTCTATAGGTTCTTAGATCTGCTTTTCTAAAAGGAAAGCAACTTTTGAAAGGGTCAACAATCACTTTAATCAAGCACATATATCATTCACTTAGTCCAGGGGAAAAAGTCAGCACCCTGAATTTCAGAGAAAATACAAACAGAGAAACAAAGATCATCCAACTGATAGGGCTTCCAACTGTCTGACCATAAGAAATATATAAATCACAAGTCAACAGACAGATCCATCTGTCTGACTGTACATACATAGTTACCAGAGAGAGAAACACCAACATCTAGATTTTCAGTCAGTGGGCTCCTTATCAGTTTCCCAGTCTCATCTGGCCAAATGAATAGTTCCAATGAGTATGCCCCAAAGTAAAACCTTACCTCATAATATTTATACAATCCCTGAATATGCATGCCATTCATCAGTTACATAAACCAGCTATTGGTCTCAGAAAAGAATGGTCTTGCATCAGGACAATAAAGGGGATTTACTCCCTGTGGTTAGATAGCTAGCTAGCAAAGTTCATTGTTACTATGAATCTCCAATTCTAAGAAAGGCCCAGAAGTTTCTAATCTAATAGTCATATCTTCTTTATCCTTCCTTTCAAAGACACTGCGGTATAAAAGTGGCTGAGAAAATGTCGCTGCAAAGACGCTCAGATCATGGAAATACTTTTTCACAAAACCCTAAAAGTGCCTCATTTATCATTTAGCCCCTATGTTTAGAAATGTTTGATGACTATTATTTATTGCACAAAATCTTCTATTATTTATTGATTTCCACACACTATACATATCCCTTCTACTCAATACAATTTTCCAGTACTCTAAACAAATGAAACTTCTACTCTAGATAGGCAAGTTTCCACACTTTCTCCCAAAATATCTCACACAGAGATCTCTATCTCTATCTTTTGCTACTTCTCTTCCAACTAACAGTCACACTGTTTGTTGATCTTGACTGCCTTTACAAATCCTACCTATCCTTTTAATTTATTTTATTTTTAATTCTTTCTATTGGTAGTAGGCTTATTTTTTTCACTTGGTAAATGATTGGACCACCATTTGTTTCCTTCTTTTATAACATGAATCTAATTGTGTGAACCATTTGGCAAAGCAACCATGTCTGAGAGTACATGGAATATTTTGCACTTCTAGTCAGAGTGGACATGTTGTATCATTTCTTCTGGGACTGAGAGTATATTATATAATTAGCATAGTATAGTAGTATATAGTCCCTCATATTTTGTAAACTTTGAATTTCAAAAAAACTGTTAGAAAATTTTTGCTCAGCATACCTATATTTTTGAATGCTTCAATAATAAGTTGCTTTTCAAGTTTCCCTTTTCCAAATAAATAATTGTAGTTCCTTTTATATATTCATAATATACTACTTTTCAGCATTAGAGAAACAGCATAATAAATATGGGAAAATGTTGCTGTTCAGTCATTTGAGTTATGTTCCACTATTCATGACCCCATTTGGGGTTTTCTTGGCAAGGATACTAGAGTGATTTGCCATTCCCTTCTCCAGCTGGTTTTACTGATGAGGAAACTGAAGCCAACAGTAGTAAGTGATTTGCCCAGGGTCACAAAACTAGTAAGTATCTGAAGCCACATTTGAAGATAGGAAGACCAGTTTTCCTGACTCCAGGACCCATGCTCTATCCACTGCACCACCTGGCTACCTTGGCAAATTGGGTGCCTGGAATTGGTTTATTCATTAGCAAACTGTTTGAATATAGGCAGATCACTTCCTCTTTGGGGGCATCTATTTGTTCACCTATGAAATGATGAGGTGGGACAAGATGACACCCAAGATACCATCGTGTTCTAGGAGTCTTTTTACATGTATCACTATCCCAAGTAACACAAGTGACATGTAGTGTATTTATGAGATATGCTGCTGAGCTATCTATTGATAGGAATAACAGAGTGGAGCAGGGCAGCCATGGCGTGCTACACAAATGAGGTAATTAACACAAAGTACTTTTCAAACCTTAAAGCTCCATATAAATGTAAACTGTTATTATTGACGTTATTATTATTACAATCACTATTAACTTATTCTCACCAGATCTCCAGGCTGGTGGTGACTTCATTCAACTCCTGTTGATCTCAAGCAGTGTTTATAGAGAAATGTAAGGAGAGGCTAGTAAATGTTTAACGATCTTCCCTAGGCCAAAAATATATGCAACGTAATTTTAAGTTTAATCTACCCTATTAACACTTTCCAGGGGCAGCCAGGTATCACAATGAAAAGAGCACTGGCCCTGGAGTTAAGAGGATGTGAGTTCAAATTTGACCTCAGACACTTGCTCACTGTATGACCTTGAGCAATTCACTTAACCCCAATACCTTTGCCTCCCCCCTTCAAAAAAGAAAACAACACAGCCATTTCCTAAGCGTAGAAAATCAACAAAATAATAGATCAAGCCCTGATTCATATCAAGTGACAATTTAAACATCCACATTAAACATTAGATAATGGCTCTGCTAAGTCCAGAACACTGCTAAACAGTTACCTTTCAGTACATAGGAACATGAGAAATGCCATGGTGGACCAAACCCAAGATCTGCTCTAATGTTGTGACCCTGAGTTTGGCACTAGAGGCAAAGTTGGGAAAAGTCAGGATTTGCTTCAAAGAGAAATCATGAATTCACTTTGTATAATGTCAGTGTAGCGTGTGGAAGATAGGGGTGGGGGAGGCACTGCCGCTGGAATCAGGTCATCTATGCTCCAATGACACTGCTCCAACAGTTGTGTGACCTTGGATACTTCACTTAACCTTCCAGAGTCTAAGGTTCCTTACTTGCAATATAAGGATGATGATAACTAACACATGAGATTGTTTTGAGGACAAAATTTGAGATTTGCAAAGCATTTTGCACATATTAAAGCTCTATACGGATGACAGATACTATCATTGCTGTTTGTTTGTTTTCTATTTAAGTGGATAAGCATTCAGTAAGCACCCTCTGTGTGCCAGGTGGGCTGCAAGGTGGCACAGTGGATAGAGAACTGAGTTTGGAATCAGGAAGATCAATTTTCCTGAGTTCGAATATGGCTTTAGACACTTACTAGGTGTGTGACCCCAGGCAAGTCACTCAACCCTGTTTGCCCCATTTCCTCATCTGGGGAAGGAAATGGCAAACCACTCCAGTATCTTTGCCACAAAAGCTCCAAGTGGGGTCATGAAGAGTCAGACATGACTCAACGTAAGGGCTTACGGAATGGGAAGGTGAAATGGTCAGACCTAACTGCAATTTAGGAAGATCAGTTTGGCAGCTGAGTAAAGGATGGGCTGGAGTGGAGAGACACAAGAGGCAGAGAGACCCAGCAGAGGCTGAAGTAATAGTTCAGGTGTGAAGTGATGTGGGCCCACATTAAATCAAATATTCCTAAATCATTGTTCTTTTCAATTCGTCTATAAACCTTGCCAGAAGGAGAAGAAGAACAACAAAGTGAAATGAGGTAAACTTCTAAAAGTAAGGATTATCCTCCTTAGAGAAGGAAACAGAAACTAAATAAAAAATGAGTAATTCTGTCATCTCATCCCACGATCCCATCTATCCTGAGATGTGGTCCCAACCCTTTTATTATTCTACATATTTTAAAAAGCATGCCATCCCAAATGCTGCTCAAGATTTAAGGGTGTGAATAAAGATGATTTAAAGATGGATCAGAATTGAGTAGGTTTGAGATGGAGAGGAAAAGGAGGTTTTTGGAGCCTTCCAGGCATAGGTATGTAGAAGAAGAGAAAGAAATATGTCAATAGTCTGAAGAATGCATTGGATGGAGAGAATGTGAAATTGGCAAGACAGGCCACAAGAAGTCATCACTATGGACCAAAAACATGCCAGGATGTGTCTATATTAGGACAGTGGCAGTCAAAGAGCAAGAAGTTGCATAGATAGAAGTAGTTTACTTACCAGTGAACCTCATATAGCAATGACTTCGCAGGTTTCCCACTGGTACTCCCTGCTGTCTGCCCTTCCATTAAAAAAAATAAAAATATAATAGAAGGAAAGCAATAGATTTAGAACTGAAAAGACTTCATAATTAATTGGGTCCACAATAATAATCTAGGACTATACTTCTGAGTTTGATTCTGGCATTTTGTTCTCTGCCATTGGTTAATGATTTTGGAACATGTATTCCCTGATTCTTGTGTATCTTCAAAGGACATTGTATACTTTTTCAGGGCTATAGGCCCTGATAATTCTTGCCCTCTGGGTTGATTTCTGTATGTATTCCTGGTACCATTATTTTTATATAGGATATCACTGACTCTTCTCTTAGATTCTGAATTAGCTAACTTATTATGAATTACAGAACACACTAACATATAAAAGATATCTACTCAGAAAATGTGGGAGTCTCTTGATCTTTAAACCCCTGAGTCCACATGGCACCTAGCAATAGGTAGAGAGTTAATTTCTCCTCAGTTGGAAGTTAATAACTACATCCTTTCAACCTCCCAAGGCACTATCTTCCAGTGTCCATTATTGCTAAAGCAGCAGAACAGTTTAAGGAATTTCACAGTGGTGGCCTCCTTAAAAGCAAGGTCCATTGAATGATTGAAAAAAGTAAGGCAAGAGTGACCAATTTTAGAGAAGCTTCTATTATTAACTTCTTATCCTGACAAGCCTTATTTCACATTTAGTGCTCTGCTTGTTATTTTAATAATCTTGTGAAATTTAGGGATATTTAAAATTCTCACCTTATTGATAATTGAGATAGTTTTCCCAAATATAAATGTCCTACTTTCTCTTTTGTCTTATGAAGAGAGAGGAAGGAAAGTATTTCTTTTAATAGGAAAAGCATGATTATGAACTGATCATCCCCAGCTCTACCATATTCCTGTAAGTAAACATGAGTCAGCTTTGCAAAATGCTCAGGATCAAGGTCTCACCCTGACAAGATGAAGAAAATAAGCAGCTCACCAAGTTCATTTAATCCCATACTCAAATATCAAAGTGTATTTCACCACTGTAAATGGGTCTTCTATTGCCCAAATAGGATTGTTTGGGTTATAATTTTATTTAACTGCTTCTAACATATTCTATTCAGTTATCTGTCCCTAGTGCTTTCTTTCTACTAAGGCAGTTTCCAAAGAAAAACAGACAAGAAAGTCTAAAACGGGCACATTAAATAACCAAAGGAAGAGTAACAGTATTCTAGTCCAAAGGCTAAAATATATTAAGAAGATTGCCATCAGCCACAACAATTCCTTGATGTTAACAGAATCAAGATATAGCAAAGTTTTTGGTTTTTTGTTTGTTTTGCTTTGTTTTACTCAAAGCCTAAAGGTTTTATCTCTGACTCCTGCCCTTTGAACTTCCTGTAATTTCTTAATTCATTTTCATTCAGTAAACATTTACTGAACACCTACTACATGTTAATCATATGTTAGGCACTGAAGAGAGAGAAAATTTCTACCTGTTTACACCCTAAGGATGACCTCAAGTGTTTTTTAGTGTTCCTTTCTTTTTTCCAGTACTGTCTTCCTTATGTTCATGGAAGCCATCTGTTCCAATATTATCTTATGAATCATTAAGATCAGAAGATACACATTTCTCTTCTCCCTGTAAATAAAGGCTACATTTCACTGAGCTGACCAGTAAGAAATTTGTGACACCTCATTTGTGTATCATTTTCAAGATCAGTTTGTTTCTTTAGGTATTCCTCTCTGTACCTATAGTCATAGGCTTCTGAGAATTAAAAATAGGAAGACATATGATTCTTTCCCCTCAGTGGAAAATGGATATATTTGTTAGAATTATTAAATAGCCTAGAGCTTCACAAAGTAATATCTACCAAAGGAAGTTTATAAAGAAAGGAGAAATAGATGATCAAATCAAAAAGTCACATTCAAAATCTTTGGACATCTAGCATCTTAATGAGATCATTAAAGGGGTTTAGAGCTTGTGGTAGATTTAGGGGGCAGCCATGGGAGTGCATGTGCAGTAGGGATATGAGAAAGGAGTTATTCCTTCATTTTTAATTTTTGATTCAGAATAAAAATAATATGTTGGGTCAACCAAGAAAGATCTTTTTTACCTTGTTGAATAATAAACATGCTTTTAATGATGAAAGGGTTGAGTGAGGGTGCAGGATATTTGAAAGTCAAATTTCTCTTTCTGTCATTCAATTTTATTTTCATGATCAAATGTGCTGATATACCTCAAGGCAGAGCCTAGGCTTGGGAGTAAAGGAGAGAAAGAATGGTGAGGACAAAGAAAGGCTTTGTATGGGAATCTCAAGAGGAAGAAAATAAGCAAGACAGCTATGCCAAAGGAAGTACTAACAATCTATAATCCAGTTAGCTGTAGTCCTTTGTTCTGTCAAAGTTGTTTTTATGGTTTAGACCATTTGGCAGGAAGAAAATATTTTCGGGAAAAGACTGGATGAAGGCAAATAGGACATCATGAATACTCATTTAAAAAAAAAAAGAATGATAGGTAATTCAAGCTGGGACAAATCTAACGGAAATATCTTGAAACTGGCAAAATACTCTCCCTCTCTTACCCTTTATTTATGAAGGTCTTGACCTTCTGGTGGTAAGGTCTAAATCAGGCATTATCTATTATGGACATTGAATGATAATTCATCCTTCTCATGTAAATTCAGGATGCATTTTCATTATTTTAAAGGACAAATGATACTAATAAGATTCAGGATTTTTATTCCCCTCTAGGCAAACACATTTTAAATCCAGTTAAAGGAGCAACTTGCTTTGAGATCTGAAGGTCTTTAGTTCAAGTCCCAGGAGAAGAGAGAATTGTTTCCTCTCTTAAGCTGAAAACTGTGGCTGGAAAATAGTACAGACCTCAAACCAAACACCGTGGGATCGTAGACTGATATTTGAATACTCTGCCTTTTTTTTTTTTAATCAGAAAGCTTGTCTGAGTCACAATTACAAACAACTATAAAATATTTAATCCAATTTAATAAATAAAAATTTTATCAGGATAAAGTCCTACATGTGACTTCAAAAAAATTAACTTTTTAAGCGTAGGATCAAGGGAGCTATGGCTACTCAAGTGTTAATTTGAAAAAAAAAATATCTAGGGTTTTCAGTGGAGTACAAGCTAAATATATGATATGACATGGCAAGCAGGCAAAAAGCTAACACTATCTTTGGTGTATTAAAGGATAATAGAGTCTAATAAAAGGTTAGTGATGGTCTTATTGGATTCTGTCCTGGTCAGACAACAACTGGATGACAGTATTTGATTCTAGTTCTCACCTTTTAGTAATAACATGACAAATTGGAGTGCATTCAGAAGAAGGTAACAGGATTTTGAGAAGACCGAAGGTTATGTCATAAAAGGATTGGTTGAAAGTTAGGGATATGTATCCTGGACAAGAGAAGATGCATGAGTCACATGATAACTGTCTTAAAGGATTTAAAGTACCATCAAGTCACAGAGGGTTTAGACTTGTTCTGCGTATCCTCAGTAACTATGGAGTGAGATGGAGAAGTTGCAAAAGTAAATTTCTGCTTAGTCATAAGGAAGACTTTTCCTTCTGCTGACACTGTACAGAAACAGAATGAGTTGCTGAGATCATGGCTTCCCCCACACTGGAGGTCTTCAGATAGAACCTAGAGGATCACTTTCTGGGGTTCTTTCTCAGGTTGAATTTAAAAGACCTTAAAATTAGGAGATTCTCCTGTGCTGTAATTCTATAAAGCTGTTGAGTAGAAAACTTTTTTGGGTACAGCCCACTACAGAAATCGAAGGCAAAATATGTTCTTAAAGCCTCATGCTAAATCCGAAGAAGTTAGCCATTTATTGATTTCTAAGCTGCCTTCCTGGATAGGAAGGGTATTAGAACTAAAAGAAACTCAGAAGCCTTATAGTCCTATTTCCTCATTTTACTAAGAGACAGCTGAGGTTTAGCACTATTAGGTACAATTACTTAAGGTCACAGAGATAGTACCAGAAGCCTAATCCATCTGAAGAGCCAGTAAGTTATGGTAACACTGTACTATGCTACATTGTCAATTACGATACAACGGGAGAAAAGGGGGAAACTGATTCTAAAAATTCTAAAGTTAGAGGATTTATGTTCAAATCTTATGTCTGACTGGTACTACCTCTGTGACCTTGAACAAATTCAATTATCTTCCATGTATCTCAAAATTTCTAATCTATAAAATAAATGGTTTGGATTAAATGGTCTCTGAAGTACGTTTTCAATCAAGATCTATGAAAAAAAATAGTTGGTGGTACAAGAGATAAAGTGCTGAGTCTGGAATGAAGAATAATGAGTTCAGATCTGACCTCAGACACTGCTTGACTTTGATTTGCCTCAGTTTCCTCAACTATAAAATGGGGACACTAACAGTACCTACTTCATTGGGTTATTTTGAGGATTAAATGAGGCAATATTTGTAACATGCCTCTCAGTGCAATGCCTACACATAGTAGGCATCATATAAATTCTCTTCCCTTCTCTTTAACCAAGAATGTATATGAAGAAGGAACCTTAGACTAGTGCTACCAAACAGCCATCAGGCAACTTGGGGCCACTGTGAATAGGCAATGCATCGAGAGGTGCTCCAGCTAGCCAAACTTCTTAAATGGAGTCTTTTAAAACATGTCTGGGGAATGGTGAGAAGGGAGAAGTGTCAGTCTCTGGCAATTACTGACATAAGGAGATACAGCAGACCTATAAAGGACTGTGGAAAGAAAACAGGAACTGGAGATCTCCTTGTGGAAGACAGAGCAGCAATGGGGAGAGTCACCATCAGGCTTGGATCAGAGAATTGCCCTGGCTATATTCCTTTTAAAACTTGAAGACTATTAGAAACATTAAATTAATAGCAGAGGACCTATGAAGGAAGAGTCTATTTTCATCCAGAGAAAGAACTAATAAGAAGAATTGTGTATAGAACACACAGATATACATATATATATACACACATACATACATACATATTTGTGTCTAATGTTCTAGGGTGGGGGAAAGAGAAATTTACAAGATAAGTATTATATATTTGAAATGAATAGCAAGTTATACACAATAGATTTGAGTTTTCATGTGCAATCATCTTTTTTTATTATACTATGTTATAGAATTCCTTGGTTTATTCCATAAGTTAAAAAAATAAATAAATAACTAAATAAATAAATTTAAAGCTCCAAAGCAGGCTTTTGATTTTCACATCCTGCCTCTCCTTTTTCAGAACTGCCATTTCCGCAGTTGCCTCTTCTCTATTACCACCTAAAGTATCAACATTTTAATTTTTTACCAAAGTAATAGCAGGAAAAAGCTGATAAGGCTTAAAATATCAGCCTCATGTTACTCTTAGTTACTAAAATAGGATTTAAACTCATATAAGTGATTTACTAATAGGACAATTCTAAACAGCTAAGGGAAATATTTTGGAGTTGGGATCCTTAAAGACAGTCTTGCAATAATACCAAAAACTGGCCTTCTGGAGACAGAGAGTGAAGAACACCTCTGGAAGAGGCTGGATGGTGCCAGCAAAGAGCCTGCTTCTTGGGGAGAGAGCAAGGAGAAACTTAACCTGGGGAGCAGGAAGGTCTTTAGATCCTATCTATGGTGCATTTCATTTTCATTGTGCCACCTGTGCTCAGGCTCAGTGTTAGGAAAGAAGAGTCCAGTCTGCCGCAGAGTCCAACCTCTATTTTCTTTCCTCCTGCTCATAGTTCTATTACACAAGGGAACTTATCCTCCTAACCCCAAACAACAGAAAGAGGCAAAAGGTTAAGAGGTGGCATAGTTAAGAGATAGCAATGGAAAAAGGCTCAGTAATCATCTCCCCAAATCCCAGGATGCAGACAATACAGAGTTTTGTCCTGCCCTATATGTACATATGTATGTGTGTATGTGCCTGCATGTGTGCATATGTACATATGCATGTGCATGTATGCTTGCATATGTGTGTATGTTTGTGCTTTGGAAGTGAAGGTGCTATGGTATGTCTACTAATGCTGCAAGACCCAGAACTACAAGGCTGAGTTAGAGGACCACAGGGGAAGAATCATACCCTGATAAATGCCAGTTCCCTAGGAAAACAATAAAGATCTTGTTATACCACCCTAGTTACGATTCATATAAGCATGTACTTCTTAGGTCAGCCAGGCCTGATTATAAAACTACACTAATGGGTAAAGCATCAATACTATGTGAAACCTAAAGACGTCAGTAACAAATCATTCTGCAGAAAGGGGGGTTTGGCCTCATATTCACAGCTCTGGGGCAGTCCATGTTTTTTTCTTTCACTCTCTTCTTTTCACTCCTTCAGTCAAAACTCACCATGCGACAGGTATGTTAACAATAAATGGCACCATTCAGGGTCCCTGATGCTTTTATTTGTTTATTTGAAATAATACTGAGTATCTAAGTCTGTGATCATTTAAGTCATCATGTTCAAGGAAGGAGCTGTCTTTCAACCAAATAGGTTCATAAACTTTGCTGCTAGTCCTCTGTTTTCAAAGTGGGTCAATGTCATCATGGGGTGATAGCTTAATTTTTGCATGAAGTGGATTTAAGTGAAGCAGAGTTACTTAAAGTAATCAGCCTCCCTCTCTCTACTGGAGTCACTGAAGTCCAGGGGCAAAAGAGGCATTAAAATGACTGACAGTAGTCTGAGATACAATGGACAACTTTTTTGTCTTTGATGCTGCCAACTCGAACACTTCACACAGCCTGCTTCAGCTGCCTTCATGGCCTTTGGTACCAATTGTTTTCATCGGCTGATTCCAACATGCTTGGGGTAGACATTCCCCTAATTCCCCGATGAGTTTGAGGTTCCTCAGTTACCCTCAACCTGATTTAACTTGTTTGCCAAGTTGGTTTTTATTGGGTATGATCACTGTGCATGGTACAGCTTCTTGTAGCCACAGGTAAGAGTTTGGTTCATGAATATAGATCTGGAAGGGGCCTTCAAGGCATTCTAATCCTCCTTTTCCAGTTGAGGAGGCTGAGCCCTATGGAAAGTAAGTGACTTGCCCAAGGTCACAGAGGTAGTGAGGACCATAAGCATGATTTGAACTCAGATCCTCTGATTCCAGAACAACTGCTCTGTATCACAACATATCTACTACTGACAGATAAACAGAAGTACAAACCCTCAAGAGCTTACATGAAGCAGTAGAGGCACAGACTGGAGTGATGTCCTTCAGTCAGCTAACATGAGCACTAATCCTAGCACGTTTAAAAGGAACTTCTCGCGTCCAGAACTTCCTAAGCTAAAAACCAACGATCTAATCCAAAGGTCTGAGAATGCAGACTGGAAGCAGAGATGAATGATAAAATTGGATCCCTTATGGAATCTTTTCTTTTGCAGGAGAAAACAGGGCATTGGGGGGGCTAGTTTTAGATAAATTGAATGAGTTGATGTATAACAATTTTCCCTCAAGATGCATAAAACACTGCAACAATTGTTTCTTTTATACCTAGAAATTAGCTATTTTTCTCTTTATTTGTCAAACATATCAGAAACTGATTGTCTGTGGAAGGCTAATACGTGTTGATGTCTAAATAAAGATGTCAGATGATGTATACAAATAAACAAAGCGATAAGATCTTCTTAAAAGGCTTGCATTAGAAAGTGGAACTGAATCTCTTTTCCCACCAGACAGAGAAGAGAGGGAGGACCATGGCGGGGAGATACGCCATGATGAAATAGGCAAGAAGGGTAAAGTTATGGGAGTAGAAATGGGGAGGGAGAAGTGTGGGCCCCACCTTTGTTCGGATACTGTCATCTCCTTTACTGTCACCTCTTCCAGGAGGGGAAAGCTGAGAACTTCAATAAATATAAATAGCAGTATGAATTTAATGGTGACTTAGATTGTATTTTTGCTACATGCTGGACTCCCTTTTAGAAAAGAAAGCCAGAAGACTGGAGAAATGTCTCTGTGTACACTATAGATTAACAGTTAATGAAATCTTTTAATTTTTTTAAATAGAAAAAAAGATTTTAATTGGATAGGTGAGGAAGAGAAGGCTATCTGATGGGGGAGAGGTAAAAAAATCTCTGTCAGAAAGTCAGAAGATGTAAGAATGTAGGTGAAGGAAGGAAAAAAGAAAACTGTAAGAGTTAGAACTTAAAAAAGAGAGAGACTCTTTCTAAAGAAAAGAGAGCTAGATACTCAAGAGAAAACACCAGTTTGTGCTCCAGGGAATTGCTATATTTATTTCTCATTACTGTTGTTTAGTCATATCCAAGTTTTTGTGACTCCATTTGGTTTGGCAAAAATACTAAAGTGGTTTGTGATTTCCTCCTGCTGCCCATTTTATAGATGAGGACACTGAAGCAAACAGAAACTCACCCAGGGTCACACAGCCAATAAATATGCCTGAGGTTGGATTTGAACTTAGGAAGGAGGCTTCCTGACTCCTGACCCAATACTCCAACTCTTTTGCCATTAGAGGCATCTAAGTGGTTCAATAGATAAAGAGCTGAACCAGGAGTCTAGAAGACCTGAACTCAAATCAGGCCTTAGATACTTATTTGCTATATGATCATGGACAAGTCATTTAAGTTCTGTCTGCCTCAATTACTTCAAATGTAAAATGGAAATAATAATAGCCTCTACATTCCAGGAATATTGTGAGGATCAAATGAGGTAGTACTTGTCAGAACGTGATTGTCTTCACAAGTAGAGTCTATCACCATCTCTTGACAAGCTATCCTTGAGCAACTGATCCCATGGTCTTTTGTTCCATGACTTCCTTCCACAGAGAAGCAATACAGAATACTGGAAAGAATTTTGGACTAGGAGGAAGAGGACTTGGGTTCTAGGTCCATTTCTTTACTAACTTACTGTGTGATCTGAGACAAGTTTCTTTAATCTCTATTTTCCTCAGTTTCTTCATTTGTAAAAGAAGAGGGTTGGATTATACGGTTTCTAAGATCCCTCTAAGACCCAAAACTTCACCCAAAATGCTTCCTGGTGAAGGCATTTTTCAGTATTTCCTTTAATTCATTCCTATGATTTGACTTCTCAGTGGGTTCCATTTTCTTTCACTGTTTACTTCTTTCATAGTTACAATTTAATAATAAAAAAAGCAATTTGTGGCAAGAAGCTTAGTCATGAGAGGGTGTAGAAAAGAGGTTGATTTCTCCAAATTTCTCTCTGCTGTTCTCTTAGTGGTAATAGTCAAACAAGAGAGATCTTCTATCTCCTTTTATTCAAAAAATTATTTTCTTTTTTTAAATTTAATCTACCTCGAAGGTTGTTTTTGCCTTCTCAGCAAGCTTATTGTTTTCTGGTGAAGGACAAGAAATGGAAAATAAACTATTTAAATAGCAGACATCAAAGGACTCAAAGGAAAATATTTCAATTTGTCATTTTCACCTTCAAATTCTTCCCACAGTTACCCCACTCCCCACAGATACTCCTGCATCCCTTAGTTTGTTCTCCTAAAAGACATTTGGACTTGAACTCTGACAGACACTATCTGACCATGTAATTATAAAGCAAAGAAAATCATTTTTCCCTCCTCCAGCTCAATTTTCTTATCTAAGTAGACTATAAACTTTGGGAATCCTTTCCCCTAATTCCTCCTTGCCCTGAAGAGTCAAATCTCCAGAGCTGCTCTGCTTCTCAGCATTCCAGAAGTACTACTGAGGGGCTGGCATTCTTCTTTTAATAGCACTAGATCAAGGCCCTATTCTGGTATATTTTCCCCAATACCAATTCCAGTTTTAATTAGTATGCCCCTTATATCCTTGATACCCTCTAGTGATTAGCATCCCTGTACCATCAATCTCCTTTTACCAAAGGATATTAACGAGAAGATATACAAAGGAAAATAAAGACATAATCTCCTATTTATTACTTTGATCCCTAGGGATAGAGGGTGCACTTGCCCTCACCAAGTTAACTTCAAAATTCAGTACAACTCATGGACAATTGGTTTTCTCTTGTAGGACCTGTCATATTGACTGCAGGGCCAACCATTGTTGCATTGAGTCCCAGTCACTCCTCAGTACAGCCATTGGCTTTGCCTCCTGGATTTCTGGTGCCTTTCCCAACCTTCCAAAGTTCCTAACATTTGTGCCTAGTCAACTCTATCTCCAAGATACGCTCACATCTCTCAGAACCAGGAGCATCATGTGTTCAAGGTTTCACCCCAGTCTTGAACAAGAGAAGGCCCAAAGAGTTCCCCCTAATCCATATGCCCACAGGAGCTTTTCTTTATTGCTAAAGAAGAGAGAAGAAAGGAAGACCAACTTACATCCACAGGAAATCTTTTATATATGCTCCAGTTTCTGCAGACCAGAAACAATCTGAGCAAAGACTGAACTGGAGAGCAGGGTTTTCCATTTTTCATCATCATACTCTTCCAGAAACAGGTTCATTAATTTTCCTCATGTGACTTAACATTAGACAGAGTGCATTAAGCATACTCCATGGAAGAAGCTCCCATTGGCCAATCTGTCTTTACATATAAAATAAATATAATTATAATTAAATGTTCACAGGGTCAATGTGAATAAAATGTTTCATAAAAAGTCATAAGATGGGAGTTATTACTTTTTTTTTTTGCTTTCTTAAATTGCTGCTGAGGAAGTAAGGAGGAGGAAGCTTGGCAGAGGATCACTATGGTGATCAGGTTAATGGAAGGATGGTAGCTGCATGCTACTTGAAGATGGGGAAGTGATGGTGAAGTGAAAACAGAGCGAAAGCTTTCCCTCGAGAAGAAAGCATGCACCATTTCTTCCCAAGTTGTTTCAGTTGAATACCATATATTGTATTATATTCTTTACTTGTTTTTCTTTTTTAATTCTTATCTTAGCTGTAATGAGTTGATGGTCTATCTGTATGCACATAAGTGATTCAAGTATAACTCCCATATCTATAGCAATTATTTTAAAATATAATATATTTCATCCTTTATGGTATTATTTGTGCTCATTGCATCTAGCACTAATAATTTTTTTCTCAAAGTGTTTATAATACAGAGGCATGGTCTCATATGTTTATGGCCATACAAACTTTAAGAAAATCAGGTAATTATTCACTCAAATACTGATTCAACATTTATCAAGTAAGCACTGCCTAAAATTCATTATTTTAGATATGGATACAAGACAAAAACATCTTTGTGGACCCTTGAGGTCACATGCAGTGTAGGACCTTGGGATGGACTCTAAATGTCTATATTGTGACATTTCAGATTTTGTTATTATCTCAGCTAAAACAGAAAGTTTATTACTATGAATGATCTATCTAGATTAGGGCCAGATGGGATTGGAAAGGCTTGGTTTGAGTCCAGTTTCAAAAACTTACTAGCTTTGAAACACTAGGAAAGTCACTTAACATTTCTGGTATGTAATTGCCTGATCCTTAAATATGTATAATAATGTCATGTATCTCATGAATCAAATGAGATATTTATGAAGGCTTTGGTAATCTTCAAGTATTATATAAACATCAGCTGTTTGCTATTGTCACTATTTATTATTGTTAAATAAATGAGATATAAAACCTTCTGTCCAGGTTCCCTTAAATTTCCAAAGCCATTCACTTTACCTTAGGTATATAATTTAAAGGCTTTCCTTTGGGAATGACTGAATTACAGAAGCTTGATTTCTTTTCTCTTAAACTATGTATTTATAGCCCTCTAAATCAACAATTTCTATGACATTTGTAGATTTCAAAGAGTTTTGAATTCAATACTTGAAAATCAAACTGATTACAAGCCCAGCCCTAGAGATGCATCACTAACAGCATCATTAAATGTAGTGTCACAGGGATGTAGGAAGGGAACACATAACGTTTTGGGAGTGGTATGTACACAAGATGCAAATGAAAAAGATCCAGGTAAAGCAAAACAGGGTGATTTAAGTGTAAAGCTCAAATTGGTTTTGCAGCAAAAGACACTTGTCTCTCATTTTCAATCATGCCTCTGTTTGTAGAGCACATTGATGGGCTGGCTTGATAGCAAAATTATAGGTAATTAAAGCTAGGGGGTTAATCTTTCTTCCAATTTGAACTTTAGGATTTAAAAAGAAAGTGTGAGAGAGATAGTAAGCTTAAATAAAACTACTTGACATGAAACTTCATTGTTCCAGGAGGATCAACGATATTGTCTGTTAGCAAACTGCAGGTCCTGAACCCTGGGTCAGCACTCACATATTTCATGAGAAACAGAGCACATACTTCCTGCTTCTCTTAGCATTTTATGACACTAGAAATTATTCAACCTATCTGCTATAAAGCTTGTGCTAAGACATGAAGGTGGGGAGGTATTTGGCAGCAGCTGCTAACCCACCTGCAGAGACAACTTCTGTCTCATTTCATCTGTTGAATTGTTTGAGCCACCAGACTAGCATTTTCTTGTTCTCAATTAAAGGAAGCATAGAGTCTTTGGAGATGGGTCCAGAAGAGAATGTCAGAGAGCCTGTAGTGCCTGAAATGTTAAGCTGTCTCTCCGTTCAAATTTTGGGCCACTATTGAAATCAGGGTTTATTCAAGGATATGAAGTCAGTTAATGGCAGGAAAGTGATAAACCTTCATTTAAGCAGCAGTGCCATCTATACACATGCACCTGTGTCTGAAGTGGGAATGTTAAGCACTTATTTATGTGCGTTTCATTTTATAAGCTTATGCATAAGAAACCACCTCTGAGGCTGCAAGATGTACTGCTCAATGCAGGCTTTCAGGGGTTTAATTTGTCCAAGGGAAAGCTGATCTTAATATCTGCCTATGTGGGAGTAGGCTGGTTTGCATTAAAAAGGCATCTTTATCCTTAAAAAAAAATCAATTATATTGCTCTGAAATTAGGGCTGCCAACAATGTTTTCTGATTCTTTAACTAGGCCAGAATGCATGCAGATTTGCTGAAAGCAAGACATAATTACGGAAATGCACGTTTAATAAAAACAAAGTGTAGCAATACCAGCCCAGAGAAATGCCGATTGCCATATTAAGGGATGCAATACAATCTCAGTTTGAAGTATTCTAATTGTAAGGGAATGAGAAGCAGGTTATTAAGCCCAAAGCAGTTTCTATTTCAGGAAGCTACTTAAGGGAATGCTTAAGCTGAAAAAAATCCTAGAAATTCAAAGTCAAGGGTTTTCCTCCCTTTCTTTTTCTTTTCTTTCTTTTTTTTTTTTTTTTTCACATACTATTAGCTACAAGGGAAAGAGGCCTATCATGCTAAGGGAAATGAATACCTTAATAATAGGTTCTCTTGGTTTTCTCAGTTGAAGCTGAATTTTAAGGAGTATAGAAATACACATTTGGCATTTACATGTATATGCTCCATTTACCGGAATACAATAACCTTGTCAAATAGTGACACTATAATGTTTCCTTGAAAGACAACTATTTAGCATCTTGGGCAAATATAATCTTGAAAGTGAACTTCTGAACATATACCAACAGTATCATATTTGTTACTATTTGGGTCAGTCTGAGTAAAGTATATTTTGAAGAAAGTTTATTAAAGTCAAAATTAGAGATGGATAAATTACTAATGAATTGAATGACATGTAGTTTCAAAGCTGTGACTTCAGACTAGACAAGAAAACACAAGCTCAATCAGTAATTGCCATGGATTGAAATTGTCATTCAAGTCAGTACACTCCTGAAAGAAACTGAGCTGAGTTTTAAACAAAGCAAATGTAGCCCCCAAAGTTCAGCTGCACACCTCAGTCCAACTTGACTATACTACCACATTGCTCCCTACTATATCCATCTTCATTACAAGGGGCAGGTCTTCTGATGGGGGTAGTTAGCATGACTAGCACAGAAAAAAATAGTAATATATGTTTCTGTGACAAATGCCTTTTGGGCAAAAGTATAACATTTGCTCTCAAATTAGTTCTTGAAGAAGAATGGTCTTCACTCCTCCTGATCTTACCTTGCTAACATATAACCATGGTGTGATGAGAATGTACTACAGAATTTCAGTTGCTTTTTCAAGTACTTAGCATAGTTTCTTGCATATAGTATATTTTCATGCCACTCCATCTTCTGTAATGAAGAAGGTCCCCATAGACCACTGGTATCAATAGTGGAGAGAATTTATTTGGACCAGGTCAGCAATTTTGCTTTAAGAATCCATGAAGGAGAGAGATAGATGGATAAAAAAGAAAAAGTGTTGGATCCCCCCCTCATTTCCATTGTCATCTGAAAATGTTAGCCCTTCAACTGGACTGGCAACAAACAGATGTGTGAGGTTTCCTTGAATCATATTGTTTTGTCTAACAAAGATCTTAGAAAAGCAGAGGCTGTAAGAGCTTATACCACCCTCAGATTTAGTAGTCTAGTACAAATCACCACTTGCCCCACCCTGGTTAAATTTTCGGTGACTAATGAATTTAAGAAAAATAAGTATTAAGTACCAAATAAACTGTACCAACCCAGTTATGGATTCTGTTTCATAATACTTGTGAAGAATACATTAATGATTATATACATTTACATAGTTTGTATTGTATTATATTTTGTCTGTATTATAAAGGAATGTTCTCAAGGTATAGGGAAAGTTGACCATTTATTCAGTCCTGAACAGGGATAGCCAAGTTCTGGTTAGACCTCTTTTGTACGAAAGAATATATCATGATTAGGACAAAAGGTTAAGAGTCAACGTGGTTACATCACAGAAGTGAATGCAGTTACTTTGACAATTAATCAATCAAAAAGCTAATGTACTAGATACCTGTGAGATGCCTGATGCTACTCTACACATTGGGATACAAAGGCAATTCTTGGGACTCATAGAATTTGTATTCTGCAGAGGGAGGTAAGATGTTTGCATATGAATATATATCAGAATATATATCAAAGTATATAAGATAAATATAAGGTAATTGGAGGGGGAGAGTTTCAAAGGAGACTGGGAATTTGAAGAGGCAGAGCTGAGGTAAAGAAAGAAAAAAACTTGTGCAAGGACACGAAGGTGGGAAATGCAAGGCAGTGAAAGAGAGCAACAAGTTCAGATTAACACAGTAGAAAAAGCTGGAAAAATAGATTTAAGGCAAGTTTTGAAGTATTTTGAATTGCAGAGAATTTTTTTTTAACTTTGAAGTAATAACAAGGGATAGGAATTTATTGCACGAAGGGGTGACGTAACCAGAATTATATTTTAAGAATATCATTTAGGTGGTTTTTTAGAGGGGAGGAATGAGAGTCTGGGTAGCCGAGTAGAAGGCTGTTGAAATAGTCCAGGAGAGAAGTGATAAAAGTCATTGAAGTCAAGTAGTAAGACAAAAATCTAGATGACCAGCAATGGCCCAGGCTGAAAGTGGATGACTTTGGCATCTTTGATGTCCCACTAAGCTCTAAGAATTCCAAAGCAGCTTCTTTGGCCTTCTTGGTTATAGGAACAAATTGCTCTTATCCACCCATTCCACCAGAGGAAGTCTTCACATGCTTGGGTTTGAGATGTCAGTTACCCTCAACCTTGTTTAGCCCATCTGCAAATATAATTTTACTGGGGTGTGACCTCTGTGTATATTATAATTTCTTGGAGCCACAGGTGAGATCCTGGTAAAAGTAGACACCAGAGGTAGGTAACTAACCCTTAAAAGGGTTCAGCTGACCTTCACATCAGAGGTTCTAGTCCTCCTTGAACACTCCATACAGTATATACATATATATACTGGAAGAATAAACAGAAGAAAATAGGACAGGAGAAAATACACAAGGGGTAATCATAGTTATGAAGAGAAATGGTATGAACTCACTCATAAAACAGAAACAGGTAGCAGAATAAATTAGAAACCAGATTCCAAGAATATATGTTCATTGCAAGAGATACTTGAAACTAAAAGACACACTGGAACAGAATCTGTAAAGCTTCTGCTGAAGTAAAAAGTCTGATTGTGATTACAGGTAAAACAAAAGCAAAAATAGACCTAATTAAAAGAGATTTTAAAAAAGCAACTTACATTTTACCAAAAGATACCAGAGAGAATGAAAAATATTAAATGCTTTTACAAAAAGTTTTTTTTGTTAAAGGCCTCATTTCTCAAAAATCTAAGAAATGAAATTAAATTTATAAAAATAAGAACAATTCTACAACTGATAAATGGTCAAAGGACATAAACAGGCAGTTTTTAGTAGAATAAGTCAGTTACCCAGTTATATGGAAAAAAATGCTCTAAATAACTACTGATTAGATAAATGCAAATTAAAACATGTGTGAGTTACTACCTCCTACCTATCAGATTGATTCACATGACAGAAAAGAAAAATAGTAGATGTTAGGAAGATGAGGGGAAAAAGGACACGTATTGGCTGAGTAATAAACTAGTAAAATCATTCTGGAGAACAGTCTGAAACTATGCCCAAAGGGCTCTAAAAGGGTACATACTCTTTGACAAGGAAACATCAGCGCTAAGTCTGTATCCCAAAAAAAAATCAAAAAAAGGGAAACAGACCTATGTATACAAAAATATTTATAGAAACACTTTTTGTGGTGGTAAAGAATTAGAAATTAAAGAGACGTCCATCAACTGAGGATTGACTGAACAAACTGTGGTACATTATTATAATGGAGTACAACTGTTCTATAAGTACTGATGAGGGAAATGGTTTCATAAAAACATGAGAAAACCTATAAAAACTGATGCAAACTGAAGTGAGTATAACCAGAAGATCATTGTACGTAATGATGGCAATATTGTACTGAGGATCAACTGTGAAAGACTAAGCTATTCTGCTAAATGCAATTATCCAAGATAATTCCAAAGTACTCATGATGAAATGTCCTATCCACCTCCAGAGAAAGAACTAAAAAACTCTGAGTGCAAATGGAAAGATAATTTATTTCACTTTAACTTTCTTCCTTTTTGCAACATGGCTAATATGGAAAGGTTTTTCATGATTTCACATGTATATTTCTAAAATTTTCATTTATTTTATTCTGAATTTAAGAAATAAAACATTTCCATAGCACTAGAATAGTAAAAAAAAAAAAGATGATGTACAATTGATATCATATTACTTGTTTTCTTAATGGATGAGGAAAGGGATGGGGAGGGAGATAATTTGGAACTCATTTTTAAAAAAAACTAAAATAAATAATAAACTTAAAATGAAAAGACAAGCTGAAATATGTCTGCAGTAAAGGTAACTATGATGATGAGGAATGTATATAGTAGCATTAGAGGACAAACACCAGGATGTCAGAATGTTTACCCTGGAAAGCCATGACTTGGTGAGGATGGTGAGAGAAATTAAGAAAGTTGTCTCCAGATATTTAAACCATTAAAATCTGAAATACTGTTTTTTTTTTATTAGAGAAGCTTAAAGAGCAAAGGATGGAAGGTACAGCTGTCTCTAAATTAGGGAAACAACAGCAAAATCTTTCTAACAATTAGAGCTACTCTAAAGTCTAATTGGACAACCATGAAAGGAGGTGAGTTCTGTAGTTTTTTAAACCTCCTATTCTGTCTGAATGACACTTGAGGCTATAACAGATGGCGTATTGCTTTCAGGAATGAATTACCCTAGATGACTAGGTGACTCCAGTACAAATCTGAGAATCTATGAACATAACTCTATGACCTTATCCTTGGCCTCAATTTCTTTATCTCTAAAACTAAGGGTATTATCTAGTTGCTTTCTGAGGTACGTTTCAACTCTAGTATTCTTAGATCCCATGATCACTATGAATCACTAGAGCTAAGCTAAGGTTACTTCTCTATCCTCCTTCACATTGAGTTAGGGCACATGGTCAGTTATTTTTCATTTGATTCCTAGCCATTATAGCTAGCTGTTCTCATGCCAAGACATCATTAAGTCATTATGTTGCACTGATTGCTACCTTATCTTATTCCAAGGCAAACTTGTCAAAAAGTCTTCTATTGTTGAATGATTAATGCCTACTGTATGCAGACTATAGGCCTAGCAGGGGACATCTTGACCCATTGTAACTCAAGTAATCCTAGAAGGAATCTTCTAGTTTAGCTTTATCAAACTTCTTTAGCTAGCTCCACTATAGCTATATATTTCCCCCCTAAAGGTCCTAGTCTTAAGTTAAATATTTGCATGGAAGAACTAATGAATCATGGGGAATTAGGTCCATGAAACATGAAATAAGGTGAAGAATTCAGGGCAAGAAATTAAAATAATTTAAAGTCACTGCAGAAGCAAGGCAGAAAAAAGGACTCTCTGTTTTTAGTGTCGAGATCTTCAAACCAGAAAGATCAAAGTAAGTATTGGCCATTCTCGCTCAGCATCACCAAGGGATAATCTAGGAATGTGATTTCATTAATACAGACAACTCTCAGAATAAAAAAAAACCAAAACTCTACTCATTCAGGTCAACATTTTCTCTGCAACTTATTTTGCCAACCTTCCTAGTTATGATTTAGGGTATATTACATATCTATATCTATATATTTATCTATATAGATAGATATCTATAGATAGATAAATGTATATATACATTTCTCTCTCTCTATATATATATATGTATATATATATATGAACTTGTATACATACATGTAGAGAGTTGCCAAAAGCAGTGTTGTCAATCTCAAGTAGAAATGGAATGTTCTGGGCCATGTATGACCTAGCTGATGGGTGACATATTTGACACCTCTGGCCTGGATCACTGAGGATCAAATAATGATGTGTCACAAGTGAGACTTGAAGTCAGATCTTCTTGGCTTTGTAGATGGCTCTCTATTCGCTGACCTATGCTACCTCTGAGCCAGCAGCACATATATTTATTATAATAATTCTTAAATAGTACAAATAATAATTCTTAAATAGTACAAAGCTATGCTCAAATTTGACTTATTTCTCAAGAACCTCTATAGGTGGCACAGAACTAACTTCTTTTTTCCAGGAATCTGCATTGTCTATTGGAATGGTACTGAAACTTGGAGCCAAGAAGAATATCTGGTTTCAAATTCTACTGCACTAACTGTGTGACTCTGACCAATCACCTGACCTCTCTTAGTTTCTACATATGTAAAATAGGGGTAATAATAGCACCTACCTCATATGGTCATTATAAAAATCAAATAAGATGATGCATATGAAATATTAGAAAAATATCAGCTATTATTATTACATAGCATACCGCATGGAGAGAATCACATCTTGAATACATACTTTTATAGTGGCTTCTAAATACATAAAGAAAAATCTCAGCCTGTTCATCATAGCAGTCACTAGTGAAATTGGATGCAGACATCTTGATTCCACTGAGAGCCTGGGAACCAATACTATTAGCATAATTTCAGAATGATGGCATCATTACCCATCAAAGTTAATAAGGCTAAGTGCCACCAGACTGGAGCTATTATTTTACGAAAATGAGAATGATATTTCTCATTATATTTTTTTCACGTGATTACCTTCACCTTGACTATTCCTATTAGATTTCTACCAACTGAAGATATGAATGCTATAACAGGTCATAAAATAACCAAAATAATGATCCTTACCAAATGTGGGAACTTAATTCTATTTTCTTATTTTTGTGATACTTGTATTTCTTGTAAGTATTAAATTTTAAAAAAAATGATTGGTTAAAATGTTAAGAATTGTTTCCATTTTATAAAATATTTTCACACATATTGACTCATTTGTTCTTCACAGTAATCCTATGAGATATTCAGGAGAGGCGTTATGAGTCCTATTTTAGAAGAAACTCACAGGAGTATATGAAATAACCAAAATCAGAGGATAAGGTATGGAGCTGCTCCTCAAATATCACCGGCCTCTCCCCCCACACATATTTTTCCCCTGCTTTACCTGAACTTATAAAGAAGCCATGATATTGCCATTGTAGGTAACACCTTGTGTGGAGATTCCTTCCACCAAAATAGAAAGTAATACATCTGCGATAGAAGCACAGGGAGCTAAAATGGCTTCCTTGACAAGATACATCTAGTAAGTTTCCTAAACCAGATTTAAACCTAGGCCTTCCTAACTCTAAGCCTCCTGGACTCAACATTAACTCTATCAACTCTGTCATGTTTCCTATCTATTATGCCCCAGTAATATTGCATCTTAAAATACCAGAAATCAGCATTGTTGTAAGTTTTAGATTCTCCAAAGTAATAGCAGTGATAAGCCAATGTGTGTGTGTGTGTGTGTGTGTGTGTGTGTGTGTGTGTGTACGTGTGCATGCAGTCTTCCTTATCACCAAAGTCAGATTCTATAGCCTGAGTATTTTTCTGGTTTTTGCTCATTTTCCCAGCTATTTATTTGATTGTTGCACTCTCTGTCAAGGTAATTCTCTGCTTCCAGTTGGGGTGGGGGTGTGTACTGTCAGCTGCTTTATCCTCCCACAATCTGTGGACCTAGAGCTCCAGAAACAATTGCTGCAGCTGTCGCTGACCCTGCCCCTTCTCCTGCTGCCTCAGTCTCCTCCTCCACAGGCTCCTCCTCCCTGGAACTGGGGCCCTACCACCCTACTATCTCACATAGGTGCCACAGGTTTTTTCCACTCATCTTCCAATATGTCCTCCGTGTTTTGAGGTCCTGAAGTCTTGAAACCATCATAGGTGCCTGAGATTCTGTCCCCCCAAGGCTTGCTTAGGTCCCATCCATGCCAGAATGGCCCACACTGGACTGTGCTCTGAGCCCAGAGCGGAGTGATAGATATTTCCCAAAGACCTTCTGGGCTCTCTTGGACTAGAGATTTGCTTCACTCCATCACTGTGTGGGTTCTGCAACTCCAGAATTTGTTCAGAGTCATTATTACAGGTATTTGGCTGGAGAGAATGCTAGCAAGTCTGTGCTATTACTCCATCATCTTGGCTGTGCGCCCCTGCTTCTGCTTTGTTTCTTTCTTTAATACAGGTCTTTGAGCCAAGAGATGGATATTTCTAATGTTAAAGGCAACTTTGGATCTTTGAGAGATTGGGAACTCCTGAATCTTCAGTTGATGCCCACCCAACTTTAGAATGAGCCCCCAACAACTATTGCACCTTCTCTTGGAGAAAATGGACACCTGAAGATGAATGAGACCAACCTGACTTACTAGAGGACATGAATTTGGAGGGATTTGTTCATGCTAGCTCAAGTACAACAGATCAAATAGACAAAAAAACAAGAAGCCATGGCAATCTGTCATCTATATTGGAGTGAAGAGTTGTGGATAAGTCTAAGGTTGCCATCTTACATCTTACAAGCCCAGGGTCTGAGTGTTGAAAATAACTTCAACAAAAGGAGGGAAGCAGGATAAATGGTTATTTTTTGAACTTCTGTTAGTACAGGAGTCTAGCATATTTAGACATGTTAAGTATGAGTTGTATTTGATACATCCAGTTTGAAATGAAATTGCCTGATCCATGTTCATTAAATTCATCTTACAGATTAATTAAGTTATATTGTATCCAGATATGTATCTCAGCCTTGACTGGACCAATTGTATGTCTAAATCTATGTGAATGTCATCTTGTTTTTTAAATAAAAAACAATTTCTCATTATATAGATGGTGATATTTAAGAATTTTCTGCACATTCTTGGGAATAAATGAGACCTTTACATATCAATACTTGAAAAAAATTACTTTCTTTTTGATTAATGTTAGTAATCAATGAATGAAAAAGGCATGACTATGCCTCAGGATTCTCTGGGGAACACAAAGATATCCTTAAAACAAGTTAGAACAAGAGATCTGTTGGCAAGCCAAACATTTTCCATCTTTGGCATCTCTGCAATGCAGAAGTTCATGTCCCACAGATTTTCTCCTTAGGCTGAGTTGACACAGTGAAAATGATTTATGGTGACAAATACTGAAAAGCATCATTTCTCAAGATGATATTTACTGGTTGGTATTTAAATTAAAAACAATACGGGGAGCATAGCACCATCTCCTTCTAAGGACATTGACTTTCATAAACATCGATTTAACTTGTTCATTAGTATATTTTCAAAACTCTCAATACATCTAATTACAGAGTCCATTCTTAAAAGCTGAACTTTTGAAAGGATCCTGAAAGGCAGTTGCTTTACTGGAGAATAAAAACCAAAGTTGCCTTTGAGGAATTCAGAGCCTCCGAGTTTTTCAAGATGGCATTTGATGAGTTGGACACTTGGGAGGATTTTGGAAACAGTGTGTGAGAATACTAATTCTTATTTTGGCACTGCTTTTGCATGCCCCAGGTGCTGACTGTTGAATCATTTGGTTTTGCTTGCCTCTAGCCTTAGGCCTGTCATTGTTATGCAGGAGTCAATAAAAGGAAGACAATGAAAGAGAGAGTTCTAAAGGCAGCATTTCATATGCTCAATTGAAACATACCTAGCCATTGCCATCTGTGCCCTCTCTTTTGCCAATGTGTAGTCACCAAGGGTGGTGAATCATTCAGTTTTTTTTTTCTTGTTAGCTGATTTGTGACCAGTGCACTTTCATCACCCATAAAATTATTTGCTTGATTTAACCAAGTTCAGATTGACAATGCTTGTGAAAAATTAAATCCAAACCATTTGCTTGTAGGTCCTCAAGAGTGCAGGAAAAAGAGAAGATTACACACAGATCTTGAAAGAGGAAGAGGACTGCTGGATTACCTATCACAACCAGTCATTGACCCAGGAAGTGTTCAAGGTCATTTTACAGGTCCTTGCAATTTTCCCCATTCTACTTGGAAAAGATGTTATTAGAATGCACACCAGTTCTAGTGAGGTGGGGAAGGACAGTAGAGATATCACATTCTTTGTTTTCTAGGATCTTTAAAGTACTATGTTTAGGCAGTTATACTCAACTTTATTTTTTTAGTTAATTTAAGTTTTCAACATTCATTTCCACAAAATTTTGAGTTCCAAAATTTCTCCCGATTTCTTCCCTCCCCCCACCCCAAAATGCTGAGCATTCTAATTAGCCCTATCACCAATCTGACCTCCTTTCTAACATCCCTCCCTTCCCTTACACCATCTTCTCTTTTGTCCTGTAGGGCAAGATAAATTTCTATACCCCATTACCTGTATTTCTTATTTCCTAGTTATACGCAAGAACAATATTCAACAGTTGTTCCTAAAACTTTGGGTTCCAACTTCTCTTTCTCCCTCCCTCCCCAACCATACCCATGTAGTTTTGCAAATGACTTCCATTATAGTTTTGTTGTGTAAGACTAACTATATTTCCCTCCATCCTATCCTGCCCCCCATTTCTTCTATTCTCTCTTTTGACTTTTTCTCTTTTTCTGACTTCTCTGACTTTTTAGAAGTGTTGACTTCTAATTACTCCCTCCTCCCATTGCCTTCCCTTCCATCATCCCTCCTACCCTTCTTATCCCCTTCTCCCCCACTTTCCTGTATTGTAAGATAGGTTTTCTTACCAAAATGAGTGTGCATTTTATTCCTTCCTTGAGTTGAATGTGATGAGAGTAAGCTTGATGTTTTCTCTCTCTACTCCCATCTTTTTTCCCTCCACTGAAAAGTCTTTTACTTTCCTCTTTTATGAGGGATGATTTGCCCCATTCCATTTCTCCCTTTCTCCTCCCAATATATTCCTATCTCACCCATTAATTTCATTTTTTTAGATATGATCCCATCCTATTCAACTCACCCCGTGCTCTCTGTTTCTGTGCGTGTGTGTGTGTATGTGTGTGCATGTGTGTGTGTGCATGTGTGTGTGTGTGTGTGTGTGTGTGTGTGTGTGTAATCCCACCAACTACCCAGATCCTGAAAAAAGTTTCATGACTTAAAAATATTTTCTTTCAATGTAGGAATGCAAACAGTTCAAATTTAGTAAGCCCCTTATGATTTCTCTTTGCTGTTTACCTTTTCATGCTTCTCTTGATTCTTGTGTTTGAAAGTCAGATTTTCTTTTCAGCTCTGGTCTTGATGAATCAAGAATGCTTGAAAGTCCTTTATTTCATTGAATTACCATTTTTCCCCCTGAAGTGTTATACTCAGTTTTGCTGGGTAGGTGATTCTTGGTTTGAGTCCTAGTTCCTTTGACTTCTGGAATATCATGTTCCACACCTTTTGATCCCTTAATGTACAAGCTGCTAGATCTTCTGTTATTCTGATTGTATTTCCACAATACTCAAATTGTTTCTTTCTAGCTACTTGCAATATTTTCTCCTTGACCTGGGAACTTTGAAATTTGGCTACAATGTTCCTAGGAGTTTCTTTTTGGATTTCTTTCAGGAGGTGATTGGTGGATTCTTTCAATATTTATTTTGCCCCCTGGTTCTAAAATATCAGGGCAGTTTTCTCGGATAATTTCATGAAAGATGATGTCTAGGCTCTTTTTTTGATCATGGCTTTCAGGTAGTCTCATAATTTTTCAGTTGTCTCTCCTGGATCTGTTTTCCAGGTCAGTTGTTTTTCAATGAGATATTTCACATTATCTTCCATTTTTCATTCTTTTAGTTTTGTTTTGTGATTTCTTGGTTTCTCATAAAGTCATTAGCTTCCATCTGTTCCTTTTTAATTTTTAAAGAACTATTTTCTTCAATGAGCTTTTGAACCTTCTTTTCCATTTGATTAATTCTGATTTTTAAATCATTCTTCTCCTCATTGGCTTTTTGGACCTCTTTTGCCAGTTGAGTTATTCTATTTTTAAAAGTGTTAATTCCTTCAGTATTTTTTGTGTCTCCTCTAGTAAGCTGTTGACTCACCTTTCCTGATTTTCTTGGATTGCTCTGATTTATTTTCCCAATTTTTCCTCAACCCTTTATTTGATTATCAAAATTCTTTTTGAGCTCTTCCATGACCTGAGACCATTATATATTTATTTTGGAGGTTTTTGATGCAGAAGTCTTGATTTTTATGTCTTCCTCTCATGGCATTCATGGAGGAAAATACCTGCTCATCAAGAAAGTAGCCTTCTATTGTCTTATTCTTTTGCCTTTTGGGGGGTATTTTGCTAGGCAGTTACTGACCTTTGAGTTCTTTGTCAAGAGGAGGGTATATTCTAGGGACCTGTAAGTTTTCAGTTCCTCCAAGGTGGCACAATCAAGAGAGCAGAGTTTACTCCTCTCCTAACCTGCACTCTGGTCTGAGAGCAACTAATAAGCACTTTTTTCTGCCCATGATCTGCCAGTAGAATTCCATCTCCACAACTGCCTCTATCTCTACCACTCCAGGCTGTGCTCCTCCTCACCCCAGGGGTGCCACTCAAGGCTGGAAACCAGATTAGCTGCTTAATTCCCCCAGATCTTTAGGCCAGCACTCCAACAATGGAAGTTGCCCCCTTGTCACTAAGGTGAAAGAGCTTTCTCACTGACATTTGAAACTGTCTTTGGTGTTTACAAGTTGAGGAATTTGGGTCTCACAGCTGATGCTGGTGGCACCTTGAAGCCTACTCCAGTCCTGTCCTAGTCATTGTGCAGCCAAGGCTGGGCTATGGTACCCTCCATGCCTGATGAAATAGACCTTTCCTGTTGGCCTTCAAAGCTGGAAATGTCTTTCACTCTGTTGTTTTGTGGTTTCTACTGCTCTAGAATTTGTTTAGAGTCATTTTTTTACAGGGATTTTATGGGCTTTGAGGGGAGAACTTCTAGAGTTGCCTCCTTCTACTCTGTCATCTTGTCTCTTCCTCTTGTCCCTGATTAATAACTCTTGAAGACACACCCACCCACACATGTACCCCTATTGTATCCATCCAATTTAGATCCACACTCATAAATTAGCACCACCTTTTGGGAGTGCAGAGGGGTGATCTGAACTTAAGTTATTGTATACCAGGTGGCAAGATGTTCCCTTCTAACCAACAGACTCTTACTCTTGCCTAACTGGAATGACCTATTCTGGGTCAGATAGCTTGCCCCTTAAAACTTGTCAAGATGTTAAATCCCAACTGGGGTCTCTGTAATGCTATTTTCACTCTCAGAAGTCTGGGTTGGTAGACATTTGGTTAAGAACAGTTTTACATCAATGGAGCATATTGAATACTCCTGATTAAGGGCAGTTAAAAGTTTCTTCTTGAATTCTGAGTTGAATATTAGTTTTAAATTAGATTCCCCAAGGCTGGGTTTTAAGACTATTTTCCTGATTTGAGTTTCTTTGTTTTTTTGTGCCTCTAACTAGCACTCCCACTCCAAACCTGTACTGAGATTGGAAATGAACTAGGGACCCTGAAATGTAGACCAGGTCAATCCGTGCCCTTATATTCTATATCCTAAAGCTGATTTTGCCCATTTGTTTGTATATCATGGACCCCTTTGCAATCTGGTGCAGTCTATCGATTCCTCTTCAGAATTTTAAACACATAAAATAAAATATATAGAATGTTAAAGGGAAATAAACTCTTTTAAAATAAAGATATAATTTTATTCTTAGCAAAGGATAGAGCTTCTCCTTGAGAGTCTGTTGACCTGTAAGTCTGCCCTAAAGTATGACTGGTCTTTGTTTTAATGATATATGCCT
The DNA here is from genome assembly GCA_023548195.1 of Bettongia penicillata ogilbyi. NCBI lineage: Eukaryota > Metazoa > Chordata > Mammalia > Diprotodontia > Potoroidae > Bettongia > Bettongia penicillata. The sequence continues at coordinate 385,713 of JAJHZJ010000733.1, forward strand.
GATGTTTGGAGAATATCAGAACACAACCCTCAAGAGAATGAAGGTGCAGAATGTGCATCACTTATTATAAACATATTATATAAAGTATTATTTTATGTCTTGATCCTTTTACCAGTCTTCTTTTTTTTTTGCTGATTTTGACCAGTATCAATCTTCATATGACCAGAAGAAAACCAATGAGAACTTCAAACACACACCTGTTATTTCTCAGCCATTGAGGGAAGTCAGTGAAAAGTCCATTTGTCAGGGAATGATTTGTTAAATTTGGATAAAATCAGCTTCTTAGAAGCCTTGTTTTCTGTGACAATTTGTCAATGGAAGAATTGTACTACCTTTACAAAGAAGAAATCACATGGTTTTAGAATAGAACCAGTATCCACCACCTTCTTAAGAAAATTGAGTTTTGATGGGGTTTTTTTGCTTTATTTTTGTTTTTACTTTTGCTGTCTACCTACTGAAATGCACTTGGAGAAGTAGAGATGAATCAAAGATTGTTGTTCTCTCTCTGTAGAGTGGCTTACATGAAATTTTTCTAAGTAGCACTGATATAGAAGGTCATTTTACTTTAAACAAAAGTAGGTTTTTGTTTTTTATCTGCTTTTACCATAGAACACAAGATTTGGAGAAATAGATTCCTCTGGAGAATATAAAACAGATCTGTAAAATAAGAGTACCTAAATTTTGCAGATTATGGAAAATTAGTAAAATGAGAATAGGGCAAAATATCTGAAACCTCAGAACATTCCAGATGTCTGTTTATAAGGTTGACCTTTGTAGGCAAGTATATATTTGTGTAATTTCACACTTAGATAGCAAATTATTCATTCAGGTCACTTTCGAAACTGCTATCACCATCTCCATACAAGTGAATATTTGCTGATTACCAGAATTGTTGATCTTATGTTTACTTCTTTTGTCTGTGGACCCCTGGTTCATCCACTTGAAATTTTTGACCTCCCACTCAGTTGTTATGTTCCAGGGGATCAAATCTGTTAGACACAGAGTCCATCTATTATCTGTCTTCCTTCTGAAGTGATCTGCCCCAGTGTCTTTATATAGGATTAACATTCTCCACACCAACAAACTTCTGTGGAACTTCTCATGTGTCACATAGTCATATGAAGGGTTTTAGTATAGCATAGTTCCTCCTGAATGCTGAGTGAACCCACTCTGTGTATTTAATTCTAATGTGTAAGCTATCATTCTAATACATAGATATGGTTTCCAGTACTTTGAAGTTAAACATTCCTGCCCTGATCACCACGAATCATGCATACATAATACGTGGGTGTGACTTAAATTATTTGGGCAGCTTTATGTTTTCCACTTCATTTTTCTCCCTATAAAACTATTTTCTTTTTAATTCATCAGTACTTATTTTTATCACTCAATCTCCATCCATTCCTGTGATGTGAATGGATGAGTGGGTGAAAGGAGAAAAGGAAAACCCTTGTAACAAAGAACAAATGAACAAAGTAATGAACGGACAGAAAGCAGAACATAGTACCATATAAGTTCATAATCTCATCTCTGCATGAATAGTCGTTTATCTAAAAACTCTGAGTTACATATTCTACTATGTTCTCACTCCCTGAGCAATCAGTGTACTCTTTAGTTTGTCAAGTTTCACCTCATAGATAGTAGATTTAGAGATGGACAATGTCTCCTTAGTCATTGAACAGATGAGGAAATTGAGGTGAAGAAAATTGTCCAAGATTATGCTGATGGTGGAGCCAACATCTGAAAGCAGATATTCTGACTCCAAATCCAGCGTCTTTGTGATGGTATCATTTTGCCCTCATTTCAGCATGAGCCAATCAGTTCAGATGTCCTCCACAGTTATTGCTAATGTTCTTTTGCATGTTAAATATCTCAATTTAATAAATTCTATTGACAGCTATGATCAGGCACTTGGTATATATCATTTCATTTGTTCTTCCATAACAACCCTGAGAAGTAGGAGTTATTGTTGTTATCATTTTACAGATGAAGAAATTGAGGCAAGCAGAAGTTAAATGACTTGCCCAAGGTCACAATCTAGTAAATATCTAAGATTGGATCTGCAGATCTTCCTAACTCTAGGCTTGATACTCTAACCACTATGCTGTCCATCTGTCCCAATAATATATATACCCAATCTTTTGTGGTGGCACAAAAAAATACAAAAAAAAAGTCCCAGGAAACTAAAGAAATATCCCAACATGGAGGAATGGTTGGATAAATTACTGTACATAGATGTGATAAAGTACCACTCTAGTACTCCTAATTGCTGATGTTCTTGGAACTATGAGGCAATACATATAAATAAGATACACATAATCTTCACAAAAACATATGTATAAGGGAATAACTTTCAATCATGATTCCATTTTTGTTGCTATTTATTTGTTTTTGTTTTTTTAATCATTACCCTAGTACAATGGTTCTGTTAGTTGTAAATAGTTTCAAGGCAGATCACATTCCTTTTCCATACTTCCTTTTTTTCAGAAACTTAATGATACAATCGATATTACTTATTTAAGGATCTAAACTCCAATCAGTTTAATTTTTCTTCATTTAAAAGTTTTATTATTTTTAATTTGGGTTAGGGTCTGAACTTGAGATTTCATTTGTGTGGTAAATTCTCATTATAGAAAATCCTTCAAATTAATTACAGACTTTGAGTTTTTAGATTATTAAGTAATTATGTGACTTGCACAGAATCACAGAGTACATGAATTAGGGTTTGAAGACACTTCCCATCATCCCAAGGGCAATACTACTCAATCTACTAGACGACTCTGTCTCTTCAAAGAAGAAATTTTGAGACATTTTTTTTCCATATCTCTTCTCCACTAACAAAATTTCCAGTGAATATCCAATGTAAGTAAAAGAACTTCAGTCATTTTATATATTTACTCATAAAATAATATTTATACATGATATCAAATTAATTTCATTTTCCTTCTGTTTATTCAGTAATTGGTCATTACTTTAGCATTTGGATTTCTGAAACTTAAAAGCAATGAAAATATTTGTTGTTTAAAATTAGTGAAGCTGCCTATTCCAAGGTTAGAAAGGACAATATAGTATGAGAAAACCATTATGTTTGCTTCTTGAGCTTCAACACCCAAAAGTTTCTTCTGTACTATAATGTCATATAAAAGAAAGTTGAAATCAGCTGATCAAGAGAGTATTTATTAAGCACCTACCATATATTGATAGGAGCAATATCTCAACTTATTCCCATGTAACATTAATGTAAGGTTAACAGTGGATGGGAAGAAGATTTAAAGATCTTCCCTGCCCATTAATAGTCCTTAATACCTTTTGTTGATTTCTATTGAGGCACTAGGTTAGAGGGTCATGTCCTCAGGCTTTGAAAGGTATATAAATACTCTGAAGTGAGAGTTTACTTTGGGGCTTACTCATTGAAAGTATTCATTTGGCCAGTTGAGACTCTGGGTTGCTGTTAAGGAGTCCCCTTGAAAATCCAAATGTTGGCGCTTCTCTTTCCAGTAACTATGTATGTGTGTAATGGTCAGAGAGCTGGATCTGTTAATCTGTGATGTATGTATTCCTTATGCTCAGAGTTAGAAGCCCTGTCTGTTGGTCTTTATTTCTTTACTGGTGTTTTCTCTGTTAGTGAATGTAATGAAAGAAGATTATTGACCCTCTCAAAAGTTGTCTTTACTTTTAAAAAAGAAAGAAGCTGTGATAGCAGGCCATCCTAGATGTGTCAGGGTGCTTATTTTTACACCCCATAAACAAGCTAAGTTTTTCCCACCTTAAATGGAATTGAAATGCTCAATTTGAATCAGGGAACCAAAGATTCAGATTATTAAAGTTACTTCCTCAGCACCTAGATAGAAAACATCCAAGAAGATATAGGATGTGGAGGGGGAAGGGTTTTTATAATGCTGTGTTTGTCCTTCATTCCTGAAGAGGACCATGACATCAAGATGATGACATGACTTGCAGTTGACTTTGATTTGAGTGAGGCAGGACTGTGCAAGGTCATCAGTCTCACTTTATCCTCTAGAGCCAACTGGGTCCAGTGGCCACATCAGGACAACTGGAGATGACCCAGGATGCAATGGTCATTTGAGGCTAAGGTCTTGTTAGATTCTCACTTTAAGTGAGATATACTCATTCAATGAATAGGCCTCTTTAAGTAGTTATTCAAGGGATGTCCATTTTAATAAACAAAACAAAACAAAACTGGGAGAAGACCCTCAGGGCTCCTGGGTAAAAAGAGAAACAGTTTACTATTTAGTATTTATATTTACTCTGTACTAGGAGGGCAGGGACCTGTTGTCCCATCTATGAGTTCCAGAGTGAATGAATTGGGCTTAAGACTTGGTCTTTGAGCAAGAAATCTAGTAAGAAAAGGAGATGATGAAGCTGTGAGCTCTCCCACCCAGTGTGCACTCGCCCTCTCCTGCCTCGAGGTGCGGCACCACCTCCTCTCTCTCTTAAGGGTTTAAACTTGCCACTTCAAAGTTCGCCATGTATGATGATATTGCTGCTCTCGTTGTTGACAATGGCTCTGGCATGTGCAAAGCTGGCTTTGCGGGAGACGATGCCCCTCGGGCCATCTTCCCCTCCATTGTTGGGTGCCCCAGACATCAGGGTGTGATGGTGGGTATGGGCCAGAAAGACAGCTACGTGGGGGATGAGGCTCAGAGCAAGAGAGGTATTCTGACCCTGAAGTACCCCATTGAACATGGTATTGTCACCAACTGGGATGACATGGAGAAGATCTGGCATCATACTTTCTACAATGAGCTCCGTGTGGCCCCTGAAGAGCACCCTGTGCTGCTCACAGAAGCCCCCCTGAACCCCAAAGCCAACAGAGAGAGGATGGCTCAGATTATGTTTGAGACCTTCAACACCCCAGCCATGTACGTTGCCATCCAGGCTGTTCTGTCCCTGTATGCCTCTGGTCGTACCACTGGTATTGTGATGGACTCCGGTGATGGTGTGACCCACACTGTGCCCATCTATGAAGGTTATGCCCTTCCCCATGCCATTCTCCGTCTGGATCTGGCTCTCCGTGATCTGACGGACTACCTCATGAAGATCCTGACTGAGAGAGGGTACAGTTTCACTACCACAGCTGAGAGGGAAATCGTGCGTGACATCAAGGAGAAGCTGTGTTACGTCGCCCTAGACTTTGAGCAAGAGATGGCTACTGCTGCATCCAGCTCCTCTCTGGAAAAGAGCTATGAGCTCCCTGATGGTCAGGTTATCACCATTGGCAATGAGAGGTTCCGGTGCCCAGAAGCTCTCTTCCAGCCATCTTTCTTAGGTATGGAATCCTGTGGAATCCACGAAACTACCTTCAACTCAATCATGAAGTGTGATGTTGACATCTGTAAGGATTTGTATGCCAATACCGTATTGTCTGGTGGTACCACCATGTACCCAGGCATTGCTAACAGGATGCAGAAGGAGATTACAGTCCTAGCTCCCAGTACAATGAAAATCAAGATCATTGCCCCACCTGAGCGCAAATACTCTGACTGGATTGGAGGCTCCATCCTGGCGTCTCTTTCCACCTTCCAGCAGATGTGGATCAGCAAACAGGAGTATGATGAATCTGGGCCCTCCATTGTCCACCGCAAATGCTTCTAAATGGACTGTGTGTTTTTTTTTTTTGTCAAAAGGGTGTGACATGATAATTGCCCCAAAAAAGAGATGAGATTGGCATGGCTTTATTTGTTTTTTTTTTTTTTTTTTTTTTTGGTTTTTGGTTTTTTGTTTTTTTTTTTTTTTGGCACTTGACTCAGGATTTAAAAACTGGAACGGTGAAGGTGATGAGCAGTCTAAGTATGTTGGAGGCAAACATCCCCAAAGTTCTACAGTGCGTCTTCAGGACTCGTGATTGTACATTTGTGTGGTTTTTTTTAATAGTCATTCCAAATGTTGTGTAATGCATTGTTACAGAGTAATGAGCTCCATAAAAGGAGCTAAGTAACAAATCCAGATGGGGAGGGGGGGGAGGGGGAAGGTACTAGTTTTGCTTTACATGTAAATTAATGTAATCCTTTAAAAAAAACTTTTTGTATCTTCCGCCTTAATACTTGTTCCTTTTACTTTTAAATTGTCAGCCATATTGAATGGCCCCCTAAATTCCCTCCCTGCCCCCAACATAGATGTGAATGAAGACTTCACAGTCTCCCTGCGAGTTTTATGAGATTGGTGCCAGTACTTGGGGGAGGGGAGGAGCTTTACCTGTACACTGACTTAAGACCAGTTCAAATAAAAGTGCACACGTTAAAGAAAAAAAAAAAAGAAAAGGAGATGAGAGGGGAGGGGAGAAGAAGGAAGGGGAGTGGAAGGGAGGGAAGGGAGGAAGTTTCTACTCTCTCACAGGTTGTGTTTGTCCTTTGTTCCCCAAAGAGGACCATGATATCAAGATGATGACATGACATGCAGTTGACTTTGATGAAAGACCAAGTCTTAAACCCAGTTCATTCACTCTGGAGCTCATAGATAAGACAACAGGTCCCTGCCTTCCTAGAACAGAGTAAATGTAAGTACTAAATAGTAAACTGTTCCTCTTTTAGCCAGCAACCCTGAGGGTCTTCCCCTTGAGGCTTTTTTATATTATTATTAAAGGGGCTATCCTTTGTTCTTGTTATTATATCCATCCTTCATTGCCTGAAGAACACCATGCCATCAGAGAAACGATGCCATGACTTGCACTTGACTTTGTTTTGAGTGAAGGGGGACTGTGCAAGGTCACCAGCCTCACTTTCTCCTCCAGAGCCATCCATCCTTTGAGTAACTACTTAAAGAGGTCTATTCATGGAGTGGGTATATCTCACTCAAAGTGAGAATCTGATTAGACCTTAGCCTCAAATGGTCAGTCTCCCATTGCATTCTGGGTCAACTCAGTCATCCTGATGAATATCTGGCTACTGGACCCAGATGACTGAGGAGGAGAAATTGAGACTGGTGTCCTTGCACAGCCCTCCCTCACTCCTATAATGAGTAATGTAAACAAAGGAATTTCTCTCAGCTGAATCAACACAAGGTGTTGTCTGTATTGAATATCTCTTGTCATGTAACAGAGAAGTAAATAATTTTGTCAACTGTTGAATGACCTAAAAGCACTTCATTCAGTTCCAGTCATGCCCTAAATTACAAAGGGACTATAATGAATCAGGCCCAACCCATCACAATCCAGAATATAGGTGAAATTCAAAATAACAACAAGCCCTTGTGTTAAGTACACCTTCCATTTCCCCATCTCCATTACTGCCATCTTTAATTTGGTAGGCATGGTTTAATGAATTTATTTTTGTATTTTTCATTTAAACATAAAATAAGAAAAGACAGAAGAAACATTTAAATATTAAAACTAAAATAATACCCAATAAGTAAAAAAAAATTGCCATGTGCACAGCAGAACATTGGAGAAGATTGAAAATATACAGTAATAAATTTCCATTTCAAGAAAGTCTATATAATGAATACTATGCATTGTGTTGAGTCTTAACAAATGTATATCCCCATCAGGTAACATGGTGAAAAGATTCTAACCAAATTTGTATAGCTTGGAGAGGAATGGACCAGAGATTAGTTCCTAAGGCTTCTAGGGATACTATCTTAATATTATACCCCAAATAAGTAAATATAATTTTAAATATTCAGCAAATTGAAGTAAACATATCTATAAATAAGTGTTCCTGTGTTTTTCTTGATGAGTTTTCCTACCTCCTCAATCTACAAGAAGTTAGCTCTTTTCCCCATAGAGAGAGAGAAGAAATGGAACTTTTAAGTAGTCACAGAGGGACTCTAGAGTATTTAAGCCTACTAATAATCACATATGATTTTGTTTTGTATTTAAATAGATATTTTCTTATTTGGAGGATAGCATTAAGAAACTGTCTTGATCATTGGTTCTTTGTTGCTTGATATGTGTTATAAATATGCATTGAATATATATTATATATACATATATGTATATATCTCAACAAAGTAAATAATTTTCTTCCTAAGTGTGCTGGGTTTGTTTGTGAGCACGTTCTCAGAAGCTTTTAGAACTCTGACAGATAAATTGTTGGACAAAACCAGCTCAAAATGCTTTAGGCATGCTTACTTGCCCCATTGTCACAAAGAGAGGTCATTTGATTTTCTGGGAAAAGGAGAGGAATGATAATCTTCATTTTGATCTTTCTTGTCCCTGGTAACTATTTTCATTCCTTACAGGGACTGGAATTATGAAACTGCTGAATTCTTTCTATTCCCCATCTTAGTCTTCTCCTGCCTCACCCTCCCCTCCTCCACTCATTCATCCTCTGAATTACTTTTTCCTTTATTTGACTCAAAAGGACACCTGTCCTGAAGTCTGCTGGCATCTTGTTACAGGAAAGTAAAAGCAAGGCAAAATACACAATTGTTTCTGTTGTTAGAATACCTGCCTGGCTATATTACTTTTCACAATCTGCAAGGTAAGTGGGGTATCTAAGGAGCAAATTGACAGTTATCAAAAGTAGACAGTTGATTGGTTAAAACCCCATGAAAATTAAAAATATATAAGAAGTAGGAATAAAAAATTGAAATTCATGGTGGAACATGCATTTGTACCTCCCCTACTGCACTCAAAAATAATCCCAATTACTGCTTTGCAAGCCACATACATCCTCCTCTGGTCAAACTGCTATGTGATTGAGGCTCTCTTAATGAAACACTGTAAGCTGAGGTTTTGACATTTCCATTGCTGTCTGAGGTCTATATACCCTGCAGTCACACAAGTCAATTTTGTCTGTTACCTCACCTACCCCAGAAAATGTCACAAGAAAACCATAAGCACTCCATATGGGGAAGAATATTCAAAGCAAATTATGATAGATGGACTTTTCTCATTGGGCAGATGTTCCCCTAGCCTGAGTCTGTTTCAGCAGGAGGTATTTAAAAGGTTACAAAACCCATTAAGTACATGTAGAACTGTGACAGCTGCACAAAATGATTGGGTAATATCCTCATGGTGCCAGGATCACGGATTCAGAACTGGAAGATACCTCAGAGGTCACCTATTCCATTCCTAGAATAAACTTGGGGAATCTGTGTCCTTAAGGCCACATATGGCCCTCTAGATCCTCAATTACAACCCTTTGATTGAATGCAAACTTCATAGAACACATCCCATTAATAAAAGGATTTGTTCTGTAAAACTTAGACTCAGTCAAAAGGCTGCATCCAAGGAGTAGAAAGCTCAAGACCTACAGTCTCAAGACAGTATGTTCCTCACCCCCAGTATAGAGTATTCAAAACTGAGTTATTCTTCTTGGGGACAAGATTTCTTATGATCAGCTTATCCTAAGAGGGAGGACACGTTTTTCTGTAGAGTAGAAACCAAGCATAACAGCTGATGGAGAATGAAGACCCACTCAACTTTTGCTTTTCCCACTTTCCTCACCTGTAAAATAAGGGGGTTGGATGAAGCTGTAAGTCTACGATCCCATGACTTTTTATTTAAGGTTAGAACCTCCTGGTTCAATGGAATTTTTATACTTTGTAATATGTGATTTCCAGAAGGCTTCTGCCACATTTTGTATTAGGTTATTTTCCTTCTACCTGCCTTGTTACAGAATATGAGATAAAGAGTCTTTACCAATTAATTTTGGAGCTTTTTATTTTTCCTACTCATGTTATATTCTCTCACATTTTCTTTCCTATCTTATTCAGCCCCATCCATCTCCAATCCCTCTAACCCACTTTAACAAACGTATTCCATTGTGTCCCATAAAATGAAGAGAGTAGCAACTACTCTGTTATCTATACTATTTTGCAATTACTGTTTCCTCTACTTCCATGTTATAATTGAAACCCAATTTTTTTTCTGAAATTATGCCATTTCCCCATAGTTCTCTTACTAATAAGACTGCCTTATTTTTTCCTACCAGTTATCTTACTACTACAAACAAATAACATGGTTGCAGTGTGAACATATGTTGGTTTCAACTAAGGAGCTTTGTTGGCAGTAGTTCCTATATCTACCTAGCAGACTGACCCCCCCCTTCCACTAAATGAACATACTTTTTTTCATGAAGAAAAACATCTTAAATTAGAATTTTTAAGTCAATATATTAACAACAGGAGCTCCTAGCTCAGTGCAAATATGCACATGAATTGGTTTGGACATCATTAAATTACTATCCTTATAATATTCTTAAAAATGTATGATGTTTTAGTTCTTGAAAGAAGATGGTACCATATCTAGGACCAAAAGAGTCAAAATGAAACCTGGCAAGTTTTAATGTCTATGTCTTATGGAGTTACCTTGTCTAATTCAAAAAGGAAAGAAAATGTCCCCAAGGTGACTTCAGAAATCTGAACATTTAAGCCATGTCAATCACCTCTGTTCAAGTCACCTCCAGGTGTTCTTTCTGCCATATCCTCAGCAACCCCCATCCTTAGTAAGAACTAACATTCACAGAACCACATAATATCTCTCAGGGAATGCTTTTTTCACAATTATCTGCCTGGCACATAGTATGTCTTTAATAAATACTTCTTAAATAATTATTCACTATCTCCCTTTTTTGGTATCCATGTTGCATTTTCTCTTACATTGTATTTCTACAATGTTATCATTCCCTCTTGGTTATTTGTAAGCATTGAAGGATGGACATTATTTCAAAAGGTAGAAGGAATAAGAAAGGGCATTCCAGGAATAGAGAATGACATGATTGAATGCATGGAGGGAGTAAATTGCAAAACAATTTTGAAAAATGGTGAGTCATTTAATTTGGCAGAATCATGGACTCCTTAAAAGGAATACTATGAGTAAAGACTGGAAAGATAAAATTAAGCCAGAATTTTTTTGAACCTTGAATTTGAATTTTACACAGTAAGAAATGGGACCATAAAATATTTTAAGGAGAGTAACATGAATAAAGTTGTTCCTTAGTAAAATTACTCTGCCAATAGAGCATAAGATAAATAGAAATAGGGAGAAAGTTAGAGACTTAAAGTCCAAATTAGAAGGTTAACACAATAGCTGGGTGAGATATAAAAAGTGCTTGAAATATAGTACTGCCACAGGACAATTCAATAGCCTTAAAACCACTAGATACCTTTTCAACATAGTCATCCTTCTTTACTTTTCTTCAACATGTGACAATTTTACCACATTCTTGGAACTCTTAAGTCTGTTTCTATGACGTTGCCTTATTCCAACTCTCTCTCTCACTTGCTCTCTCTCTCCATCCATTTGTCAGTTTTATTCATCTCATTCATAACATTTGCTTTTAATAAAGACATAAAAATGTCTGAGAAATCTATTATCTTATTATTGTTCTTTTATGATTGATATTTGATGGACAATTGTGTGCATGGATAAAAGCATTGTATGTTGCTTCTGCTGTTATTGATGCTATCTGTCATCATCTTCTTAGGGCATGTTGACCAAAGTCCTAATCATATTCAGAAAGAAACTGCATTTAAGTCTGCTGCTTGGATGGCTCAGAAATTTTAGATTTGGACATAGAAAATCTATTAGAAGACATCTAGAAGACAATCCAGCCCCCTCCATTTACACATAATGAAATCATGGCCCAGAGTATAGGACATGTGACTTGATCAAATTCACACAGGTAGTAAGTGGCACTTACAGGTGCCAAATGAATTACTTAAGTCCAGTGAAGTATCAGCATTTCTATTTTTTAATGCTTATTTACTTATTTTTAGTTTTCAACATTCATTTCCACAAAATTTTGAGTTCTGAATTTTCTCCCCATCTCTCTCCTCTCTCCCAAAACACCAAGCATTCTGATTATCCCTTCCACTAATCTGCCCTCCCTTCTAACACTCCTCCATTCCTTTACTCCCGTCTTCTTTCTTGTCTTGTAGGGCAAGATAAATTTCAATACCCATTGTCTGTATTTCTTTTTTCCCAGTTGTGCGCAAAAATAATTCTCAACACTTGTTGCTAAAACTTTGAGTTCCAAACTTTTCTTCCTTCCTCCTTCCTCCTTCATCCCCATTGAGAAGGCAAGCAATTCAATATAGGCTACATATATGCAGTTTTACAAATGACTTCCATAATAGTCATGTTGCATAAGACTAACTATATTTCCCTCCACTGTATCCTGCCCTCCATTTCTTCTATTCCCTCTTTTGACCTTGTCCCTCCCCAGGATTATTTACTTCTAAGTGCTCCCTCCTCCCATGTGCTCTCCCTTCCATCATCCCCTCCAACTGCTTATCCTCTTCTCCCCTACTTTCCTGCAGTGTAAGATAGATGTTCATACCAAATTGAATATGTTATTCTTTCCTTGAGCCAAATGTGATGAGAGTAAACTTCACTTTTTCCCTCTCACCTTCTGCCTTCTCCCCTCCATTGAAAAAGCTTTTCCAGGGGCAGAGCCAAGAAGGCAGAATAGAAAGGCAAAAAAAATGCAGGCTGTCCTCACAAAGCCCATAAAATACCTGTAGAGAGGGACTCTCAACAAATTTTGGAGCAGCAGAAGTGGAGAACAACAGAGTGGAGATTTCCAGCCCAGGGTGACCTGAAAGGCCCATGGGAAAGGTTGGTTGCACGAAATGCGGAGCTGAGTGTGGAGCCCAGGCACCTTGGCCATGTAGTGCAGTAGCGATGAGACTCTGGGAGGAGGACACCTCGGGGGTAAAATCTCTAGTCATAGCATGAGGTCTGAAGATCTCACAACCCACATGAGCCAAAGGTCAGTGACAAGGGACTTTTCAGCAGCGCAGGGAGGGAGAAGGGACTTCCCATAGCTCTGGGTTTGGGCAGCGGCCCACCGAGGCCACATCAGGCAGGCGGCAGCATATCTCACAGCAGTCCCTACAGCAGCCCAAGACCATTGCTGGATTTTAAAAACCCCTGGGTGCTCCGAGGGAGCTGGACTTTTTCTTGCACTGAATGATGGCCCAGCCCCCAAAGCCTGACTGAATCACACCCTCCCCCCCCCAGGGCTAGCTTGGCAGAACTGGAGGTCAGGTGCCTGTGGAGAGGAAACTCTGCTAAAATTTTGGGGACAAAAATCCCTCCCTGTTCTCAGACCACTGTACACACTTGATTGTGCCACGTTGGAGGAACTGATATCTTAGAGGTCTCCAGAATATACCCTTCTCTTGACAAAGGACCCAAAAATCAAGTAACTGGTTGAAAAATGCCCAAAAAGGGGAAAAAAAAATATAAGACCATAGAAGATTATTTTCTTGGTGAACAGATGTCTCCTCCCATCCTTTCTGATGAGGAAGAACAATGCTAACCTTCAGGGAAAGACATAAAAGTCAAGGCTTCTGTATCCCAAACATCCAAAACAAATATTCAATGGGCTCAGGCCATGGAAGAGTTCAAAAAGGATTTTGAAAATCAAGTAAGAGAGGCAGAGGAAAATCTGGGAAGAGAAATAAGAGAGATGCAAGAAAAACATGAAAAGCAGGACAACACCTTGCTAAAGGAGACGCAAAAAAATGCTGAAGAAAATAGGCTAACTCAATTGGAAAAAGAGGTTCAAAAAACCAATGAGGAGAAGAATGCTTTAAAAAGCAGAATTAGCCAAATGGAAAAGGAGGTTCAAAAGCTCACTGAAGAAAAGAGTTCTTTCAAAATTAGAATAGAACAGATGGAGGCTAATGACTTTATAAGAAACAAAGAAATCACAAAACAAAACCAAAAGAATGAAAAAACTGGAAGATAATGTGAAATATCTCATTGGAAAAACAACTCACCTGGAAAACAGATCCAGGAGAGACAATTTAAAAATTATGGGACTACCTGAAAGCCATGATCAAAAGAAGGTCCTAGACATCATCTTTCATGAAATTGTCAAGGAAAACTACCCTGATATTCTAGAACCAGAGTGCAAAATAATTATTCAAGGAATCCACCAATCACCACCTGAAAGAGATCCAAAAAAGAGAAACTCCTAGGAACATTGTGACCAAATTCCAGAATTCCCAGGTCAAGGAGAAAATATTGCAAGCAGCTAGAAAGAAATAATTCCAGGATTGTGGAAATAAAATCAGGATAACACAAGATCTAGCAGCTTCTACATTAAGGGATTGAAGGGCATGGAATATGATATTCAGAGGTCAAAGAAATTAGGACTGAAACCAAGAATCACCTACCCAGAAAAACTGAGTATAATACTTCAGGGCAAAAAATGGTCTTTCAATGAAATAGAGGACTTTCAAGCATTCTTGATGAAAAGACTAGAGCTGAAAAAAGAATTTGACCTTCAATCACAACAATCAAGAGCAGCATGAAAAAGTAAACAGCAAAAAGAAATCATAAGGGACTTACTAAAGTTGAACTATTTACATTCCTACATGGAAAGACATTTGTAACTCTTGAAATTTTTTTCAGTATCTGGGTAGTTGGTGGATTACACACACACACACACACACACACAGAGCATAGAGTGAATTAAACAAGATGGGATCATACCTTAAAAAAATGAAATTAAGCAGTAAGAGAGAAATATATTGGGAAGAGAAAGGGAGAAATGGGATGGGGCAAATTATCTCTCAGAAAAGAGGAAAGTAAAAGACTTTGCAGTGGAGGGAAAAAGTGGGGAGGTGAGAGAAAAAACATCAAGCTTACTCTCATCACATTTGACTAAAGGAAGGAATAAAATGCACACTCATTTTGATATGAAAACCTATCTTACAATACAGGAAAGTGGGGGAGAAGGGGATAAGCAGAGTGGAGGGGATGATGGAAGGGAGGGCAGTGGGAGGAGGGATAAATTTGAAGTCAAAATCCTTGGGGAGGGACAGGATCAAAAGGGAGAATAGAAGCAATGGGGGGCAGGATAGGATGGAGGGAAATAGAGTTAGTCTTACACAACACGACTATTATGGAAGTCATTTTCAAAACTACACAGATATGGTCTATATTGAATTGCCTGCCCTCCCAAAGGGAATGGGTGGGGAGGAATGGATGGGGTGAAGTTGGAAGTCAAAATTTGAGGAACAACTTGTATTGTTCTTGCAACTAGGAAATAGAAGAACAGGTAATGGGTTATAGAAAGTTTTCTTGCCCTATAGGACAAAAGAGAAGATGGAGACAAGGGAAGGGAGGGATGTTAGAAGAGAGGGCAGATTGGTGATAAGGGCAATTAGAATGCTTGGTGTTTTGGAATGGAGGGAGGGGATAAATGGGGAGAAAATTTGGAACCCAAAATTTTGTGGAAATGAATGTTGAAAAGTTAAATAAACAAACAATCAAACAAACAAACAAACAAATAAATAAATAAATAAATAAATAAATGAATGAATGGATGAATGAATAAATAAATAAATGAATAAATAAATAAAAAGCTTTTCCTTGCCTCTTTTATGAGATAATTCTTCCCACTCTATTTCTCCCTTTTCCCCAATATATTCCTCTCTCTCTCTCCTTAATTTTATTTTTTAGATATTATCCCATCCTGTTCAACTCACCCTGTGCTCTCTGTCTATATCTGTGTGTATGTATGTGTCTATGTGTATGTGTATGTGTGTAATCCCTGTTACCACTCATATACTGAGAAAAGTTTTAAGAGTTACAAATAATATCTTTCCATGTAGAAATGTAAACAGTTCAACTTTGGTAAGTTCATTATGATTTCTCTTTGCTGTTTACCTTTTCATGCTTCTCTTGATTCTTGTGTTTGAAAGTCAAATTTTCTTTTCAGCTCTAGTCTTTTTTATCAAGAATGCTTGAAAGTTCTCTATTTCATTGAATTACCATTATTTTCACCTGCAGTATTATACTCAGGTTTTCTGACTAGGTGATTCTTGGTTTTAATCCTAGCTGCTTTGACTTCTGGAGTATCATATTCCATGTCTTTGATCTCTTAATGTAGAAGATGCCAGATCTTGTGTTGTCCTGATTGTATTTCCACAGCACTAGAATTGTTTCCTTCTAGCTGCTTGCAATATTTTCTCCTTCACCTGGGAACTCTGGAATTTGGCTACAATATTCCTAGGAGTTTCTCTTTTTGGCTCTCTTTCAGGAGGTGATCATGGATTCTTTCAATTTATATTTTACTGTCTGGTTCAAGAATATCAGGGCAGTTTTCCATGATAATTTCTGGGAAATGATGTCTAGGTTCTTTTTTTGATCATGATTTTCAGGGAGTCCCATAATTTTTAAATTGGCTCTCCTGAATCTATTTTCCAGGTCACTTATTTTTTCCAATGAGATATTTCACATTATCCTCCATTTTTTCATTCTTTTGCTTTTGTTTTGTAATTTCTTGGTTTCTCATATAGTCACTAGCTTCCATCTTCTCCATTCTAATATTTTTCATAGACTTAATTTTTTGTGTATTTATTTATCTTTAGTTTTCTACATTTGTTTCCATAAAAACTTTGAGTTTCAAATTTTTCCCTCTTTTATCACTTCCCCCCACCACATTACACCTTGCACTCTGAGTACCCCTTCTCTTAATATGCCCTCCCTTCTGTCAGACCCCTTCCTTCTCTTTTCCTCTTCTTTTCTCCTTTCTTATAGGGCAAGTTAGTTTTCTATACCCCATTGCCTGTATTTCTTATTTCCCAGTTGTATGCAAAAATAATTCTCAACATTCATTCTTAATACTTTGAATTCCAACTTCACTCCCTTCCTCCCTCCCCACCCATTCCCACTGAGAAGGCAAGCAATTCAATATAGGCTGTATATGTGTATTTTTGCAAAAGACTTCTGTATTAGTCATGTTGTGTAAGACTAACTATATTTCCCTCCATCCTATCCTGCCCCCCATTTATCATATTCTCTCTTTTGACCTTGTCTCTCCCCAAGAGTGTTTACTTCTGATTACTCCCTTCACCCATTTGCCTTCTATTCTATCATTGCCCTCGTGTTCTCTTCTCTCCTACCTTTCTGTTGTGCAAGATATGCTTTCATACCAAACTAAGTGAGAAAGTCATTCCCTCAAGTCAAATTGGTAAAGAGCAAGCTTCCCTTTTTTTCTCTCACATTTTCCCTTTTCTCCTCCACTCAAGAAGCTTTTTCTTTCCTCTTTGATAGGTGATAATTTATCCCATTCCATTTCTCCCTTTCTCCTCCCAATATTCCTCTCTCTCACCTGTACACCCCATTTTTTAGATATCATCTCTTCTTATTCAACTCACCCTGTGTTCTCTGTCTATATGTGAGTGTGAGTATGTGTGTGTGTGTTATGTGTGTGTATGTGTGTATAATCCCTCAAACTATCCAAATACTGAGAAAAGTAAAAAGAAATACAAATATTATCTTTCCATGTAGGAATGTAAACAGTTCAACTATAGAAAGTCCTTTATATTTTCCCTTTCCTGTTTACCTTTACACACTTCTCTTTTTTTTTAATTTTAATTTTTTAAAATGTTTTACAATCATTTCCTTAAAGTTAAGATTTTATCCCCCCCACCCTTCCCCCAATACCCCCCTCCCTCCCCGTGACAGCATACAATTCTGTATAGGTTCTACATATACTTTCCTATTGAGCACATTTTCACTATAGTCATGCTATGTAGTCGAACTAAAATAAATGGAAGAAATCATATAACAAATCAAAACATAATACACTGAAACCCACCCACGCACAAACATGATCTGCTGCATTCTGTGAATGACTTCCATATTTCTTTCTCTGAGTGTGGAAGGCATTTTGCCTTAGAAGACCGACATTAGGATTTTTTTTTCTCTCAGGAAGTTCTTGTGTTACTACAAAGTTCCAAGTATACCAGAAAAAACTCTCGCCCACTGTGGTTGTTGCTGTGAGCAAAGTACTCCTGGTTCTGCTCCTTTCGCTCAGTATCAGGTCATATAAGTCCTTCCAGGCCTCCCTGAAGTCTTCTTGTTCATCATTTCTTATGGCACAATAGTACTCCATTACATTCATATACCATAATTTATTCAGCCATTCCCCAATTGATGGGCATCCCCTTGACTTCCAGTTTTTGGCTACCACAAAGAGTGCTGCTATAAATATTTTTGTACACGTGGGACCCTTTCCCATTTTTATAATCTCTTGGGGATACAGTCCTAGTAGCAATATTTCTGGGTCAAAGGGTATGCACATTTTTGTAGCCCTTTGGGCATAGTTCCAAACCGTTCTCCAGAAGGGTTGGATGATCTCACAGCTCCACCAACAATGAATTAGTGTTCCAACTCTCCCACATCCTCTCCAGCATTTTTCATTTTCTTGTTCTGTCATGTTTGCCAATCTTACAGGTGTGATGTGGTACCTCAGAGTTGTTTTGATTTGTATCTCTCTAATCAATAGTGATATAGAGCACTTTTTCATATGATTATAGATATCTTTGATTTCGTCCCCTGAAAATTGCTTGTTCATATCCTTTGACCATTTATCAATTGGGGAATGACTTGTATGGTTATATATTTGAGTCAGTTCTCTATATATTCTAGAAATGAGGCCTTTATCCCCGAGCTTAACCATAAATTTTTTTTTTTTTCCCAATTTACTACATCCCTCCGAATTTTGCTTGCATTGGGTTTGGTTGTGCAAAAACTTTTCAGTTTAAAGTAATCAAAATTATCCATCTTGCATTTCATAATGCTTTCTATTGTTTCTTTAGAAAAAAATTCTTCCCCTCTCCATAAATCTGATAAATACACTATTCCTTG
Source organism: Bettongia penicillata ogilbyi (assembly GCA_023548195.1). Lineage (NCBI taxonomy): Eukaryota > Metazoa > Chordata > Mammalia > Diprotodontia > Potoroidae > Bettongia > Bettongia penicillata. Next base: position 404,290 of record JAJHZJ010000733.1, read on the forward strand.
CTTCTCCAGTTTATTCATGGTATCAATCTTTATACCTAAATCATGTACCCATTTGGACTTTATTCTTATGTACGGTGTCAGGCATGGGTCTATGCCTAATTTCTGCCACACAGTTAACCAGTTTTCCCAGCAATTTTTGTCGAACAGTGAGTTCTTATCCCAGAAACTGGGATCTTTGGGTTGATCAAACAGGAGGTTGCTATATTCCTTGCCTACTGTGTCTTGAGTGCCAAGTCTATTCCATTTGTCTACCCCTCTGTTTCTTAGCCAATACCAAGTGGTTTTGATAATTGTTGCTTTATAATACAATTTGAGGTCTGGTAGCGCTAGGCCACCTTCCCAAGCATTTCTTTTCATTAGTCCCTTTGATATTCTAGACCTTTTGTTTTTCCAAATGAATTTTGATATTATTTTATCCAGCTCTAGAAAATAATTATCTGATAGTTTAATTGGTATGGCACTAAATAAGTAGATTAATTTAGGTAGAATTGTCATTTTTATTATATTAGCTCGGCCTACCCATGAACAACTGATGTTTTTCCACTTACTTAAATCTGACTTTATTTGTGCAAAAAGTGTCTTGTAATTGTGTTCATATAATCCCTGGGTTTGTTTTGGCAGGTAAACTCCTAAGTATTTTATAGTGTCTACTCTAGCTTTAAATGGGATTTCTCTTTCTATCTCTTGCTGTTGGACTTTGTTGCTAATATATAGGAATGCAGAAGATTTGTGTGGGTTTATTTTGTAACGTGCAACTTTGCCAAAGTTGTTTATTATTTCAAGTAGTTTTTTTACTTGAATCTATGGGATTCTCTAAGTATATCATCATATCATCTGCAAAGAGTGATAACTTAGTTTCTTCTTTGGCTATTTTTATTCCTTCAATTTCTTTATCTTGTCTAATTGCTACCGCTAACATTTCTAGTACCATATTGAATAATAATGGTGATAATGGGCATCCTTGTTTCATCCCTGACTTTATTGGAAATGCATCTAACTTATCTCCATTGCATATAATGCTTGCTGAAAGTTTTAGGTAGATACTGCTTATTATTTTATGGAAAGTTCCCTTTATTCCTATGTTCTCCAGTGTTTTTAATAGGAATGGGTGTTGTATTTTGTCGAAAGCTTTTTCTGCATCAATTGAGATAATCATGTGGTTTTTGTTGGTTTTGTTGTTGATATGATTAATAATGCTAATAGTTTTCCTAATATTGAACCAGCCCTGCATTCCTGGTATGAAACCTACCTGATCATAATTTATTATTCTCTTGATAAGATGCTGTATTCGCTTTGCTAAAATCTTGTTGAAAATTTTTGCATCTATATTCATTAGAGAAATTGGTCTATAATTTTCTTTTTCTGTTTTGTCTCTTCCTGGCTTGGGTATCAAAACCATATTTGTATCATAGAAAGAATTTGGGAGTACTCCTTCTTCCCCAATTTTTCCAAATAGTCTATATAGTATTGGAATTAACTGTTCTTTAAAGGGTTGATAGAATTCACTTGTGAATTCATCTGGTCCTGGAGATTTTTTCTTAGGGAGTTCACTGATGGCTTGTTCAGTTTCTTTTTCTGAGATGGGGTTGTTTAAATATTCAATTTCCTCTTCTGTTAATCTGGGCAATTTGTATTTTTTAAAATATTCATCCATCTCATTTAGATTATCGAATTTGTGGGCATGAAGTTGGGCAAAATAATTTCTAATTATTGTTTTAATTTCCTCCTCATCAGAGGTGAGTTCACCCCTTTCATTTTTAATATTAGTAATATGATTTTCTTCTTTCTTTTTTTTAATCAAATTGACCAAAGGTTTATCAATTTTATTAGTTTTTTCATAAAACCAACTATTGGTTTTATTTATTAATTCAATAGTTTTCTTAATTTCAATTTTATTAATCTCTCCTTTGGTTTTCAGTATTTCTAATTCGGTATTTTCTTGGGTATTTTCAATTTGTTCTTTTTCTAGCTTTTTCAGCTGCATACCCAAGTCATTGATCTCCTCTTTCTCTATTTTATTTATGTAGGTATTCAAAGACATAAAACTTCCCCTAAGAATTGCTTTTGCATAAGATTTGGTAGGTTGTCTCATTATTGTCATTCTCTTGAATGAAGTTGTTGATTGTTTCTATGATTTCTTCTTTAACCCATTCCTTCTTTAGGATTAAATTATTTAGTTTCCAATTGATTTTTGCTTTATCTGTCCATGGCCTTTTATTACATATAATTTTTATTGCATTATGATCTGAGAAGGATGCACCGATTATCTCTGCCTTTCTGCACTGGATTTTGAGATTTTTATGTCCTAGTACATGGTCAATTTTTGTAAATGTTCCACGTACTGCTGAGAAAAAGTTATATTCCTTTCTATTCCCATTCAATTTTCTCCAAAGATCTATCATATCTACCTTATCTAGAGTTTTATTTACCTCCTTAACCTCTTTCTTGTTTATTTTGAGGTTAGATTTATCAAGTTCAGAAAGAGGGAGGTTGAGGTCCCCCACTAGTATAGTTTTGCTGTCAATTTTTCCTTCAACTCCCTCAACCTCTCCTCTAAGAATCTGGATGCTATACCACTTGGAGCATACATGTTTAGTAATGATAATGCTTCATTGTCTATGGTGCCTTTTAGCAGGATATAGTTTCCATCCTTATCCCTTTTGATTAGATCTATTTCTGCTTTTGCTTTGTCTGAGATTAGGATTGCTACTCCTGCCTTTCTTACATCAGCTGAAGCACAATATATTCTGCTCCATCCTTTGACCTTTATCCTATGTGTATCCCCCCGTTTCAAATGTGTTTCTTGTAAGCAGCATATTGTTGGATTATGGCTTTTAATCCATTCTGCTATCCGTCTCTGTTTTATGGGAGAATTCATTCCATTCACATTCACAGTTATGATTACAATCTGTGTATTTCCCTCCATCTTCTTTCCCACCATTTGTGCTTTTAGCTCTGCTGTCTCCCTTCCCCTCTTCACTAGTATTCACTTTTCACCACCTCCTCTTGCCGCCTTCCCCTCTTTCTTTTAGCCCCACTCCCTTTAACTCCCCTTTACTCTTATTGCTTCTTCCCTCCCTTTTAGCCTCCCTCCCCTTTCTTCCTCCTTCCTCTCCCACTGCTTATAGAGCTAGTTAGGATTTTCTACTTAAGTTTACTGTTCCGTCCTTTAAACAAATCCGATGAGAGTACCTCTCATACAATGCTCATCTCCCTCCCATCTTTCCCTCTACTATGATTTTGTACTTCTTCTTGTGATGTAATTTGCCATTTTCTGCTTCCTCCTTTTCACACCTCCTATTACACTCCCTTCTCATACTTAAATCATATTTTTTATCATCATATCATTTACTTTATACCCGTTCCCCCTATGCTTATCTCTTTTATATTTCTTAATAGACGCACAGTTCTCAAGATAAACAGATATCATCTTCCCTTATAAGGAGGTAAACAATTTGCCCTAATTGAGTAGCAAGTTGTTCCCCCCCCTCCACTGTTTACCTTTTTATGATTCTCTTGAGACCTGCATTTGAAGATCGAATTGTCTATTAAGTTCTGGCGTTTTGGTCAGGAAAACTGTGGAAATCCCTTACTTCGTTGAATGACTTTCTCCTTGCCTGAAATGTTATGCTGAACTTTGCTGGGTAGTTGATCCTTGGTTGTAGTCCCAACTCCTTTGCCTTACGGAATATTGGGTTCCAATTCTTTCGATCTTTTAATGTAGAAGCTGCAAGGTCCTGTGTAATCCTGATTGTATATCCTTGATATTTAAATTGTTTCTTTCTGGCTGCTTGTAATATTTTCTCCTTCACTTGATAGCTCTGGAATTTGGCAACTATATTTCTTGGGGTTTTGAGTTTGGGATCCCTTTCAGGAGGGGAACAGTGGATTCTTTCAATGACTATTTTGCCCTCTGAATCTAGTACTTCTAGGCAGTTTTCCTTGATGATTTCCTGGAAGATATTGTCCAGGCTCTTTTCTCCATCCTGGGTTTCTGGCAGACCAATAATTCTTAAGTTTTCTCTTCTGGATATATTTTCCAGGCCAGTTGTTTTTCCAATTAGATATTTTACATTTTCTTCTATCTTTTCGTTCTTTAGATTTTGTTTGACTGATTCTTGCTGTCTCATTGAGTCGTTAGTTTCTACTTGACCAATTCTAATCTTCATCAAATTGTTTTCTTCCGTTAACTTTTGTATCTCCTTTTCCATCTGCCCAATTTTTCCTTTTAAGAAGCTATTTTCTCCAGTTAATTTTTGTACTTCCTTTTCCATTTGCCCTTTTAGGAAGTTATTTTCTCTAGTCAATTTTTGTACTTTCTTTTCTATTTGGCCTTTCAGGAATTTATTTTCTCCAGTTAATTTTTGAACTTTTTCCATTTGTTCAATTTTCCTTTTCAAGGAGATGTTCTCATCAGTGAATTCTTTCTTAATAATTTTAAAATCATTGGCCAGTTTATTGTCTATTTCCTTCTTCAGCTGTTCCAGGAGAGCTGCTTGTACTTGCGAGTAGTTCATAGTCCCTTCTGAAGTTTCAGATGGAAGTACAGTCTCAGCTTTGACCTCTTTGGGGTTTGTGTTTTGGTGCTTATTCCCATAGAAAGATTCTATGGTTCTTTCGACCCTCTTCTTTTTCCTGTTCATGATTTTGATTGAGTGTTGTGGCTTCTGGTTCTTTCAGTCAGAAGCCAGAGAACTTTTTGCTGAGCTGATGTGTAAAAAAGCTAAAAGCAGGTTTTTGTTTGGTGTTTCCCTGATCAGCCCTGGGTTTAGCTTGTTAAGTGTGGAGGGAGGGTGTGTCTGGTCACAGGAGATCTCCTCAGCTGAATTGAGGCAAAGGCAAGCTCAGAGAGCTGGTAATCCCAACTGCCCTATTGTCTTTCTGATTCCCCTGGACAGCTGAGGCAAGCCTATATGCTAATGCGTGTTCCCACCCCTCCTAGGGCTCCTCTCCTGGCGCTGAGGCTTGCCTGGATCCTGTGTGAGTTTTCTCTGCCCTGGGTCCTCTATCCTTCCTGTTTGCATCTGCCACCGTAGGAGGAATCCCCCTTAGCTATTTTCCTTGTCTCAGGTGTTGTGAGACTATTGGTCTCCTTCTATTTCTACTGATCTGGGATTTTTCTGGGGAGATATTTTATGGTTCTTTCACGGTCATCGAGGGGGGAGGAGAGAGATATTTACTGATCACTCCGCCATCCTGGCTCCCGGATGTTCAAGTAGGTGACTTACTGATGTTTGATCTTCGGGCTGAAGGTCTCAGGAGCTGCTGCGCTGATATCTGGCGCTCCGGCTCTCACTGACTCGTTTTGGCTTGTCTCCTGCCATGGGTGACGCTCCTCTGGTTCCGCCCTCCACTCAGGTTTCTCAGGTCTCTTCTGCTCACTGCGCTGGCACGCTGTCGCTGTGCACTGTGGGTTCATCCCCTGCGAGAACAGATCCTTCCCGTGGACCTTCCAGTCCAACCTGACTCCGAATCCGTCACCTCTGTCTCCCACTCCGATTCCGCACCTCCAAAATTTGGTCAGATTCTCCTTTCAGAGATACCTGGAGGAGTTTGTCCGAGAGCTTAGGTCTACACACTTCTCTTGATTCTTGTGTTTGAAAGTCAAATTTTTATTCTGCTCTGATCTTTTCATCAAGAATGCTTGAAAGTTCTCTCTTGCATTGAATGAACATTTTTTTCCTCTAAAGTATTATACTCAGGTTTTCTGGCTAGGTGATTCTTGATTTTAATCCTGGTTCCGTTGACTTCTGGAATATCATATTCCAAGCCCTTGGATTCCTTACTGTAGAAGCTGCCAAATCCTGTATTATTCTGATTGTATTTTCACAATATTCAAACTGTATCTTCCTGGCTGCTTGCAATATTTTCTCCATTGACCTGGAAACTCTGGAATTTGGCTACAATATTCCTAGGAATTTCTCTTTTTGGATCTCTTTCAGAGGGTGATTGGTGGATTATTTCAATATTTATTTTGCCCTCTGGTTCTCGAATGTCAGGGCAGTTTTCCTTGCTAATTTCATGAAAGATGATGTTTAGGCTCTTTTTCTCATCATGGCTTTCAGGTAGCCCTATAATTTTTAAATTGTCTCTCCTGGATCTGTTTTCCAAGTCAGTTGTTTTTCCAATGAGTTATTTCATATTATCCTCCAGTTTTTCATTCTTTTGGTTTTGTTTTGTGATTTCTTGGCTTTTCATAAAGTCATTAGCTTCTATTTGCTTCGTTCTAATTTTTAAAGAGTTGTTTTCTTCAGTGAGCTTTTGAAACTCCTTTTCCATTTGACTAATTCTGCTTTTTAAAGCATTGTTTTCCTCATTGGCTTTTTGGACATCTTTTGACAATTGGGTTAGTCTATCTTTAAAGTTGTTATTTTCTTAAGCATTTTTTGGATCTCTGTTAGCAAGATGTTGACTCTCTTTTCATGGTTTTCTTCCACAGTTTTCATTTGTTTTTCTCAATTTCTCTCTTACTTTATTTTCAAAATCATTTTTGAGCTATTTCATGGCCTGAGACCATGGCATATTTTCTTTAGATATTTTGGACACAGAAGCCTTGGCTTCCTCTGATGTTATGTTTCTTTTCTTCCTCATCTGAAAGGATGGAAGAAAATACATGATCACCAAGAATATAACCTTTTATATTCTTAGTTTCTCTCCCCCTTTTTTGGGCATTCTCCCAGTTAGTTATTTGACTTTTGAGTCCTTTGTCAAGAGGAGGACCTACTCTGGTGACCTAGAAATTCTCAGTTTCTTCAAGGTGCCACAATCAAGGGAGAGGAGTTCACTCCTTTCCTAACCTGCACTCTGGTCTGGAAGAAACAAAAAACTTTTCTGCCCCAAATTTGAGAGTAGTAGAATTCCCTCTCTACAATTTCCTTCAGGTCTACCATGCCCCATGCTCCTCCTCACCACAGGACAATGCTCAGTGCTGAGATTCACATCATCTGCTTAATTCCCTCAGGGGATTTAGACTGAGAATTCCCCAAATGGATGTTGCTACTCCTGCTGCCCCTGCCCATCACTGTCTGGGACTAGGGCTAAAAGAGGACCCAGCATCCTTCTCACCCAGTCGAAAAAGCCCTCTCACTGACCTTTGAAGTTGTCTTTGGCATTTGTAGGTTGAGGGATCTGAGAACTGCTGCTAGGGATTTTGCCCCCCAAGCCTGTTACAGTTCTGTTCCTCCTGGTGCTGCGTGGACAAGGCTGGGTTGCACTCTGTGCCCCCTGTGAGAAACACTACTTGTTGGTCCTCCAGGGTACCCTGGGTTGGAAATCTCCTTCACTCTCTTGTTTTGTGACTTCTGCTGTTCTAGAATTCACTGAGAGTCATGTTTTACTATTATTTTTTAGACTGTGGGAGAGGAGCATCTTTCTACTTGGCCATCTTGGCTCTACTGCAAAGCATCAGTATTTCTAAAAGTATAATGATGGGGACTTAATCTTTTATTTCATTGGTATATGTAAGGAAGAAACAGTTTACCAATGCAAGTCAGCACATTTTCATCAAAATATAGTCTTAAATAGTTACCTAGAATATCAAGAGTTTTGTGTCATGGGAGCACTTGAACCCTGATCTTCCTGGCTCTGAAGCCATGAATGTGACCTTTTCTTTCTCTAAATATAATAGCTGATATTTATAAAGCACTTCAAAGTTTGCAAAATGTTGCAGATATGTTTCTCTTTTGACCCTCGCAAACTCGTGGAACAAGAATTATAGATATCCTGTTCCCATTTTACAGATGAAGAAACTAAGATTCTATGTAGGTAAGTGAATTATCCATGATAGCATAGCTAATAAATTTCAGAATTAGTACTTGAACCCATATTTTTATCACTCAATTACCAACAATTTATTTATTATGACCTGTTGTCTATCAAGTTAGTAACCCATTTCATATTAAAGTAAATGGACTTTCAGACTACTTTTCATGTATTAATCAAATTTAGGAGATGTAATGTAAAGGCCACTGTACTTTGAGTCAGGAAGACCTGAGTTCAAATGCGATTTTAAATACTTCATGAGGGTGTGATTCTGGGAAAGTCACTTAACTTCTAAATGCCTTGACTTCCTCATGTATCAAATGGTGATAATAAGAGCACCCTCTTTGCAGAGTTTTTCTCAGGATAAAATGAGTGAACATTTATGAAGTACTTTACAAAACCTTCAATGACTATAATGTTACACATTATCATAATGCTTTTTGCATTCTTGCCTTTGTTATCTAAATTCTAGCATTAGCTTTGCTACTTACTTGTGAGATTTGGTATAAGTTATCCTGCTTCTCTGGTACTCAGCTTTTTTTTTTCTTTCATTTGTGGGGGAGTGGTACTATATACACTCTGCCTAAATTTTCTGCCCCAAAAATATATGCTGCCATGATAACTTAAATTTATATTAGCTCTTAGTCACCTTTTACAATTTTCTTTTCCTGGAATGTTATCTGTCAATCTCTGACCATAAAACTCTTAGTTATACTTCAAGGCCCATATCAAGCTTCCTTTTTTGTGAATTCTTCCTTGATCATCCCAGTTAGAAGTAATCTGATATGCTGTTGTCCTGTACATTTTATTTCCCTTTCTGTTCTGTCAGTTTTTTGACATTAGGGCAAGCCTCTGACATCATTACGTCTCTGACAGCGCCTAGATGCTTACATCTGCATGATGAATATATATTGAATAAAAGAAAATGCCAATGACAGATTAGATTTTTGACCAGTTCCTGTACTCTGCTGACTTGCCTGCACTTCTTAAAAACTCAATTTTGCTAGCTTTAAAGTATTACATATTTAATTTTATAGAGAATGTTTTTTTTTCATATTTTCACACAATCAGGAATATATGAATAATTGCCAGAGTTCACTTAAATTTCACACTGTGTACATGATCATTTTTCCTCTGTTTTTCCCTTCCTCCTCCTCCCCTTCCTGCTCCCCTCCTCCTTCTTCTTCCTCTCCTCCTCTTCTCTTTTTTCTCTCCTCTCCTCCTCCTTCTCTTCTTCTCTTCTCTTCTCTTCTTCTTCTTCTCTCTTCTTCTTCTTCTTCTTCTTCTCTCCTCCTCCTCCTCTCTCCTCCTCCTCTCCTCCTTCTTCTTCTTCTTCTTCTTCTTCTTCTTCTTCTTCTTCTTCTTCTTCTTCTTCTTCTTCTTCCTCTCTCTCTCTTTCATTTGAGGCATCTTCAAATCCATCCATCTCTTCAATCTGGCTCAATCAAAACTACTCAGAAGGCCAGAAGCCATTTTTTTTATTCTTATTTTTTTCTTTTTGTGGCTAGAGGTTTCTGATGGGAGACTTTACTTATGTTTTTAATGATTTAGGGAACATTTCATTAGAAAACTGCCTTTTCCAGTATAGTTTGGTGCCTGCTCTTCAGTGCAAAATGTTAGAGAGTTATCTGGAACATTGAGAGGTTACATGACTTGTCAAGGATCACATGGAATGAGTCAGAAGTCAGGAGTAAGAAGATCTCCTTAACTCCAAGTATGGATCTCTATCCATGCTTTTCCAAAAAAGGTGCACCACTTTTCTAAAATAATATTTCACTTTCCCCTATTACAAGTTAAAATGATTTTCAAACATTATTTTCATTATATCATGAAAATGAAATAATTCTATTCTTTCAGTTTTACATTCATTAACATCAACACAGAGAAATATATGCATAATGCTCAATGAAAAATAAAGCTTCATTTTTCATCATCTTATATTATACAATCTTTTAATGCTTGGCACATAGCAAGCACTTCTTAAATGTTTGTTTGCTGAATGATTAGAAAACTTTGGCAACCAAAATACTGATTTAATAACTACCTTTGTTCCAAGTTTTATGAGAAATTGTGAAGTCAAATGCACTCTTTCAAATTATAAAATATCCCTATTTTCTTTCATCCCAGTGCAAAAATGGCCTCACTACTGACTAAAAGAATATTCTCAATCCAGATATATCATTACACAAAATATAGATACATGATTCTGGCTTTATGTAGAAGCATTGAGAGATTTGATGTGGGATCTGACTTTAGGAGCAATATTCTACTGCTAAATTTGGTAATGCAAAACTCAAAGGCTACAAACCTTACTCGAAAAAGCCAGATTTCCTTGGTCTATCTGAAGAGCTTTGACACAGACTGTCATTATGTTGTACTGTCAGTGAGAGAGCGTTCAAGAGCAACTTTTGGAAGATGATGGCTAACAAACTTCTCTGATTCTCATGATCCCAATTACCTCATGACACATTTAAAGGATGAGAAGTTACTGATGGTGTGAAATGCAGATGGAGTCTTTTTACTACAGTCTCCCATGTGCACAGCTGTCAGTGCTACTTGAAACAACTACAAAAGATCCTTCCATTAATAAAGGAAGAAAAGAAAGAAAAACAATCTGTTCCAGGTTTAAGATTTGAAACATAACACTGTCCCTGTACAATTATATTGGAAGTCACTGTCATCTAAGGCTCAATTTCCTGTGTGTATTTCAGTACTAATTAAACTGGGTGGTCTCTGAACTCTTCCTCCCCACCAACCTGATATTCCTTCCACCTTCTCTATCTTGCCCTCATGTTATTGCCTTTCCCTGGGATGCATTCATTTCTCTTGTCATTCTCTCTGAACCATATCCATCCTTCAAAACTCAATTTAAACTTCCCTTCCTCCACAATGTTCATCTCCACTGATCTCTCTTTTCTCCGAGATCCTGCAACATTTATGACCAAAACAGAATGATTCATCATTCATATTCTATTTTGTCTCACAAAGCTTCTTATGTGTATGATTATTGAGTCTCCTATCAGATATGAGGCAAAAATATCACCTCAGTTCTATAGTAGACAAAGTTGCTTCAATGGATCTGAGATCTTATTCCTGTAGATAATGAGGAACATGACCCAACAAACAGCTTCACATCTAGTTGTTTCTTTCCTATTTATTCAAATAGATCCTCCACAGGGGATCCACTACATATGCTGAAAGTTGGGGAGTGTCTATTTAGACATATTAATAGTGAATGGACACGTTTCTTACTATACAAGTGAAATACAATATACTCACTATGGATTTGTCCGTTTATCTTTTCAAGTCCTCCAATTCTGATTCCCTGGAGACTTTGTATCATACTCAGTCACATGGAATTTTTAGATGATCATTGCTGATTAAAAAGTAGGTTTTGGTTTCATGAAACATCTTAACCTCATTGAAGGCATTGTAATTTTGGCAATTCACTAAATAAAATACATCTCACTCTCTTCCTTCTGAGTCAAAATTATCATTTACCTTCAACAAGCTGCTTCAACAGTACATGCAGGATATCTCAAATGCATGTTAACTTTTGGGCCATCCCTTCAAATATGCATTGACTGGGCAATATGTGAACCAAAAAATGACAAAACATAATATATAAATGTGGCATTTCAATATTAATGTTAGTGCTAGGAAATAATAAGCCAAGAAGAAAGAGTCAAAGGGGAAGGGGCATCTATAAAAAGGTCAAGAGAAGAAGGATGTAATCTGAAGTTCTGTAGCTATGTCTGCTCCCTTGCTTCATACTCAGTTTTTAATATTAAATTAAAATAAACAAACAAAGGCACTGAAGATATACTAAGTGTAAGGTACATGACTTTTGAGAAATTCTGCACTATCTCTTCTTTGTTATTAAGCTAACTGGAATCAAATGGGTAAAAAAAAAGCATTAAATATATGTTAGTATTAAAGGATTTGGAGAATTATTGGAACCTTGGAGATCAAATAGTTCAACTCCATTATCTGAAAGATGAAGAAACTAAGGTCTTGAGAGTTTAAATAATGTGCTCTGGGTCCTATATACAGTAAGTAATCAGAGATGGAATTTGAACAGTTTCTATCCTAAATCAAGGGCTTCCTTGACTATTATGTCTCATTTTGTGGAATTTTGATTCTGGAATAACAACCAAATTAAGAGAAAATATAGATCAAATTTCGCACTAGACACATAGGATAGATTTCATGAAATAACAGAGAAAATCAAATTTTAAAGGGATGAATATAAAGTTTTGCTTTTGACTTCAAAAATTTGATCACAGAAATATAAGATGGAGAAGACATGGCTAGATAGTAATTCCTGTGAAAATACTTGAACATTAAAAAAAAATGATAGCCAATGCAAAAAATAAACCATCAAAAATCCTTAGTTATGTATATGTGTATATGAAATAATATAAATGTACATATATGAACATATACATACTGAAGTATTCATATTAATATTACATATCACACTTTTTGTGGTAGTCAAAAATCTGTTTAAAAAGTACCCAATGGCTGAAGAATCTGTGGTTGGTGAATTACTTAATTATAGATTCAGATTTATAATGTGAGTGACCCCTCCTTCCAAGTTTCTGTCTTAGGTACTTTTCTCATTTGCCTTTTATTTTTCTCTATATTTATTCATCTCATTAATTTCTATGACTTAAAACATTATCTCTGTGCAGATGATTCCTATATCTATATATCCAAATCTAGTCTGTTGTGAACCACAGTCAGGTATGTTCAATTGCCTCTTTCACATCTCAAGCTGTATTCCTCTAGGCATCTTAAAGTCAAAGCATCCAAAACAGATCTTATTATCCTATTCCTGAAACACTGCACCATTTCTGTCAAGGGTAACACCATCATTCCAGCCATTAGGGCACCCATCACTCGTGTCATCCTCATCAGTCACTCTCACTCACCACACATATCTTATCCCTTGCCAAATATTGTGGTTTTTCCTTCGTAATATCTCTCCTATAAATCCTCCTAGTTATTGATACCTTTTCCTTTCAGATTACTTTTCATATACTCTGTATGTGTCATGTATGTACCTAGGTATATACATGCTTTCTCCTCCCAAAAAATGTAAGCTCCTTGAGGACAGGAGCTATTCTTTTGCCTTTTAAAAGGTATTCTTAATGTTTAACTTACTCTGACACATAGTAAGTGTTTAATAAACGATTGTTGACTGAATGAATAAAATACTATCTCATCATAAGAATTGAAAAAGTGAGAAATTCAGAGAATATGTAAAGACCTATGTGAAGTAATGATGGGATTTTTAAACAGTGCCAAGAAAAGAACAAACATATACTACAGTAGCTTTAATGAAAACATTTAAATATAAAACACCTAAACTATAATTAAATGTGAAATAACTGATCTCAGTACTAGGGAATCGATAAAAAATCATGCCCCCTTTCTGTAGGGAGGTGGAGAACCATAGATATTCCATATATTCCATATATGATCACATATATTGTGATCAATGTATAATACTATAGTATTGCATCACAATCATGTTTTTCTTAAGTATTTTTTCTTTATTTTGAGGAAACAACTAATAAGAAGAGAAAGATATATGAAGATTGACTTTTTTAAAAAAAATCATGTAAATAAAACCTTAAAGAAAAGAAAAAAATACATAATTGAGAACTTAACATGAACTACAAGCTCAATGCAGTGTGATGCTATGCCAAAAATGCTAATGTGACCTTCAGTTGAATTGAGAGAAACAATGTATCCAGAAGAACTGTTGTACTTTACCATAATCAGATCACATCAAATACTGCATATTCAGTTCAGAGTGCCACATTTCAGGAAGGATATTTCTAATAATTAAGAACCGCTGCTGGGACAAAAGTAGCTGAGAGACTGAACCTACTGCTTTTTTACCTAAGTAGGCCATCTACTCTATTCTCACGTATGTGGTCCAAACTGATTTTTGTCCTGGGAAATCAGTGACTACCTGGGGAAATGGGATGAGACTCCTTGTCTCATATTATTCTTCCCATTCTATTGCTAATCCCAGCACCCTGATGAAAAACAGCTTCAGATTTATATTTTGTCTCATGCCTAAGTTCTCCCCAGAGGGAAATTATTAAAGTACTCATGTACAGTACAAATCAGGTATGAGACAAGTATTTATTTCTTTTTGTTTTTATTTTATTTTCTTATACACAAAAGAAATGCTAAAAGACACAAAGACTGATAGTATGAATTGATTAGATTAAGCAATCAATAACGCACAACTGTTATTACAATCTGCAAGAAAAATGAAGCACAAACATTGAAACATGAATCAGTTTGTGGGACCACTAAATATTTCATTTCATCTTTACTTCGTCCTGTTGTCCTTATGGTAGTCAGCTTTTGGCAAACAGAGCCAAGATTTGGGTTCATTCTTCTATCACAGCCACCTTCTTCAAGATGTAGTGGAGTAGTTTTGGGGGTGCTTTCTCTCTGTGTGGCCAAGCAGCACTGATTAAAGGACCAAGGATCTCTAAAATTGTAAAATTTACAAGGTGACCTTCCACCCTGGACAATCCTTATTTTAGGACTGATGTTTGTTTTCCTAACATATGTAAAAAAATAACAAACACAGAAGAGACAATCCAAAATAGAGGATCCATTTGATCTAGATAACATGAGTTTTAGCAGCCATGGCCACATAGTGGCTTAGTATGGACATAGAGCACTCTTCTCCCGTGTTTTGTGTCAACTGGCTCAAAAAAGCCCTACATGATCTAGTGCAAAAAGCTAAGAGAAAGAAAGATACAAGGTGTCAGTCCTTTTTTATCTTTTCATTTAAAAAATATCCTTTATTTTTTTTTAAATTATATTTTTTATCTTATTTTAAAATGAGTTCCAAATTCTCTCCATCACTCCCAACTCTTCATCACTTATTGGGAAGGCAACCAAATGATGTTATTTGTAAAATCATGCAACACATTTCCATGTTACCCATGTTCCAAAATAAGAACCATGACAACAAAAACAATAGAAAGTGAAAAAATGCTTAAATCGGCACTCATAATTCATCAGTTCTCTCCCTGGAGATGGATAGCATTTTTATCTTTGATCTTGTGGAAGTGTTTTGGATCATTGCCTTGATCTAACTAGCAGTCTCTCACAGTTGATAAATGTGACAGTATTGTTGTCACTTTGTACAATGTTCTCCTGGTTCTGCTCACTTTAATTTTCATTGTCTCTCATAAGACTTCCCAGTTGTTGCTTTCGTTTTTGGTTTGTTTTTTTCTGAAGTCATAGTGCTTGCCATTATTTAAAGCACTAGAGTATTGCATCACAATCATGTACCACAATTTATTCTTCCATTCCCCAATTGATGAGCAGTCCATTAATTCTAATTTTTTGACATCATAAAGAGAATTTCTATGAATATTTTTGTAAGAAAAGTCCTTTTCCCTTTTCTTTGATCTCTTTAGGATACAGAACCAGTAGTGATACTGCTAGGTCAAAGGGGATCTGTGGTTTTATGGCCTTTTTGGAGTAGTTTCCAATCGTTTTCCAGAATGGTTGGGCTAGTTCACAGCTCCACCAGTAGTGCATTAGGGTACATATTTTTTTTCATCCCCATCAGTATTTATCATTTTCTGTCCCTGCCATGTTAGTGAATCTGATAGACTCTGATAAAATCTGATAGAATCAGATAGAATCTGAGAGGTTGCGTCTCAGAGTCATTTAAATTTTTGTTTCTCTATTAAGGATTTAGAGAAATTTTTATGTGACTATTGATAGTTTTGATTTCTTCTTCTGAAAACTCTCTGTTCAAATATTTTTATCATTTATCAATTGGGTAATGGCTCTTATTTTTATAAATCTGGCTCAATTTCCACTATATTTAGAAAAAGTGACCTTTATCAGTGAAATTTGCTATTTACTTGTAAATTCCTCTCTTCTCTAGTTCCCTGTTTTCCTTCTAATTTTGGCTGCAGTGTGCAATTGTGCAAAAACATTTTAATTTCATGTAATAAAAATTATCAGTTTTATTTTTTGCTTCCTGTGATTGTCTCTACCTCTTTATTTAGTCATAAACTTTTCCATTTTTCATAGATCTGACTAGTGGGTTTTTCCCAATATTCACCTAATTATGATTTCACCCTTTATATAGAAATCATTTACCCATTTTGACTTCATTTTAGTTTATAGTGTGAAATGTTCTATGCCTAGTTTTTGCAAAACTGATTTCCAGTTTCACCAGTAATTTCTGTCAAATGGTGAGTTTTTGTCCCGATAGTCACGATAAGTCTTTGGGCTTATCAAACACTAAATTACTTTGGCCATTTACTACTGTGTAATTTATACTTTAGCTATTCCACTGATTCACCACTTTCTTTCTTGGCTGGTACTGGATTGCTTTGATGATTACTGCTTTATAGAATAGGGTTAATCCTTTTGTAAAAAGTCCTCTGAGTCAGAGGATTTTCTGACTCAGTGCCAATGAGGGGACTATTTCATTGTCTTCAACCATAAGGTCCCCTCACCACTGAATCACATGCAGAGTCAGACTCAGCTAGGGATGCTCTGTTTACGCTTTATTCACCACCCCCAGTAACAAATTGTTAAATGGGAATGAATCCAGGAGAGGGTGACCAGGATATTGAAGAGATTGGAAACTGTATCATTATGACAATCAGGAAATAATATTAGTCTGCACAAGACAAGACAGGAGAAGCATGCTGTTTATCCTCAACTGTTTGGAGGATTTTCATAAGAAAAAATGCCAGACTTTGTCTGCTGAACCCCAGAGGACAGCAGTGAGTGGAAATTTCAGAGAGGAATATTTAGTTTTATTATAAGGAAAAACTTCCAAATAATTTAAGTCCCAAAGGTAGAATGGGTGGTTTCAGTAGATTGTGGATTCCTATAATGTGAGATCCTCAAGAAGTGTTTGAATGACCATTTATTACTAGGTTGGTCTAGATACCCTCAGAAAATTCTGTGACTGATTTAAATGATGTAATCTTATAATTAGATTCAATTGGAAACTCCTTGAGGGCACAGGTTGTCTTTTGCCTCTTTTTATATCAGTAGACCTTAGCACAGTGCCTGGTGTAAGTAGACATTTACTAAAACTTTATTACTTAATGTTGTAAGTGCTGTCTGGGAAAGATGGGGAGTGCTTCAGCTCAAACAGGGGATGGTGTTGTAGAATTCAAGCCCCAAATATTGCAATTATAATACTTTTCCTAGCATAAGTTATTAAATCATTTGTGATAGCAAACAAAATCTAGATGCCATTACATTTTTTATGTCATCCAAAGCAACAATATTTTCTTCATTATCTCTGAAAAGTCTTTTTCTCCTCTACTTGAATTGCAGGGATTCATATAAACAGAAGAGGTAGGAGATCATTCAGTCAACAAGAATTTACCAATTATCTTCTATGTGTTAGGTACTCTACTATGTTCTAGAGACACAGAGAAAATGACAAAAAAAGGTTCCTGCTGATAAAAATCTAATTATTATAATAATACTAACAATATAATATTTATATAGCATTTTAACATTCATGAAACACTTCACAAATACTTTCTGCTGCCCTATCTCCAGGGCAGCAACAGCCACTGCCTCAGTGGCAGATGTTTCTGGAGCTCTCAGCCTACAGACAGTAGTGGGATCGAGCGCTTGATTTGGGTCACAGCCCGGCATGGTGGTCCTGGGGCAAGGGGGAGCCCTGTTATGACATAGCTGCTGGCTGCAGTGGAGAGGGAATTCTTCTCATTCTCCAAGGCAGACCAAAGTGCTTATAGTTGCTCACAGAGCAGACCACAGGCCATGCAAGGAGTAGACACCTCTCCTTTGATCATACCACTTTGGAAGAACTGAAAATTTATAGAAATATAAATTTTATATAAATTTATATAAATATATTTATATAAATATAAATTCTAGAAATATCTCAGAAAACAGCTGAACAAAATTCCTGAAGCTCAGGATTTTGTTTCAAAGTTCCTCCACTTAACAAAAAATCAAAAAGCAAGTAAATGTCTGAGAAAATGACCAAGTGGGGGAAAAATCAGACTACAGACTCTTACTTTCTTGGTAAAAAGATACTTTCTTAATTCGTTGGTGACAAGTAAGAGCAAAACACACAGCCAAAAGAAAACAAAATCAAAGCTTCTGTATCTAAAGTCTCCAAGAAAGAATATCAATTGGTCACAGGCCATGGAAAAGTTTAAAAGAGATTTTAAAAAGCAAGTATAGCATCATTTTTCTAGTTATAAACTCCATATAATCCATTTGTTGTTCCAGCCTGAGCAGTCCAAAGGGGATTCTTTATACAAAAACAAAATTAAAAAAATACTACAAAAATTAAAATAAAAGCAAACTAATTGTTCAGAAGTCTTCACTGCTGTTAGTTTCCATCCTAATATTTGTTGAGTAGTGGTATTCTCCTTTCCTTGATGCTCTTCTTTTCTTCAGTGTTACTAAAAAAACAAAACAAAGCAAAAAACCAAAACACTTTTTTATTGCTTATAATTAGTTTTTTTTCTCCCCAGCTCCTCATCTTTCTGTGCTTTAAAAGTTCTTGGCTCTGTTCTTACAAAACTATGTCATACTTCTTTATTCCTCCTCCATCTCCTACACTTGTTTCCAGCTTGTCCATAAGTCTTTTTCTAGCCTAAATTTTCTAAGCAGTTGCATCTACATCTTTCTTTTAAGTTCAGTTTCCTTTTTATTCCTTATTAAAATTGTTTCTTTATAGCTTCTAGAGCAAAGATGTTATTTTCAATTCTCACTAAGTCCATTGTGGGAGGGAAAGGACCTAATTCCCCTAAGGTCTCTCAAAAGATAAAGAAATTAAATTTATAATCTTTTTAAAGAGATTATGTGAGTTTTACTTTAACTACGGAGATCAGAAATACAGAAAATAGATGAATAATAACTGAATGGGACCTAGGTATAGGCAAGGATATCATTTTCCATTTAACATAGAAGTCTCTCTGATTCTCTATCTGTAAATTGTATTCAGGTCACAATTCCAGCATGAAGGCACTGAAAAGAAAAACAAGAAAAACAACACCATAGAATTGGAACATTCATTTCTATTCACTATGTTTAATTACTGACCTTGCCTTTGGTTTATTGGGTGACCTTGGGCAAATTTGCTTAACCTCACAGAATTTTGGATTCTTCCTGCCAAGTTTCACTTTCTCATCATTCAAAGAGGCACTATAATCCAGTCTCTTCCAGGAGGCCACTTCAGGAAAATTAGAAGAAAAATTGTTGTTCTCCTCCAATATGCAACTCTAACATTTGCTCTTCCTTCAGCATCTTCCTAGGTATACCATCTAATTGTATTCTTTCAAGATAAATGTATCTTTCTTATGATTTATAGGTTTACTTAATAGTTTTTTGGTCTGTTTTGAATACCTATGTCTAAATTCCATTCAGAATTAATCTACTACCGGATTAAACAACCTCAGAAGAAGATGTGTGCTATTTTAGCATGAGGTTTTAAGAGATGAAGACTGCTGAAGAGGTTATTCATTGACTGGGTATGTGTCTATGCAGAACTGCAGACAACATATGATGACTTGGAAAAGTTACTGAATATATAGGAGGTAAACATGGTGCTGGATTCGGAGTCAAGGAGACCTGGGTTCCAATCTTTGTTAACTGTATGGCTGTGGGAAAGTCACTTTGTTTACCAGCTTCAGTTTTCTCATATATAAAATAAGGATAATAATATCCATAGCATGCTCTTCATAGGAATATTGTGAGCCTCATATGTATTCAAAATGCTTCATAGACCTTAAAGTATTACATACAGATCAGCTATTAATATTGAAAAAAAATGCTGGATAAAAGCAGTATATATGGATTTCTCATTGACCCACAAAGAAGAAAAGGATTAGATACTTAAGAATTAAAAATAATACTTAGAGAAAACAGGTTCTACAAACTTTGCCAAGAGAGCTTTAGTTGACAGAGCCTTACATATAGAGTAGGTTCTTGGAGAATCTGTAAGTGTGAGGGTACTGTGAACTCTGGCATGCAAGAAATATTAGAGAACAACTAAGAAGATGTGACCAAGGACTTAGCTACCTCCAGCCCCCTGACGTGATATCACCATTGCCCAGCCTTTGAGTATATGTGACATGTTCAAAGTTCTATAAAGTTACAATAGAGCCCAATGCATGAGATATGTTCTAGGGACACATGATGCACTGGAACACAAATATAAACATAAAGGGATGATTTTCCCGGTAATCAGATTCTCTCTCTTTAATAGCACATTTTTACATGTAAAAACATACTTTTTAAGACTCTTTTTTTTTAAATTTCAAGATTCAAATTCTTCCTTACATCCTCATCATTCCATCTCTAAACTAGTAAGAAAGTTGATGCATGTTATGTATGTGCAAACATGTAACACATATTTCACATTATTCATGTTGTGAAAGAAGAAACTGTGTAAAAAGAGAACCATGATAAACTAAGGAAAATGAAAATAGTGTGCTCTGATTTGCATTCAGTGCCCATCAGTTCTTTCTTCAGATGTAGAAAGTGTTTTCCATTGTGAGTCCTTTGGAAGTGTCTTTAATTATTGTGTTGCTGAGAAGAACTTATGTTTTTCACAGTTGATCATCACATAATGTTGCTGATACTAGGTACAATTCTACTTACTTCAGTTTGAATCAGTTTATGCAAGCCTTTCCAGATATTCTGAAGTATGCCTGCTCATCATTTCTTATAGCACATTAGTACTCCATTAAATTCAAACACCATAACTTGTTCAGCTATTCTCTAATTAATAGGCATCCTCTTAATTTCCAATTCTTTGCCACCACAAAACGAGTTGCTATAAATATTTTTGTACATGTAGCACCTTTTCCCTTCTAAAAGAATCTCTTTGGGATACAGACCTAGTAGTATTATTATTATTGGATCAAAGAGTATGCACAATTTAGTTTCCCTTTAGGAATGGTTCCAGATTACTGTACAGAATGATTAGATCAGTTCACAACCTTACCAAAAGTGCAATAGTATCTTAATTTTCCTACATCCTCTCTATCATTTATCATTTTACTTTTCTGTGATAGTAACCATTCTGATAGGTGTGAAGTAGTAGTGCTTTATTTTAATTTTCATTTTTCTAATCAATAGTGATTTAAGGCATTTCTTTGTATGATTAGAGACAGCTTAGATTTTTTTCATCTGAGAATTGCCTGGTCAGTCCTTTGGGCATTTATCAATTGGGAAGTGATTTGCATTCCTATAAATATGATTTAGTTTTCTAAATATTTGAGGAATGAGGTTTTTATCAGAGATACTTGCTATAAAGATTGGTCCTCAGCTTTCTACTTTCCTTCTAATCCTGGTTGCATTGGTTTTGTTTGTGCAAAACCTTTTTTAATATAACATAATCAAAAGGGATCATTCTTATATTTCATAATACTCTCTGTCTCTTGATTGGTCATAAATTCTTCCCTTCTCCATGGATTTGGCAGGTAAACTATTTTTCCTCTCCTAATTTTCTTATGGTATCGTCTTTTATGTCTAAATTATGTACCCATTTTGGCCTTATCTTTATATGTAGAGTGAGATGCGGATCTATGCCTAGTTTCTGCCATACTATTTTACAGTTTTCCCAACAGTTTTTGTCAAATAGTGAGTTCTTATCCGAGAATCTGGGGTCTTTGCATTTATCAAAGACTAGGACACTATGCTCGTTTACTACTGTGTTTTTTGTACTTCACTGATCCACCACTCTATTTCTTAGCCAGTAACATATATTTTGGGTGATTGCTACTTTATGATATAGTTTGAAATCTGATATTGCTAGGCCACCTTCCTTTGCAATTTTTCATTAATTACCTTGATATTCATGAACTTTTGTTCTTCCAGATTAATTTTATTGTTATATTTTCTAGCTCTATAAAATAATTTTGGTAGTTTGTTGGCATGACACTAAATACATAAATTAATTTAGGCAGAATTGTCATTTTTATTATATTATCTCACCCTACGCACTAGCAACTTAAATTTATCCAGTTATTTAGATCTGACTTTATTTGTGTGATAAATCTTTTGTAATTGTGTTCATATATTTCCCAGGTTTGTAAAATGGAGGGCGAAATTCTTTACCTAGCCTCATGCTGAAATATGCTCTAATGGTTAATTAATTCTTAGCTCTAAAATGGTTTGAAATCCATGGAGGAGTTATTCATTCCCACAACTGGTAGTAAAACAGGTTAGTGTTGAGTACTCATGATGCCTCCTAAGCATGAGCACCATGTATATTTCCATTAGTATCACAATAAATTAGCATTAATAGCAATTAAATGAATGACCACTGAAACTAAACAATGACTGGATAAACCCTACCCAACAGAGCAGAAAATTTCACAGAATTTCCAGGCATGGGGCAATGAATAAGGTCATGAAATCTCAATTGCACTCAAAGAGATTGCTGTTAGATTCATTGGACCTACTCCCCTACTCTAAATTTACTTCTCATCAATGTTTCTCTGGCACCAAAACATGAAATATACATCACTGCACTCAT
Organism: Bettongia penicillata ogilbyi; assembly: GCA_023548195.1. Taxonomy (NCBI): domain Eukaryota; kingdom Metazoa; phylum Chordata; class Mammalia; order Diprotodontia; family Potoroidae; genus Bettongia; species Bettongia penicillata. The sequence continues at coordinate 426,602 of JAJHZJ010000733.1, forward strand.
CCTTTAACTCAGTATAGAGGTATTCATTCATCTTTTTTTTTAAATAAAACTTACTACAGGCAAGCAATGATAATGTCATACTTGAGGGCAAGGTTAAAACTCCTTATATCACAAACCAGTCCTATATTTTCTCCTAAGTTATAAGTCATCAGGTTTAAAGCATATTCCTGACACTAAAGTAAGAGGGAAGTAAGGAATAAGGGAGGATGGATGTTCATTGACCATTATTCACATGGATAACCACTCAGCATTGTATGACCATGCCACAAATTATTGTACATTCTTTGGAGGAAAAAAAATGTTAAATTTGGTGAGCATTGAGGGTAACACACTTCAGTTCACTGAGTACCCTACCCCCTCCTCTGCCCTGTTCAGTAGCCTGTGTTAATCCTTGCTATAAATTCAAGGAAGAAAAAAATCTTTTTTGTTCCCTGTGAATAATAGAGATCTTGCACCACTCAGAAAGACAAAAGCTCATTACGTGGTCTACTGTCTTCTTTGGATGCCATAACGCTCCCATGGACCCCTGTGCTTGTAAAGTTACCTTCACCTTCCCAGACTTGAGTTTTTTTCTTTCCCTTTTTTTCTGCTAAAACAGTGAAAGACAGGGCACTATGCCAGAAAATGACTGTGGACAGTGCTGTAAGTTCAGTGAAAAGTATTATGCATAATGCATCATTTTGTTGAAGACTTTTGAAAATAAAATGACTAGTTGGCCTCACAAATGCCTTTTCCAAGAGTTTTCTGCATGATTAGGAAGACAAGCACACTGTTTCTACTCTGAGAACTCCCTTACTTCTTTTCATGGCATGAGCAATTGCCCTGCTGCTTGCCTGGAGAACAGCCACTTGATAAGAAATAAGCACAAATCTTGAGACTGTTTCTCAAAGTTTCCCCATGGTAAGACCTCAAGGGCTACAATCCCAGGGTTCTTCTCTTTTGTAAATTTCTCCTTTAATATGTATTTACATGTGTGAGAATGAATTTTAAACATAAAATATAGTAACCTATTTATACTAATACTTAGCACTCACTTGCTTTACACTTTAATGAAGAAAAGTTTCCAATGCACATTAAGTTCGAGCAACCTGATTAATTGATATATAGTTAATTTCTACTATTCTCCCTGCTCCCTCATAATATGCATTGCATTTGACTCTTGAAATTAAAAGCATTTTTTCCCATTTAAAGTTTATAAGTTATTCCTCATTCTCATGGAGATCAATTGGAATCCAAGTTGAAAAGGAATTTTTTAAAATGCAGGCTTGCACTTTCTCTAGTACTTATAGTTTTAGAAAACTGCTTAGAGCATTGAGAAGTGAAATGGCTTGCTTAAGGTTATATAACCAGATATGAATCATGGGGGAAAAGATGCATAAAGGATGTCACTGAAGAAATGTGAAATTTCAAAAAGATGGGCAGGGCACATATCAAGAAACAAGGATAATTGATTGATAGCCCATGCACTGCAATGGTACTTCATCATGTCAAGAGGAATCAAGAAAACTTCTAGCATTATTAATGTTTCTTCTATAGTAAGTTCATGAAAGGACATGAAACAGAGGCTGACTCCGTGAGCAAGGATTAGTGGGCTAAAATCTGCGTCATTGAAGGATATATCCAAATTGATCACAGACCCATTGGAATACTAGAGTTTATGTTGCAGTAATGAGTCTTTCCAATTCCACCCTGCCTCAAAGTCCCGTAAGTTAATGATTGGTTCCTGGGTACAGCTAGTCATTTTACTTTCTACTAGTTAAATATATCAAAGAGCTCTTTATTTTACACTTCATAGACAGGTCAGTTATGCATAAATTGATTCTGCAAGAAGAAAAAAAATAGGTGTAATAATCCAAATCATATTTACTCAAATTATCCTTTGTTCATCTGTCATTCTTCCCATCTCCATGAAATGTTAAAGAAGGAACATGTAACTTTCTTCTTTCTATTTTATTTGTACTCTGATGGGTAAAAGCAAGAAATACTCTGAAAGTTTAGTCTAAACTGTTGAGGAGGCATAAATGATTATGTTTGCTGAAATAAAATGGCAAAAGAAAGCACACTAAAAAGAGATTTTTAAAGTAATTGGCTGATATTTATAAATTAGAAATTCTATCCCAAAATCTGATTATTGGAAAGAACCTTAGAGACAATCAAATTCCATTTTTTCTAGAACAGAAATTTGCTTTGTAATATAGCCAGAAAGTAATCATTCACCTTCCCCTTCAGTAACTACACTGTGGGGAACTCAACTTTTGGATAGCTATATGTAAAGAAACTTTTCCTTATATCAAATATTAATTTCTATTTATGCAATATCTACTTGTTTCCCTGAGGATGACTCTCTAGGGTCAGGAAGAATAATTTTAATTCCATTTTCATATAGTATTTGAAGATAATTATACCTTCATGAAATTTCCTCTTTTCCCAGATAAACATTTCTAGTTTCTTGGACTGATAAATGAAACTCATGCTTTCCATTTTTCTCATCATCTTGTTTGTCCCCCTGTAGATATGTTCTACTTTATCAATAAATTATGGTACCCAGAACTGAGCGTAGTACTGCAGATCTAGTCTGATCAGAGCAGAAATAAACCTAACATTTCCCTAATTCTGGCCACTGTACCTCTGTTAATGCAATGCTGGGGCATAGGAAGATAATTTGTTCCTCACTACAGTGAATATAGTGATTTCATTATTAACCACAGGAACAATTTACATGCGTGACTCCAAAGCTCTACATATGAGGGTATTATAGGTAAAATATGAAATATAGTATTTTTCAATTTATCATTGTTATTATATCATTATTAATGGAGAAATCCATGAAATATAATCTGAATGAAAGAAAAACATTCTTTAAGTACTTACTATGTGTTAATGCCTATGCTTAGCTCAGGGGATAAAATATAAGATTAAGGCAGTGCCCATCTCCAAGGAGTTTTTATCTTAATCTGGGATAAAACAGCTTAGGAAAGTTCTGAGTAGAAAGAAATGGGGTGACCCTTCATGAAAAAAAAAAGTATAGCTAGTTTAATTGTATTAATTGCTGTTGCAAGAACAACAAAAATCTAGGATTTAACATCTGTCATTCACCAATGAAATGATCAGGCCAAATTTGAATGAAATTGAAAAACAACAACCAGGGGAACAGAGATGACACTGAAAGTTGGGACACTCTTAGGAAAAGGGGAAAGCATGGTTGGAATCATGATGTCTTAGAAGAAGGAAGGTACAGATACCTTTCTGACAACATGCATGCAATTGCACTTCGGTAAATTATGCTGTTTTTACAGTTAAGAGTGAGTGGAGAGACTTGAGAGGGAGACCAAGGATAATGAGAAGGTCCAGATGAGTGCAGACAGAAGAACTTCAGTACTTCATGTCCTTCATTCTGTTCAGGGTGCTGCCTCTTTGAAACTATTGTATGCATCTTTTAAAGTAAACTTTTTGTTTTTCTCTCAGCTCCCCTCTTTTTCCCTCCACTAAAAAGCCTCCTGCCTGCCTCTTCTATGAGAGATAATTTGCCCTATTCCATTTCTCCCTCTCTCCACCCAATATATTTCTCTCTCACCACTTAACTTCATTTTTTTAAAGATATGATCCCATCCTATTCAATTCACTCTGTGCTCTCTGTCTCTGTGTATGCATGCACGTGCGTGCGTGTGTGTGTGTGTGTGTGTGTGCGTGTGTGTAATCCCACCAACTACCTAGATACTGAAAGTTTCAAGAGTTATAAATATTGTCTTTCCATGTAGGAATGCAAATAGTTCAACTTTAGTAAGTCCCTTATGACTTCTCTTTGCTGTTTATCTTTTCATGCTTTTTTTTCATTCTTGTGTTTGAAAGTCAAATTTTCTTTTCAGCTCTAGTCTTTTTTATCAGGAATGCTTGAAGGTCATCTATTTCACTGAAAGACCATATTGTCCCCTGAAGTATTATAATCAGTTTTGCTGGGTAGGTGATTCTTGGTTTGAGTCCTAGTTCCTTTGACTTCTGGAATATCATATTTCATGCCCTTCAGTCCCTTAATGTAGAAGCTGCTAGATCTTGAGTTATCCTGATTATATTTCCACAATACTGGAATTGTTTCTTTCTAGCTGCTTGTAATATTTTCTCCTTGACCAGGGAACTCTGGAATTTGGCCACAATGTTCCTAGGAGTTTCTCTTTTTGGTTCTCTTTTAGGCAGTGATTGGTGGATTCCTTGAATACTTATTTTGCCCTCTGGTTCTGGAATATCAGGGCAGTTTTCCTTGAAAATTTCATGAAAGATGATGTCTAGGCTCTTTTTTTGATCATGGCTTTCAGGTAGTCTCATAATTTTTTTATTGTCTCTCTTGGATCTATTTTCCAGGTCAGTTGTTTTTTCCATGAGATATTTCACATTATCTTCCATTTTTTCATTCTTCTGTTTTTATTTTTGTGATTTCTTGGTTTCTCAGAAAGTCATTAGCCTCCATCTGTTCCATTCTAATTTTGAAAGAACCCTTTTCTTCAGTGAGCTTTTGAACCTCCTTTTCCATTTGGCTAATTCTGCTTTTTAAAGCATTCTTCTCCTCATTGGCTTTTTGAACCTCTTTTGCCAATTGAATTAGCCTATTTTTCAAGGTGTTATTTTCTTCAGTATTTTTTTGGGTCTCCTTTAGCAATGTGTTGACCTACTTTTCATGCTTTTCTTGCATCTCTCTCATTTCTCTTCCCAGATTTTTCTCCACCTCTCTCACTAGATTTTTAAAATCCTTTTTGAGCTCTTCCATGGCCTGAGCCCATTGAGTATTTATTTTGGATGTTTGGGATACAGAAGCCTTGACTTCAGTGTCTTTCCCTGATGGTAAGCATTGTTCTTCCTCATCAAAAAGAAAGGGAAGAGATATCTGTTCACCAAGAAAGTAACCTTCTATGGTCTTATTTTTTTTCCCCTTTTCTGGGCATTTTCCCAGCCAGTTACTTGACTTTTGAGATTCCTCTCCACATCCACCTTGCCTCCAGATCTGCCCAGCTAGTGCTTGGCGTCTGAAATTCAAATTCTGCTTCCCAGCCTCAGGGCTTTTGGCAGGATCAGGGCTGCTGTTCAGTGTGAGATTAAGTTTAGCTGCTCAGGTAGGGGCAGGGCCACCTCATGGGGCTCACTTCCCTCAGGGAGTTTATGTGGAGACCTTCAAGAATGGATCCGAGCTCCTGCCTGCTTTGGGAGCTGCTGTCCACTGCTGCCTCCCCTGCTGCCTTCCAAGGAGACACCCCGTTCCCCTCTTGGCCAGCCATAAAGATTCTCTCACTAACCTTTGTGCCTGTGGGTGGAGGGACCTTCGTGGCCACTGGAGATTCTGTCCCTGAAGCCTGCTTGGATCTGCTCCTCTCAATGCCACGTGGTTAAGGCAGGGCTGTGCTGTGCTCTGGTTCTGGTTTGTGACAGACCTTTGGTGTTGGTTTTTCAGGTCTCTCTGGAACAGAAATCTCCACTCCATTATTGTGTGGCTTCCACTGCTCCAGAATTTGTTGGGAGTTCTTCTTTGTAGGTATTTTATGGACTGTGGGTTTGGAGCTAACATATGTGCATCTTTCTACTCTGCCATCTTCTAAAGAGATCATATGCATCTTTTTGAAAGAGCATTTGGTGGTTTCCTCATTCCCATCGGAGTGTTTGATGAAGCACTTAAGGAGCTTTTTAAGAGGAAGATTTTTCAGTCCCTGGAGGGTCAGTTTATTCTCATGATGAATCCTGTTATAACCTGAATAATTAGCAAAAATCACTGGCAATACATGCTTTTTATTCAATTTAGTTTCATGAACTCTAAGCTTTTTTTTGTGATGGCTTCCCCTAGTACATGGATTCTAGGTCGATGTCTTCCTAGCTGTTGTCCTCAGAGTTTTCACATGTGATAAAGTCATTTGATGCCACTTTCCTTTTAATGGTAAATATTGTCCAGGCCTAGCCAATATTGGGTCGTCACATTCCCCAGTGAGTTAGCTGTCCAGTTTTCAGTGTTGTTAGTTTTGGTTGGCAGATTTTTGGAAATTTCTGGGTAGCACCAGAACTTGAGCCAAGGGCCAGCAACTGAGATATAATAATCATTTTCCTTTGGTCTTGGAGAAGATCAAGAGATCTCCACAGTCATGGTCATCTCATTTATCACAGGGTTCCAGGAGTTACAGTAATTGGCTGTCAAGGTTCATGTCCACTGTCATCCTGTTGATGTGTCCCAGCTGGAAACAGTCTCCACTTTGAGAAACTCATAAAGCTCCAGCTTGATTTTCTTGTTATTCTTTTGCCCATTAGAAAGTCTCTTTCTGGATAGAATTTGAGGATTCTGGGATGGCTGGTCTTTAAGAATTAAGGCACAGTTGTCAAGTTTTGCAACCCTGTAGCCTATGAAGTTCCTGTTGCAAAAATGACAATTACATTCTTCTTTCCCCTTTTAATGTACTTTCTGTCCCACAAATCAATTCAAGGGACTCAGACATTGGTTAAGATAATGCCTCTCATAACATGTAGAGTTTATCCATAATTGTCTCTGTTGATGCTAACTTGGATCTGTGCAGAGCTGAAATTGATGGTTAACTGAGACTTACTTGTTGAATCACGTGCTACATTAGTCTGACCATTATTGCTGAGGGCCCTATGTCCTCATAACTTAAATTAGTATGACTGGCAAATAGTCACACTCTGATGTGTCAAGGCTAGCCTTTCTTTTCTACTAAAACTCCCACATCAACCAAAGGGTGGGCCAGGTTCAGGATGAGGAGTCAATTAATAGAAAAGTTTTAGATGATTGAGATTAATTTTAATCACTTGCTCATAGTAGTAGCCAAGATTAGGCAATAAACAGCCATTGAATTCATTAGCGAATATAGTCCAGCTTATCTTGTCTAGTTATTTCTCCAATGTGTTGTTTTGTGTAAATACAGAGGTAACAATGCCGGTCTTTGCACCCCTGTTATGAATTGCCATTGTGCCAATGTGAGAGGCAAAATTCATTCACTTCAGGTTCATAGCACCCCATTATAGCTCTGGTGATACCTTTTACAATGAAGACCCTGATCACCTTCAGGACTATATCTTGGGGAGATATCTAGTCAGACCACAAACTCATCAACTGCATAAAAATTACTTTGAACACTGGTCTCCAAGGGATTCCTGCCATGATTTCTATAGTAGCAGCTCTACCAATGCTGATTGAGATGACACCTAAGTCACTCCCACTATGAATGTATAAATCTATGCTAGTCAGCAAGATCCAAGGGTAAACATAATTCTCAAGGATTGTCCAATGAATAGAGTTTAGATTTGAGAAATTTCGTTATTTGTGCCTACTTTTACCAGGAAATTATAGACATCCTGATTAATAATGTAAATATCCTGCCTACTGACCTATACTTCAATCAAGTATAGTGGATGGCACAATCTGTACCATGGCACCTCTGCCAGCTGTCTAATTCTGTCAGAGCTTCAGATATGTCCTACCCTGATCAGATTTCTAATTGGCAGAGTCATGTGAGAGGCCATAAGAAATCTCTGATGAGATTAAAGGATAGTTTAGGTTTTTCCAGCATCTCATAGCAGATGTACTTGTTGGATTCAAAAGAGTTAATGATCACAATGAACTGCTGGCATACAGTGAGAGCCACATGGTAGCTCTAAACCCTTGTGCCCAGACTTTTCACAGTCAGGTCACCAGAAAACATTAGGGGATTATTTTCTTCACTAAAAAAATAAAATAGCATTTTGGTTAATACTAACTAGAACTATAGTGAATAATAAAGTCAGGTGAAAGATGTTTCTTACCATTCCCTTTTAGACCAAATAAGCTTATTTTACATATACTGCAATTGTCTAAACAGTCTGGGAAATTTTCTTCTGCAATTTCTTTTAGAATCTTGATTATATTCTTTAGAATATTCTGTTATGGTAATTATTCATTCTTTGTAAGTGAATTTAATTTTTTGTAAAGAACTAAAAGTTTTTTTTTTTTCCCGTTTGCCTGGTATAGTCTCCTTCTTGTTTGTTGAAATCCTATTTATCTTCCAAGGTCCTCTTCAAAAGCAATCTTCTCTCCAAAGCCTTTGAATTGAATTAAATTGAATTTTCTAATCCCCTATTTGGAAAATATTTTTGTCTCCTTAGATCTTCCATTACATTTTATACCTTTCCTTATATGTGGATGGATCTATAATTCCAACTATGTCCTTAATCCTTCCATTATCATTGAAAATACATCTTAATATAACTCCTCATCCAATGTGAGTCTTATCTATGCTTTCTCCTCCACAGTGGATCCACCTAATAATTAGAGACATTGCTTTTGTTTATTTAGTATCTCAGGAGGTCCAAGGCACCTGTCAGTTTTGCTAAATATTATGTCTAATATTCCTTAATTGACTAAGACATCTTCTGTTCATTTGGCCTGTCTTCAATAATAACTTTTATTCAATTTCTCTTAAACATATCACAATCATGCTTCTATCCACTTGAGCATACTGCTTTTTTTTTCCAATTACCTTTAGGTTATTCACAACTTAAAATTTTCTGAGGCTGTGGTATTTTATAATTCATAGACTTGAAGAAATGAAGAAAGACTGCTGTTAAGAAATTTTGAATCCATTTCTATACCTCCTAATGTATTTTCCTAAAGTATCTTCAGAACATAGGCTAAGTAGGCTTCTAAAATATTCTATCATATATTTTCTTTATTGAGCAGTTATTAAAAGATGACCATGGTGGTCTACAAAGTATGTTACCAGAAGCAACACCCAAATGGATTAGTATTGTATTTGATTATATTATTTCACATTTGTTTTCATTTCTACCCCCTGCCACCACCATCACCACCACCACCACCACCACCACCACCACCATCACAGCAACAACAATACAACTCACTGATAGATTGTAAACTCTAAAGGGACAGGAATCACAGGAATCACATTTAAATTAGCTTTATACCACCCTAAGTATCTTACATAAAACTTTAAAGTAGACTTATTTGATAATCATTCATGAAATGAATAAATAGAATAATGAAAGAATGAATTTCAAAGCAAATTGCATAAATCACATGTGTACTCAAATATATACTATTCATGAGCAAAAGTTGGTTAGAAGATAGCAAGAAATAAATCAGAGTACTGATGTCAAAGTCATTGTAGCATTCCAATTGCATTTCATAGTATCACAAATATTTCAGATTCAACACAATAAGCTCAATGTATTTGTATGATGAGATTTGAATGGACAATGTTATTGAAATCAAAGAAACAAGTTGGCATTGTCTTCACCTAGTATTTTTGACACCTGAGTTTTATTAAGCTTGGGGATTATTGAATTATTTTTTTCCACTACAAGTGTTTTCCATTGAGTCATAATGGAAACATTTATTTCAACACCTGTTACTATATTCATCAAAAAATTACTTTGTCCAATTTTCCTTGAAAGATCAGAACAAATAAGCCTTTGCTGTATTGGTTTGTCATGCAAAGTACATGACATAGTCTTTATAGGAACATTTCTCATTTTTTCACATATATTTTTAGAGTAAGTTCCAAAGAATCTTTATTTCATTAAAATTATCATCAGCCATACACAGGAAAGAAAAAAATATTCAATAACATTAAAAAGTTTATATTCTTACATGGGGAGATGATATTTGAAGCTCCTGAGCACTGAAACTCTATTAGGGCAGTTAGAAGTAGTACACAAAACAGAGGGTGTGGATAGAATTTGAATTTGATGTGATAATATAAAAAAAATTAAGGGTGAAAAAGGATCATACGGGGAGAAGGTAAAAGGGGGATATAGAATAGAGTAAATTACATCAAATGATGCAAAAGACCAATTACAGTAGAGGACAAGAAGGAGAAGTTGTTTGAACCTTACATCAGATTTGACTAAAAGAGGAAATAATATAAACACTCAGTTGGGTAGAGAAATTCATTTTACTCTCCAGGGAGGTAGAATGGAAAATAAAAGGGAGTGGGGCTGATAGAGGGAGGGAAAAAATAGGAGGTGAAAAATAAGGAAAGGGCACTGATAGAAGGGAGGCCAGGTTGAAGAAAGGAGTGATAAGAAGCAAAACACTGGTGAGGAGGGGTAGGATGAAAGAAGAGAGAAAAGTATAAATGGGGGGAAGTAGGATAGAGGGAAATGCACAGTGAATGACAGTAAATATAACTGTGAATGTGAAGGGACGAGCTCTCCCATAAAATGGAAGTCAGTTGCAGAGTGGGTTAAAAACCAGAATCCTACAGTATATTATTTACAAAGTAACATATTTGAAACAGAGAGATGCAGAAAGTAAAAAGCTGGAGCAGAATACACACACACATATACATATATATGTATATATGTGTATATATATATGTACATATACACACACACACACATATATATATATATATATATATATATATATATATACACACACACACACAAAGGCACACACACTACATATAAAATGTTTCAGCTGAAGGAAAAAAATAAAACAAAACAAAATAGGAGTTGCAAACCCGATTGCAGACAAAGTAAAATCAAAAAATACATCTATCTAATTAAAAGAGATAAGGAAAGAAACCATACCCTGCTAAAATGTACCATAGACAACGAAGTAATGCACCAAGTGGTAAAGCATTCCAGTTCTTAGAGGAGAAGTTAAGTGAGTTACAGGAAGAAATAATAATAGTAGTAGGGACCTCAACCTCCCCCACTTAACTAAATAAGTCTAACCACAAAACAAACAAGAAAGAACTTAAGGTGAATAGAAGTTTAGAAAAGCTAAATATTATAGATCTCAGGAGAAAGCTGAGTAGGGATAGAAAGGAATATAAATATTTTTCAACAGTGTATAGCACCCACACACACACACACACACACACACACACATAATCACAATGCCTCAGGGTATAAAATCACACAATTCAGTACAGAAAGGCAGAACTCTTAAGCACCTCCTCTCAGATTGTGATGCAATAAAGTGTCATGCAATAAAGGGTCACGTGAAGATAGATTAAAAATTAATTGGAAACTAAATAATTGAATCTAAAAGAATGAGTGGTTCAAACAGCGAAACATAAAATAAAAGAATATTTAAAATAAAAAATATCTTTTTTTATACTTCAACAGTGCTCTCATAATATAGATTAAGGTCTGAATTCTGATGAATTTATCTCCTTTACATCTTTTTTCCCCTGGTTTCTTTAAAGTTCCTGACCTTTTGCTCTTCCAAATGAACACTGTTATTATTTTTTGTCACTTAATAAAACACTTTAATTTTGTTTATTTTTAGTTTACAGTGTTTACTTCCATAAGTTTTAAATTTTCTTCCCTTCCCTAAGACAGCATGTGATCTGATATGGCTATACACATATATTCCCATTAAACACATTTAGTAAAATAATTTTTACAAATTTAATTGAGATGACATTGAGTTGTCATTTTTCAAATTAAGTTGCCCTGACTTCCTATGAACAATAAATATTACTTCAATTATTTAGATCAAAGTTTATTTGCATAAAATGTGTTTTATGTCTATATTCATATAATTCTTGTGTCTGTTTTGGCAGGTATATACTCATATATTTTATACTAATTAGGTATCTTAAGTGGTCTAAAATAATATTGGATAATATTGCTTTCTTTATTTTTCACTTTTGATTGAATCTTTTTTAACTTTTTTTGAAATTATAATTACTAACATTATTATTACATACTAAATTCTACTTCTACCCTTTATTTTATCTATGTCTCTCATTTTTTGTCTCCTGAAAGCAACACACCAATGAATTCAAATTGTTATTCTGTTTCCATTCACATTCTACATACAATTACTTGCATTTTTTCTTCTTTCTTATTTTCTCTCACTATCCTTCAGCCTATTTACTTTATCTCTCCTCTCTTCTCTACTTTACTTCTACCTGCTACATTGCTCTCCTATTCCTGAACCTACCCACTCCTCTGAGTCCCTCCCTTATCCTCTCCTTCAAGAGTATCCTGTTGCTCTCTTGTTTCTTTCTGAAATTAGAAGACTTCTGTAGACTTCTAGATATACATACTATTTCCTCTTTAATCCATTCCTGATAAGAATAAAGTTCCAGCACTACCTGCTCATTCACTAGTTGCCTCTGTATCAAGTTTTCTTTTTATGTCTCATTTGTATGAGATAATTACTCTTTTTATTTCTCCCTACATAGTTTTATTCTTTTAGAATAATCCCATCATATTCAGCTCAGCCATACCTTTCTTTCAAACCACCCATACAATGATAATCATAAGAATACTGCTAATATTTTCATATATGTGAAGTAAACAATTTGACCTTATTGAGCCCTTTAAAATTGGTCTTCAATGCTTACCTTTCATTTCTCTTGGCTGTTATATCAGATTTTCACTTAAGTTTTGGGGTTTTGTCACAAAATTCTGAAAGTCTTTGAATTTGTTAAATGCTCATTTATTATTTTTTTTCATTCAGGATTATATACTTAACTTTGCTGGGGAAGTCACCCTTGATCAGAACCTCAGAACTTTTGTTCTATGGAATATAGTATTCCTATACATATGGTTCTTCAATATTGTAGCTGCTAGACCTTGTGTAATCCTTTAGTAGCTCCATGATATTTTTTTTTCTTGTTGCTTCCAATATTTTCTCCTTAATCTGGGAGTTTTGAAACTTGGCACTGAAATTCCTGTAAGTTTTCCTCTTGAGATCTCTTTCAGATGGTGATTGAGTGGATGTTTTCTATTTCTACTTTAACTTGTTCTTGTTCTAGAACTTCAGGGCAATTTCCCTGATAAATTCTTTTAATACTGTCTCAATATCCTTTTTTTAATAATATTTTTTCAGGTAGTCTGATTATTCTTAGAATATTTTCCCTTGATTTGTTCTCCAGATAGGTTGTTTTTTTCTGATGATATGTTTCTCTTTCTATTCTATTTTTTTTTCATGCTTTTGATTTGTAATTTCTCGATGTCTTAGAAGGTCATCAGCTTCCCCTTGTCCAATTCTAGTGTTCAAGGATTTATTTTCATATGTTTTTAATTTTCTGTTTCTAGTTGGTTAACTTTCTTTTTGTAATTTTCTTGTATTGCTCTTTTATTTCAATTTTTTTTCCTCAGTCTCTCTTATTTGATTTTTAAAGTCCTTTTTAAATTCTTCCAAGAACTCTTTTTGTTCTTGGAACCACTTGATGCTTCCCGTTGAAAAAGAAGTGACTTCTTAAAAGCTCTATTATCTTCCTTTGGAAGTGAACACAGAAATTCTCTATCCCAATAGTAACTACCTATAGGTCAGTTCTTTCTCATTTGCTTACTTACATATTTTTTTCACTTTACTTTGTTCTTATCACATATTAGTGTAATCAAGTTTTAATCCCAAGACATGGGGAATGTGTGGGTCACAGACCATAAAAATCAGAGACTTCTCAAGGTAGAAGCAAAGCAGCAAGATTTTACTATGATCTCATGAGAAAGGGCATCTCCTCTCTGATAAGTAATCAGGACAGTGAGGCAATTACAGAAGGCAAAAATAGAGATTATATAGCCCTAATGCAGATCCCACACCTCTGTTGGCCTTTTACTCCCATTGGCTGGGAGGAAGGCTCACAATCTAAATGTGACAGTCTACCCTATGAATAGGAGGCAAGGTAGCAGTGGAATAAACAATAGACATTATGTTGAGGTGGATGTTGATGTAGCAACTAGTGGGGGTGGGGTTGTGTTATGCTGATATGGCAACCCAAATGGGGTTGTGTTATGTTGATGTGGCAACCCAAGGGGGGAGTTTAAGTTTCATATTCCTAAAAGTCACATGATTGCTGGGAAACAGAAACTTAGACTTAACAAGACCTGGATACTTGCTCTTATTTTCTTAGTTCTGTCAGTTCTGTCTCAAGATTCTCTTCTCCACTTCTAAGTCACATGTAGGGCCCCCAGTCACATTGTCCTACAAATAATTTTGCTCCCTGTGGTCCCACAAAGACTGCAAACTACAGCTGTCCTTTCTACCTGGCACTGAAACCAGGGACTTTACTCTCCTACAAGTAACCACAGTCAACAGGGTTCCTGCCCTTCACTACTGTACTTACCAGGTATGTGATAGCTCCTTCTTCCCACAGTCCTACCTTGACACTGGAAGGTCCTTAGACACTGGAAGTGTTCTCTTAGGCAGTTGTCAGAAACCCCAACCTTCAACAATGATGGAAAAATGAAAGTTTCTAAAAATGGAGGTAGATCACAGCATATTATTTTCACTTTTTTTTGGTTTCTCATTTTTTCATGGTTTTCTCCCTTTTTCTGATTCTTCTTTCACAATGTGACTAATGTGAAAATGTGTTTAACATGATTGTATATTTATAATCTATATCATATTGCTTTCTCTCTTGGGAAGGGAAGGAGAAGGATGGATAAACATTTGGGACTCAAAATCTAAAAGTGAATGGTGAAAACTATCTTTACATATAATTGGAAAATAATAAAATGTTATTAAGTGAAAAATAAACCTATCATCAACCATCATCACCTCTAGCAAGCATTTATCTGAACAGACACAATGTGTACCCTTGGCAAACTTTTCTTTAGTGTTATGAGTGATTAGAAAATACTTCTTTGCATAATTTTAGATTTCTTCCCTTCCTTGGAAAGAGGAATAATGATGTGGAAATAGTTGATTTTGGAGCTGGAGAAGCAAATATTACTGCTGTCACTTATATGTGTAATCTTAGATTAATCATTTAATATTTCTAGACTTGGTCTCCTCAATGGTGGCATGGAACAGTAGGAAAAAAAATAGTGGCTCTGAAATTGCAGGACTTTGGTTTAAAATATGTTTTGATGTATAATATTTATTTGACCTTGTACAAGAAACTATTCTTCCTGGGCCTCAGTTTCTTCAATTTCTCTATGCTGTCTGCTAGGTTTAGATCCATGATATTATCTTTAAAATGAGAAAGTTTGAACTAGATGATCTTTAATATTTTTCAAGCTCTGAATTTATTATCCTTACTTCAAAATTTTGTGTCTGCCAAAGACTTGATATTATTTCACCCTATTCATTAAATTATAAACCTACCTTACTTTCAGATTAAACTTCATCCCAGAAGTGTTATTAATTTCTTACCTTAAATAATAGTCCTTATTCCTTATGTTTTTATTTTCTGTCTAGACCTATTATTTCAGCAGTATTGGAAATTTTCCTGCTGAAAACTCTCCAACAATCTTCCATTTATCTGAAAGTCTCAGTCTTAGAAAGTTTCTTGGGGCACTAGGAAGTTAGCCATGGTAACACGCCTTTGTGTGTGTGTGTATGTGTGTGTGTGTGTGTGTGTGTGTGTGTGTGTGAGAGAGAGAGAGAGAGAGAGAGAGAGAGAGAGAGAGAGAGAGAGAGAGAGAGAGAAAGAGAGAGAGAGAGAGAGTAAGGAGAGAGAACAACTTGACCCTAGGTCTTTTTCACTCCAAGGTAGGCTATTTATTCACCTTGACCTGCAGCCATTTCTCCCCTATAGTGCAAAATAAGTTACACACTTATTACCACAAATGGGGTAAGAGGTCAATCTTAAAAACACAACTTCCACAAGTTGAAATATGTCAATTTATTCCTACTATAATCACTCCTCTTTATATTGACAAGCCTCAAAGAAAACCTATTGAAATGTTTTATAGTCATATCTTATAACTAGATATGTTATACAAGATAGATATTCCCTTAATGGAAAGAATTCTTGCAAAACTTGGCTATTTAGGACATTAATGCACAACAAATTAAGGTTCAATATTTCAGAGGATCTGTGATCTCATTGAAGTGAGGCGAAGTCAAGAAGCTTTTATCAATCACCTACTTAATGGTAGGTTTATTTTAACACCATCAGTGCAACTGGCAACCAATTCATACCCTCTTATTTGTTGTGATTACTGTCCATGTTCTCCTATAGAACCTATAGAGTTTCTATGCATTTTTCATCAGCTGCTCTGTTTGGGTTCAACTTCCTTCTCTGGAATAAGCTCATCACCTAAAATCTCATTAGAATAGACATTAATTTAATTTTGACAACCAACACTTTGTCAGCACCTCTGCCCTCTGATTGAAGCGGTGGAAGATGGAGGAATAAACTCCTCCCAAGGTCTCCTTTTAGGGAGGGTTCAGAATTTTCCATTCCTTCATTTGCCATCAGCAGCTCTGTTTGCTTTTGATTTCACATGCCCCCATGTTAGGTACCCTCCATAGGCACCCCTCTCCTTCCATGCCTTTTCATTTCCTTTTATGTATTATCTTACCCATTAGATTGTATAATCCTTAAGGGAAGAGACTATCTCTTATTTGTATCCCCAACACCTGAAAGGAATCAATAAATGTTTATTGCCTCTTGAGTTCATAAAGGTAGAGGGTAGCTTGTAAGACTTTTTGTTGTTGTTGCTGTATTTTGCATGAGCACTGAAGTTGAAGTCAAGGCTGAGTTCAAATCTGATCTCTCATACTTCATACATGTGTGACCCTGGGCAACCTAGCTAACTTGTATCTGCCTCATTTCCTTCATCTGCAAAATGAAACATATCACCTCCCTAACTCAAAAAGTTATTGTGAACATCAAATGAAATATTTTCAAAGTGCTTTGCAAATCTTAAAGCACTCTATGAATGCTAGTTGTCATTGCTATCCCTTGTTTTTATCTTGCTACTACTCCACTTTCATTTCCTCAGTGATAACCCTCATGCTACTTATATGTAGGTCATCGTGGGGGATTGAAAAATGTTTTTGTTTACTTGTTTTTTTTCCATTTATCTCTTCAGTGGCATTTGGGTCATACATAAAATTTATTCTTCACAAATTCTGGTGTTATAAGATTTCTGAACAGACAGAATCAGCATAAAATATTTTAAAGTAGTGTTTGTATAGATGTGTGTTACATATGTACATGTATGTGTGTATTGGAATATGGATGTGTGTGTGTGTAAGTCGATGGACTAAACCAGTAGATTATAAATCTTAAGGCATGTGATGACATGGAAATTGACATTTTTACCCAATTAGTTTTCCGCTACATGGAATGTGAGCCTGATTTATTTTGAGTAATCATAGGTCTCACTAAGGAGGCTTCAAAATGATATGGGATTTAATGTAATCAACATTATATTTTATAAACAAGAGTAGTTAAATGGCCTCATCATCTATAAGGAATTAACCCTCCATTGGCACAAAATTCAATACAATCTTTAT
Organism: Bettongia penicillata ogilbyi; assembly: GCA_023548195.1. Classification (NCBI taxonomy): domain Eukaryota; kingdom Metazoa; phylum Chordata; class Mammalia; order Diprotodontia; family Potoroidae; genus Bettongia; species Bettongia penicillata. The sequence goes on from JAJHZJ010000733.1 coordinate 443,799, forward strand.
AACAATACTAAACATTTTTGGTAAGTGTACATGTCCTAGTTTTATGATTATCTCTATGTTAATAAGTGTAGTCACTGAATGTAAAATATTATTCGATTTTGATCATGAAAATTTAGCAGTAAAAATAATATTAGTAATGAAAAACATTCAAAATGTTTATTTAAAGGACAAATAATTTTCTAATAAAATATTACTGATGGTAAAATTTCACTTATCTAGAATATTAATAAGCTAATTTTATATAGCATGTCACAGCTTAGAAAGCTGTAAATATCTTTTTTCTCTCATAATATCCCTGTGAAGTAATTATAACAGGCATTACAATGGATGAGAAAACTGGAGCAAAGAGCACTGAAGTGCCTTGCCCAGGGTCACAGATAGTTAGGATAAAAGGGCAGATTTGAACTCAGGATTTCCTAACTCCAAGTTCAGCCCTCTATTCAAAGCACCACGTGGATACTTCCTTTTGGTCAGATTTTCCTTAACTTAAAACATCTGGAGAAGGGTTGGTTTCCTAAATATTAAAGCTTATAAGCGATGATTAAAATGAGACCCCAAGTTTCCACATTATTTGACATGATTTATCATTTCACTAATCAGTAGTACAGAGATTCTCTCATTGGCTTCTTTGAGAGGATATCTTATAGAAGCCAAGCTTTTACATAGCACTATTTTTTTTTAAATCAGTAATAAAAACAAATTTTGAGGAAAGGAGAGGAAAAAGGTCAAGATCAAAGTTTTTTTTTTTCTTCTTTCTATCTGTCCAGTACATAGTAAGGCATACTTTACCTAAAATATTCCATTTTTCAGAATTTTGGATTTATGGAATTAATTGCCATTATTAAATGACACCTAATATACACTATTTATAAATAAAAATGACCTTCACCATAAAATGAAATGGACAAATACTAACATCCATGGGTGAATTCCTAAACATATAAACACTATAACAGGCAATAAATCACTTTAGAAAGCCAACTAGTCTTGGGATTGTTGAAAAAATCCAATGTTATATTAATTTTGTAGAAAGATATGTCTTTAAAATCTAAATTTCCATTATGTTTAAAATATATTTCAGTTATAGGAAAGAACCAGTCATAGAGAAGGGCAAAGTAGCATCTTGTGTATGGAGCAGCTATTAGACCAGTATGGTTGGAATGTAGAATGGGAAGAGGGGAAGAAATGGAAACATAACAAAGATTGGAATGGTAGAAAGAGACTGCATTATAAATAACTTTAAATGACAAGCATACGACTTTATATATGACCTTTGGATCATATTTGGGAATCTCTAAAACTAGTGTAACACCAATCATAGCAGTATACCTGAATACTGCTGCTGTGAGGGATTGTAAGGGTCTAATTGCATAGTATAATGAACTCTATTTATTCAGCAATAAATTAAATGTTGTTGAGTAAAGTAAAGCATAACATTCATAGCAACATCCTGAAGAAAATCATATCATCTAATACATATATATGTATCTCATAACACTCAGTAGGTCATATGGCACATAGCATATATCACTGAATTACCCAAGTTGGGTTTCACAGGCTAAGGTTTTCCCTGGCATGATGTATACTTAAGGGGTGACAGAAGAGACAACATCTTTTACCCCTAGTCACTGTAAGAGCAATCTCCTTAATCAATATATGAAGTCCAAGTAAAGTCTTCTCTCATCTTGACTGGAGGCTGACTTCCAAACTCCACAGCTCCTCCTCCATGGGTTGACTTCTTCCAGCTCTTGTCTGGGTTCACACTCAGGGAGCCCTCTATTCCTGCTCCTTACCTCAGCTCACAAGGACTGTTCCACTCAAAACTCTTCCTGCATCTGTGTGATAGCAGACTCCATGGATTCCTGCCACAGCTTCTGTTTCTAGGAAAACAAAGCTTAACAGGGCTATAACAATATTTGTATACATTAAGAGTCCCATCATCTCAATTCATTCTTAAAGACCAACAGGGCTTCTGTTTGAGAAATTAACACAAACGAAGAGTCAGAACTTGTGTATGAGAAGTCACCACAGACCAAAAGACAAGACTTCTGTCTGAAAAATTAACACAGACCAGCAGACAGAACTTCTCTCTGAGAAATCAATACAGATCAATTGACAGGGCATCTAACATCACAAACATTCTTTCTGTTAGGCCTCCCCAAAAGCAAGTTCCCCTACCCCCCAAGCTCCTTTTTCTCTCTCAGCTCTGCTCTTGACTGCTCTACTTTCTCTGAGCAATACAACATATGTATTTGAATTTTTATATGTGTGTGTATGTATATATATTATATATATATGTGTATATATATATATTTCCAGTCAAAGATTCTTGATTGATTCAATCAAAGACAAAACTCAATCAAAGGCACTTGATTGACGAAAACTCAATCCAGAATAGCAGCAAAAAATTTTACTTTGCTTGCTGTTTACAACTACTTAAGTACAATAGTGAAACGAATCTATTTTCTTTAGAAAATCACTTTGCCAGCTGTTCAAGGATGAATTGGGCAGTAATAGGTTGGGGGAAAGGAGACCCAAAAGGATGCTATTAGAATCTGTGAGAGAGGTGATGAGAGCCTAACTATGGTGGTGCCTCTGTGAGTAGGGAGGAGAAAGAATATGGAGAGCTATTGTGGAGATACAAATATGGGATGAGAGTAAGGAGTCAAGAATGATATCTTTCTTATGACATGTTGTGAATCTGGGTGACTGGAAGGATGGTAATGCCCTTAACATTAATAAAAATGTTTGTAACAAGGAGAGGTTGGAGGAAAAGATAACAAATTCTCTTTTAGACATTTTGAGTTTGCGATGTTTTCATAATACCCAGTTTGAAATGTCTAAGTAGACTGTTAGTGATATGGGACTATACATCTGGGAATCATCTGTATAGATACGATAATTGAATGCATGGAAGTTGATGAGGTTACTGAGAGAAAGAATAAAGAAAATAGAAGAGAGCCCAGGACAATCTTAGAGGTGTACTCACAGTTAGGAGACTTAGAAGAGAAGATGAATAATTGAAGGAGATTAAAAAGTGGTCAGAGTTGCAGAAGAGAAGATATGCTGAAACAAAGAGGACAAAGTATTCAGGAATGAGGGTGATTGACAGTGTCTTTTAAAGTAGAGAGGTAAAGAAGAGAATTGAAAAGAAGTGATTAGATTTGGCCATTAGAAGGTTTTTGGTATCTTTGGAGTCTACTCTTTCCAAAGAGGGTTAAGTGATAAAGTAAAAATCCAGACTGCAGGTTTACAAAGCATTTAAGAAGAGAGGAAGTTGAGTTACCTTTTTCCAGTAGTTTGGCAGAAAATAGGACTAGAGATACAGTATTTAGTAGAGATAGCAAGATCAAGGGAGAGACTCTGAGGATTAGACAATTTAGGCATAACAGTAGGCATCAGAAAAAGAACCTTCAGTAGAAATTGAAAGACTGGAGATTAGCAATAAGGGATGACAGTGGAATCGGGAATGAGATGGGATCAAGGGGGCAATTAGACATCCATTTTTCATTAGAAAATAGAATAAGGGAGGAAATCCTGTGAGAAAGTGATATCAACAGATCCAGAAGAACATTATACACAGTAAAAGCCACAGAGCACAATGACTGTTTTTGATAGACTTAGCCCTTCACAGCAATGCAAGATCATAAAACATTTCCAAAAAACTTGTGATGCAAAATTTCATCCACATCCAAAGTCAGAATGCAGAATAAAGCAGCCTATATTCTTCTTTGTTATATTTTTTTCATGATTTCTCCCATTTGTTTTAATGCTTCTATACAACATGAGTAATGTAAAAATGTGTTTAATAGGAATGCATGTGTAGAACCCATATAAGATTGCATACTGTTTTGGGAAGAAAGGGGAAAAAAGGGGGAGAAATTTGGAATTTATGGAGGCAATTGTTGAAAACTGAAAACAATAATTTGGAGAAAAAAACTTATATGTATCTGTGAAGCCTACGAGTGCATGGGAATACAAGTATTTTTCAATAAAGTTAGGTTAGAGAGAGGTTAGAGAGATCTTTTTCCTCTAAAGTAGGAGCTAAGACAGTAAGATGGGGTTGAGGATTGAGGAGAGAAGGTACTTGAAATGGCTATGAGCATTAGACACTCCTTGCATGTTCAATTAAGTAGAGAACCTTTTTAAGAGTTCTAGGACTTTAGAATGCAATTACTTATCTTAATCAAATTAGATTGGATAATATTTGTAAAGTACTTAGTACAGTGAATGGAATGTAGTAGGTTTTGAATAAATGTGCCCTTTCCTTTCAAATGAACAGAATAGAATCAGTGCTGGGATTGGGAATATAAAAGAGGAGCACAATTTGAAAGGGGTCTATGAGGAAAAGTGAATAAATACCAGATAGATCATAGGCAACCTTGGTTTGGTTGCTGAAAGGCACAGAGACTATCTTTAGTCTAGTTACTGTCATATCACCTTGCCTGGGTTAAAAATCAGTAAGAGTATTAGGGGTAGGATAGCCATGAAAAGTATTACAGCATTGGCATGAAGCAAAGGGGAGGATCATTTAACAGAGAGTTGGTGACACTGGCTGACACTGACTGACAGAGCTATGATTTTACAAGAAATATATCCTTACAAAATGGATAAAAAAGAAGATTGTATGGATTTAGAAAAATAGTTCAATTTTATTTTCTATAATTCCTATTACTTGTCAGTGGAAAGACTTGTGGTGGTTCTAAGTAGCCTTCAGAATACTACCAACAATGACTTCAGTGTAAAAAGTGGATTAAAAGATATTAAGGGCATTTATGATGGGATGAGGAAGTGAACCATCCCTGTAGTAAATATATAGATAAAGAAACTAGGATGAGATAATTGACTATGACCCAGGATATCAAGATCTAGGGATAGGGGAAATATTTTCTTTCTGCAGTGTTTTTCCTAGTCTGCTATGTAAACACAATCCTGGTCATTTATTCTGAGGGTCCCTAAAGGATTATACTCAGTTTTGCTGGGTATGTGATTCTTGATTTTAATTCTAGCCCCTCTGACCTCTGGAATATCATATTCCAAGTCCTTTGATTCCTTAATGTAGAAGCTTCTAGATCTTGTGTTAACCTGATTATATTTCCACAATACTTGAATTTCTTCTTTGTGGCTCCTTGCAAAATTTTCTCCTTGAGCTTGGAGCTTTGGAATTTGGCTATGATATTCCTAGGAGTTTTTACTTTAGGATCTTTTTCCAGAGCCAATCAGTGATTTCTTTCCATATCTATTTTACCTTCTGATGAAAATATCAGGGTTGTTTTACTTGATAATTTATTGAAAGATAATGTCTAGGGGGGCGGAGCCAAGATGGTGGAGTAGAAGGACGCACGTTTAGGAGCTCCGAAACCAAAGCCCATGGAATTAATGTAAAAAGAGTCCCCCATAACTTCTGGATCAATACAAGGTGTGCAGAAACGGAGTGGAAGAGATTTCCGTTTCAGGGAGCCCTGGAGACCCGTCCCCAGGGTCCATCGCATCCCTGAAAGTGGACCCCACCCCCAGCGCTGCTCTGGCCGCGGCCCCAGAGAAGCTGATCCGAGCAGGCTTCAGAGACGGAAGCTCCGGCAGCCGGGAAAGTCCCTCCGCCCACAGAAGCTACAGGTCAGTGAGAGAGAAGGCTAGGCTGGAGGAGAGGGGGAGCAGGGCATCTCCGTGACTCGGGCCCCCTCGGGAGGAAGCGGCGGTGGAAGAGATGGGGGCAGGAAGCGGCGGAGGCAGAGGTGTGGGCGGTGGCTGAGGCGGCAGCGGACCGGGACTCGGGAATCCCCCAGCAGCAGGCAGGATTTTCATTATGGAAGATTCCCTGCATAAAACCTGAGGGAGCTGAGGCTGGGAGACGGCCTTGCCCCCACCCGCTCCATTCCTGAAAGTCTCTACACAAAGCCCCTGAGTGATCTGAGCCTGGGAGGCGGCCCTGCCCCCACCCCAGCACCTGAACTAAAGCTCACTGATTGACAGCCGGCAGGAGGAAAGCCCATTTAAATCTTAGAGGCCAAGCACTAGCTGGGCGGATCCAGGCAGGGGTGGAAAGGAATATCAGAAGTCAAGTAACTGGCTGGGAAAATGCCTAGAAAAGGGAAGAAAAATAAGACTTTAGAGAGTTTTTTCCAACAAATGCAAATGATCCCGACCTTCGGATCTGATGACGAGGACATATCCTTGCCATCAGGAAAAGACGTGGAGGGCGGGGCCTCAGTACCCCAGACACCCCAGGGGGGTGGCAGGTGGGCTCAGGCCCTGGAAGAGCTCAAAAAGGATTTTGAAAAGCAAGTTAGACATGTGGAGGAAAAACTGGGAAGAGAAATGTCAGAGATGCAAGAAAAGTATGAAAAACGGGTCAATACCTTGGTAAAGGAGACCCAAAAAAATGCTGAGGAAATTAACAACTTGAAAAAAAGGCTCACTCAATTGGCAAAGGAGGTTCAAAAAGCCAATGAGGAGAAGAATGCTTTCAAAAGCAGAATTACCCAAATGGAAAAAGAGGCTCAAAAGCTCACTGAATTTAATAGTTCTCTCAAAATTAGAATGGAACAGAAGGAGTCTAATGACTTTATGAGAAACCAAGAAATCACCAAACAAAACCAAAAGAACGAAAAAATGGAAGAGAATGTGAAATATCTCATGGGAAAAACAACTGACCTGGAAAATACATCCAGGAGAGACAATTTAAAAATTATGGGACTACCTGAAACTCATGAGCAAAAAAAGAGCCTAGACATCATCTTCCATGAAATTATCAAGGAAAACTGCCCTGACATTGTAGAACCAGAGGGCAAAATAAATATTGAAAGAATCCATCGATCACCACCTGAAAGAGATCCAAAAAGAGAAACTCCTAGGGACATTGTAGCCAAATTCCAGAACTCCCAGCTCAAGGAGAAAATCTTGCAAGCAGCTAGAAAGAAACAATTCCAGTACTGTGGAAATACAATCAGGATAACCCAAGATCTAGCAGCTTCTACATTAAGGGTTCGAAGGCGTGGAATAGGATATTCCAGAAGGCAAAGGAACTAGGACTCAAACCAAGAACCACCTACCCAGCTAAACTGAGTATAATACTTCAAGGGAAAATATGATCTTTCAATGAAACAGAGGACTTTCAATCATTCTTAATGAAAAGACCAGAGCTGAAAAGAAAATTTGACTTTCAAACACAAGAATGAGAAGAAGCATGAAAAAGGAAACAGCAAAGAGAAGTCTTAAGGGACTTACCAGAAGTGAACTGTTTACATTCATACAGGGAAAGACAATATTTCTAACTCTTAAAACTTTTCAGTATCTGGGTAGTTGGTGGGACCACACATACACATGTACACGCATGAACACACATACACACATGCACACACAAACAGAGATAGAGAGCACAGATTGAACTGAATAGGATGGGACCATACCTTAAAAGAAACTAAGGTAAATGGTGAGAGAGAAATGTAGGGGGAGGAAAGAGAGGGAAAGGGAAGGGGGTAACTATATGTCATTTAAGAGGCAGGTAGGAGTTTTTCTTAGTGGAGGCATAAAGAGGAGAGCTGAGAAAAAAAAAAAAAAAACCAAGAAGTTTACCCTCATCACATTTGACTAAACGAAGGAGTGAAATGCACACTCATTTTGATATGAAAACCTATCTTACAGTATAAGAAAGTGGGGGAGAAGGAGATATTGCAAGGGGGGTGATGATGGAGGAGAGGGCAAAGGGAGGAGGGAGCAATTTGAAGTCAACACTTGGGGAGGGACAGGATCAAGAGACAGAAGAGAAACAATGAGGGGCAGGTTAGGAGGGATGGTAATCCAGTTAGTCTTACACAGCACGACTATCAGGGAGGTCATTTGCAAAACTACACAGATAAGGCCTATATTGAATCGCCTGCCGTCCCAAAGGGAATGGGTGGGGAGGGAGAGATGGGGAGAATTTGGAACTCAATGTTTTAGGAACAACTGTTTAGTATTGTTGCTACTAGGAAAGAAGACATACAGTTAATGAGGAATAGAAAGTCATCTGGCCCTACAGGAGAAAAGAGAAGATGGAGACAAGAGGAGGGAGGGATGACAGAAGAGAGGGCAGATTGGAGATAGGGAAAATTAGATTGCTTGGGGTATTGGGGTGGGGGGAGGGGATAAAAGGGGAGAAAATTTGGAGCCCAAAAATTTGTGAAAATGAATGTAAAAAATTAAATAAATAAATAAAATTTAAAAAGAAAAAAGAATTCCCACTCTCAAACCCAATTTGAACTATGCTTGACAAGCACACACCACAGCAACATACACAAACACCCACACAAGAGAACGAAGACAGAAAAAAAAATGAAAGATAATGTCTAGGTTCTTTTTTTTAATCATAGTTTTCAGGCAATCCAATAATTTTTTAACCATTTCTCCTGGATCTATTTTCTATGTCAGTGGTTTTTTCAATGAGATATTTCACATTGTTTTCTTTTTTTTTTTTTCATTCTTTTCATTCAAATTTCTTGATTTCTCATAAAGTTGTTAGGTTCCATTTCCTCCATTCTAATTTTGAAGAAATTATTCTCTTCAGTAAGCTCTTGGACCTCCTTTTTCCACATGGCCAATTCTGCTTTTAAGGCCTTCTTTTCCTCATTGACTTTTTTGATTTTTTTTTATCATTTGGGTTTGTCTATTTTTAAGGTGTTATCTTCTTCGTTACTTGGGGGATGGTCTCCTTTAGCAAGCAGTTGACTTGATTTTCATAATTTTCCTATATCCCTCTCATCTTTCTCCTCAATTTTTCCTCTATCTTCTTACTTGATTTTGAAAAGACCTTTTTGATCTCTTCCATAACCTGAGACCATTTTATATTTTTCTTGAAGGCTTTGGATGCAGGAACTTTGGCCTTGTCTTCTAGTTGTATGTTTTGATCTTCTTTGTCAACAAAGTAAGATTCTATTGTCAGAGCTATGTTATGATATTTATTCATCTTCCTGGCTGAATACTTGGGTTTCTCACTCTTTGTCAAGGTAGGACTCTGCTTCTCTTGGGGATGGGGTCTATTTTCCCTGGTTTCAGGGATTTTGTATCAGTCACTTGATCCTCCACCATCTATGGGCCCAGAGTTCTGGAAGCAACCTCTGCCACCACTGTAACTGCTTCTGAGGCTGCCATTGCTTCTGTTGCTGCCACTGCCAACTCCTGACTGGGTCTGGTACCAGACTCAGTCAGATTGCTAGCTCCTTTTTCACCCAGGTCTCATAGCTTTCCCCATCAACCTTTTCTGTGTTTGCAGGGTGCAAAGTCTGGAAACTGACAGAGATGCCAATGATTCAGTCCCCTGAGGTCTGCTCTGGCTGGTGCCAGTATGGCCCTCACTGGACTAACTCTGCTCCTTGTCTGATGCAATAGACCCTTCCTGTGGACTTTCCAGGTTATCTTTGGCTAGGGATTTATCTTACTCCATCATTTTATGGGTTCTATAGCTCTAGAGCTTGTTTAGAGTCATTTTACAGGTATTTTGGAGGACTTTGGGGAAGAACTCAGGGAAGTCCCTGCTTTTACTCCATCATCTTGGTTTTGTTCCCCAAAACCTTAGTTTCAAATGAGAATGTATGACCTACCCAGAAGGAATAATATGAGGAGAGTATACTGTAAATAGTAAATGTTTCTCTTTTGACCAACAGCCCTGAGGATCTTCCCCAACTACCTTGATTTCTTTTTCTAATCATAAGGGCCATCTGTTGAGTCACTTCTTAAAAAAGCCTATTCACTGAATGGGCCTTACCTTATTCAAATGAGTACCTTAAAAGGTCTTAGCCTAAAAGTACCAGGGTCTCCCATTGAATCCTAGGTCATCTCCAGGTGTCCTGATCTATATCTGGTCACTGGACCCAGATGGCTCTGGAGGAGAAAGTGAGACTGGTGACCTTGCACAGCCCTTCCTCACTCAAATCAAAGTCAATTGCAAGCCATGTCATCATTTCCCTGATGTCGTGGTCCTCTTTGAAAGTTAAGGATAAACACAACTACAGTCTCTCCTCAGAACTTTCACAATTACTCCTTCTCTTACCCTCTGTCAACCATCAGAGTTTGGTCTAAGAAAGACAAACAGATTAGGTAGTATGAGTGCTTATTTCTTTCAAAGATGGCACATCCGTGTGTCTATGAGTGGGAAGCAATTTGTTACTGAGCTCACTTTGGGGTTAGGTTGCACAGTTTATATACCCTTCTAATTGGAACTGATTTTATTCCACCATCATTTCTCTCCTGGACACTCTATATCATACCGCTTTCAGCCTTGGACTCTTTAGACCAAAAACATCTCTTTCCACCCAACCTTGCAAAGAACACAATGGGCTTCCTTACTTCAGATTCAGTTACATGCCAGCTTGGGTGGGGGCTGACCAGGACAAGGAGAGTCAATGCAATCTCATTACAGTAATGTCCTCCTGAAGAAAAACTGAACTTAAAGTCAGGATTTGGGTAGAAGGGAACTGGAAGAGGAAGCTCTGGATATCCAAGATATTGGTAATTAACTATCATTTTTCACACCGCTCATCAGAGAACATTGCCTCATATTTCACTAAAAGCACCGAGATGATTCATTCCATTTCCCCTCTTCTTCGTCTTATGTAATAGAGGTGCATTTTGTCACTGTCTCCTTTACTTCTCACATGAAGAATCTTCTGATCTTTTTCCTTACCGGGGTTAAGATGCACAAGAGACCCCATTTAACCCTATCTTCTCCAGCAGACTGTCCCAGCTATCATCTCCATTCTCTCATTTATTTCCTACATCTCCTTGTTTTCCAGCTTCTCTATTTCCTACAAACATTCCAATGTCTCTTCCATATTGAAAAAAAACAACAAACCTCTCATGTAATCCACTAGCTCTTGTTCCATATCACTTCTCCCTTTTGTGGCTAAACTTTTTGAGAAGTATACAGACACCCTATAACTCCCCTTTCTTTCCTCTAATTCTCTTCTTAACTCTCTCCCAGTGCTTAGCATAGTCCTGACACATGGCAGGAATTTAATAAATGCTTTTTGAATGACTGACTACATCTAGGACTAAGCAATAGATGACATGTGGAAAGTTAGTGGTTCAGGAATACCGAGATCCAAGTTCCAGTCCTGCCCACCACTGATTCACTTTGTGACCTTGAACAATACATTTTTCCAGCCACAAAATGAAGGGGAGTGGGGAATAAATTATCCTGGAAATCCCTTACCTCTTTCATAGTATTGATCTAGGCACTGCCTTCTTAATTTGCTTGGTGTTGTTTTTCAGATAGAAATTGCATTTTACTTTGTGTCAATGATTCAGCAGATTGCCTAGCAAACACTGGTCAGGGAATGCTTTTGATTGATTGACGAATTGAAGAATTCAGGAGTAAGAGAAATGATTTCCAAATAGCCAGAAGAATTGTCACAAATATTATACATTGTATAGAGAATATAAGAGCATCCCTCAGGCTCTTACCCAGAACTTAATTATAATTTCTTTACATATTGTTTTAAAGAACTTAGTTCCATGATATCTAAAACCACAGATTAGGAGAAAATTAGAAAGCAGCAAGAGAGCGCATGTCATATTATAAGTAAAATGAGTTTTTTTTTTTATTGTTAGATATGTTAGTGGCAGTGTTTTGAAACAAGGGAGTAGCACCAGACCTGTGCATTAATAATATTTTTGTAGTTATTCAAAGGCAGGACTGGAAAGCAAAACAAATTAGCTAGCTATTAAAAAAATTCCAGGCAAGAACTGACCGATGGCTGAACATATGATTGGAGAGAATTCTAGGCAGCAACACCTGAGTTCAAATCCTTCCTCTGACACTTACTAACTTCATACTCGTGGGTAAGTCACTTAACCTCTGCCTGCCTCAGTTTCCTCATCTTTAAAATAGAAATAATAATATCACTTGTGTCTCAAGGAGAGGAACAAGTGAGATGGCATAAGTAACATATGCAAACCTTGAATAGCTATATGAATTCTAGCTGTGTAGAATTTTTGTCATGATGATGAGGTAACTAACTGGATGAAACAGAGAAGACTTAAAGGATTCCAGTCTGAGGTCCTGAAGGATAATGAAATTATCACTAGAAATTAGGGGCCTGGAGGGAGAGACATATTTGGGGCAGAAGACTACCTAAACATGGACACATGAACAAAACTACTTCCCTTCCTCCATACTTTAGATGGGGTAATGGGGGTGATGTGGATCCAATCAGAGCAGAAGCTGAATTTATAGGTACCAAACACAGGAACTGTGGCTTACTGTGATATTCTGAAACAGGCATCATTCCCCATTCTACCTATGCCAACCATTCTGCAATAGTCTATTTTCTGTGTACTGTCCAGGGACAATGGGAGGAAACTTTAGCCTCCTTGAGGTTGATAGAATCATAGATTAAGAGTTCAGAGGGCCTTAGAGATAATTGTGTCCAACCCATTCATTTTCCATATGGAAAGTCAGATCAAGCTAAATTTCTATCCTTTCCTGAATATGGGGGTACTGAGAAGCCATTCATGCATGATTTAGAAGATGAATATAGTAGCAAAGTGTTTTGATAAGTCCCCAAACCTAAATAATTTGGTAAAGGATTCATTATTAAGCAAAAACTCGTGGGGAAAATATAAGTCAGTCTGACAGAAATTAGGTATAGATAAACGTTTCATATCACATATCAATTTAAACTTCAAATGGATATATAACTTAGATCTAAAAGATCAAATCATAAAACACTAGAGGAACCATGAGGAAAACAAATTTCATAATTATGGATAAGGGAAGAACTCATGCCCAAATAGTTGAGAGGAGCACAGAAGATTAGATGAACAATTTTGATTACATGAAATTTTAAAAGTTTTGTACAAACAGACCAGTGCAATTAAAAGAAGAAAGATATGAATTAACTGGGAAAACAATCTGCAAAATTTCTCTGATAAAAGTCTCACATCTGATACATAAGAAAGTAATTCAGATGTATAAAAGGGACCATTCCCCAATGGATAAATGGTCAAGGGCTATGAACAAACGAATAAATCTAAGCTACCACCAACCATTTGAAAAAAATTCTCCATATCACTACTAATTAGAGAAGTGAAAATTAAATAAATTTTGAGGTTCCATCTAATTCTTATCCAAAAAATGCTAACTGATGGAGCAGCAACAGGAAAACAAGTCCATCAATGTATTGTTGGTAGAGTTGTGAATTGAAATTCTGGAAATTTGGGGGATCTATGCCCTCAAAGTCTGATTGTGCTAGACCTATATCCCAAAGAAATAAAAAGAAGAAAAGAATCCACAGGATCACAAATGCTTATAGTAGCCCTTGTTGTTATAGTAAAGAACTGAAACTTAAGAGAGTGCTTGCAAATTGGGGAAAGGCTAAAAAAATGGTAGATTGATAGATGATAGATAGATGGACAGATTAGATAGATAGATAATTAAACATTATTGAACTGTAAGAAATGATGAAAGGGATGATTTCCAAGAAAGCTGTGGAGACTTCTATGAAGTTCTGCAGAGTAAAGTGAACAGATTCAGAACAGAAGATAGATGGCAGGTCAGGCAGAAACAGAGACAAGTAAAACGCAAATGCACTAAGTTGGTTATAGGGGCTACATGGCTTTAATCCCTGCTGCTAAACAGTCTAAGACTCATTGATCTCTTGGGCTGAATAGTTCTGAGCTGCAGGGGTGGGCTATTATGACTTGGTGTTCTAACTGGCATCAGTGTGGTAAGCCCCCAGGAGAGGGGATCCATCAAGTTGCCTGGGGCGGGGGCAAGCTATCTCATATTAGGGGAAAAAAAAACAAGTCAGTTTTGGGATCTGGACATAAGGAGCCCCTAATTTCTAACCTGCACAGCACTAAAAAACGGAATGTTAGAAAAATAAAACAAAACAAAAAAACAGTTACATGTTGAATTTATCTTATGTGTGTGTTTGTGTGCATATGTGAGGGTGCATATATATAAAATTATATGTACTTATCACATACCTAAAGTAAGTACATAATAAAAAGCTGTAGTTGCTTGTACAATCCCTTTTTTCAGTTTTACTGTGTATTTGGAAAGGTTCTTATTGTGTATGTTATGAAAACATAACAAAAAGATAGGGCAGAGAAAGAAACACCAGGAAAAAATGTCCTTATATTTAGGTCTCTGCCTTATAAATAAAAAAACTTCAAGATGAAGGGGAAATAGAGGGGATAACTGGAGTGACCCTTAGGTCCACTTATCCCTTTGTAGTAAAGTTTATGGGGAAGTATCACAGTAGAAGGGAGGCACTGATTGATGGGAAAGAATCACTGACAAGTCCTTAGAATCTTTTCTAACAGAGTGATGGGAAGGTCATGACATTAGTGCTTGACCATTGCTTTGGAATCCAAAGCAATTTAATATTATTTTCCTCAATCATACCTGCTCCATTTATGATTGGTTCCCATGCTGAGAGCAGGCTTTCAAAATGCTAATAGTAAGTTGGGCATTTATAACACAGGTTACCTGACAGAAGAAAAGTGAGTCCCCAAGAGTCTTAATTGACAAACACATTGGAGGTGAGGGAGCACGGAAGATAAACCAGTAAAAGAAACTTCGAAGGAGTAGTCAGGTAGGAGGAGTACATGGAGAGAGGACTCAAGGAAGCTAATGCAAAGAGTATCAAGAAAGCAGGTGCGATCGATAACATCAGTTACTATAGAAAGATTAAGGAAGATGGACTGAGAGAAGGGGATTGGATTTGACAAGGAAGAAGTCATTAGTGGCCTTAGAGAAAAGCCTCTTTTGAGAGGTGTGAACAATAAGCAGTAGAAAGAAGGTCAAGGCATGAATAAATGGTAACGAAGTTCAGAAAGTAGAAATGTATATGATTTGAAGTGAGGGAAAGAAGAAAAAGAAGACAATGGTTTGAGGAATGACAGTACGTATTGATTGCTTTACTTAACCAGTAACCCTGGCAATAGAAGCTTTAAGAGAAACACGATCATGAATGAGCTCATTATTCTTCACTCCTTGGTGGCATTTCTATGGGAACTGAATCTCACTGCTATAAAATATTACCAAACAGCCAGATAATGACCAAAAGATAGGCTAATTCCCTCCTTGTATAGTGTGGTAAGACAGAGGACAAATGTATCAAGAGATTAAGTCGGAAAACCTAGGTTTGACCTATCTACTTCCATTCCATTGGGCATTTAAATTTCTGATTTCCTAATATTGGGACTTTTAAATTGGATAACACTCAAATCAGATTATGGCTGTAAATTGAAGTGCATTTAATCAGCGAGACGCAATTCAATTGTCTTGAAATTCTCTTTAGTATTCAGTCAGCTGATACTTATAAAATTTCACACATTACAATGAAGGAAATGCATAAACTTGGGATAGGAAGGAAAATGAATCCATAAATTAAGATTTGGTGCCTTCGAAATTTCAAACTGTGAATAATTTCATCCAGGAAATATTTAGACAGAGATGTGCTAATTTAGCAATGGCTTTGGAAATATAAAAGTGTTTTGAATGGAATTATGTGTAGAATATGAATTCTTGGAACAATTTATAATCCTCCACATGGAGAATATAATGAGGAAAATTAATTAATGCAAAGTTAGGTTTTGGGGATTTGGAGAGAATATATGATTTTAGTGTGTTTGTGACAACTAAATATTTTCCATATAGTATGAGTTCTGTTTATTCAAATCTAGAATTACCATCTTTCACTATGTAGAATGTTCTATAATAATGTAATGAATATCAAGGTGATTTATTTCCCATTTTACAATCAGAACTGCAATTTCGCACCAAAATATTACAATAGATTTTTTTAGGAGTGCACAATGCACACTCACATAAAATTATTTTGTAATTAATTCAACAATTCAGTTGCACAGCTAACAGTTGTTAGTCATGTAAGCACTTCATACATGCACAGTGACCTAAAGCAACAATGAAATACTAATTATAGAAAGTTAATGATGTGCCTTGTAGCATTTATATGCATAGCATATGTACTATGGTTGTGATATACATGTCCTTATTAGAATGATTCCTTGACAGAAAAAAAACTTAGAAAAGATCATACTCTGTGCATGATCCATGGTGTTGTCCATTTCTGGAGCTGATGTTGACCCTCTTTGAGTAGTACATGGTATTGTATTTACTATTTAGTCTGAGATACCCATAAAGCCAGGGTTGGGATGTTGGATATATCAGTTACATAATGGATCATATAATCTAGTTTCTCTTCTAGTAAATGCCATCTCTCCAAATATGCACACCACATCCTCACAGAAAGCAATGATACCGGAATGATTGGTATGGGAGTCAGAATGAATGAGTTTGTAGAGCAATTGACATGGCGTTGGAATGCAGTCAATGGAGAGAATTATTCTTCCCCGAAAGTCATTAAGGAAAAGAAAAAGGATCTAGTTGAATACTTTTCCCGATTCTTAATCATTCTAGTTTCTTTCTTTTGGTGATGCTGTAGTTGAGGACTTCCGGAGCTTTTTTCAGGACTGCTCATCTACCTTTGCTGTCTGCCTGTCACCCGGATTCACCTATGACTCCAAGAAGCTGTAGCAAGGATAGCAGCTATATATCCCAGTAAAGCAGGTAAGTTAAACCAATTGGAGGGCAACCAACAGCAAAACAATGATGAGCTGGAGAGGGTGTCTTCTCCAAGCTTGTGAAGACTTCTTGCAGCAGAATGGGCAGATTGGAACAAATTGTTCCAATGGTCATGGAGGTGCCTAAGGCACAGAGGAGATTTTAGAGCTTGGTCAGATATCAAAGATGCCACAGTCATTCACTACATCTCAGGTCACTGTCAATTGCCTTGACTTTTGTCTTGCCACTGAACTTTGAGATGACTCTGGAAGAGAGAATTAGGATGATAACTTCATGCAGCTCTGCCTTACTTAAAATTCATGAGCAAATCAAGACACCATTCCTTGATGTCACTAGTACTCTTCAAAAATTGAAGGATGAAAAAATTTGTCAATATTCCTAAATTGTGACATCTTGAATTGAATGAAATATTCCATAGAGCAGGGGTTCTTCATATTTGTGAGTGTGTGTGATGGGTTCATATGGCAGCTTGCTGATGCCTACAGACCCCTTCTCAGAGTAATGTGCTATATGCTTA
The DNA here is from genome assembly GCA_023548195.1 of Bettongia penicillata ogilbyi. NCBI lineage: Eukaryota > Metazoa > Chordata > Mammalia > Diprotodontia > Potoroidae > Bettongia > Bettongia penicillata. Next base: position 460,907 of record JAJHZJ010000733.1, read on the forward strand.
AAATCCAATACACATAAATACAAAGGAAACTGTTTTGAAATACAGTATCAAAATATTAAAGAATCAAGCTTATGTTTCTCAGATTAAGAATTCCTGCTCTAAAAATAGTCTGACTAATGCAACATAGAATTATTACCATATCTGTATAGGATAGTAGATAGAGTCAGGAAAACATGGAGTCAGGAAAACGAGTTTGAATTTGCTTAAGACACTTACTAGCTGAATAACTCTGGGAAAATCATTTAATCGGTCAGCCTTAATTTTCTTATATATAAAATGGGTAGAATACTAAACCAACCTCACAGGTTGAAAGGACCAAATGAGATAACATGTATAAAGCACTTTGTAAACTTTAATATGTTATAGAAAAGTTATTTTTATCATTATTAATCATATACAGTGTAACATAGAATGTTCATGTAGTGATTTGGCACAGCAGATAAAGCAAAAGCCTTGAAGATTGGGGATATTTGAATTCAATTTCTGTCTCAGACATTTATTAGCTATGTGACACTGAGCAAGTCACTTAACCACTTTCAGTCTCCCTGTCTTCATCTGCTAAACAGGAAACATAACATCACCTACTTTATAGGGTTGTTGTAAAGATAAAATGAAATATATGTGAAGTAGTTTGTAATTTTTAAACTTTATATGCTGCCACAGTGATGTCTATTATTATCATGCTCTGATGTTTTATTATTATATATATTTTAATGAATGGGATAATGTATGGTTTCATAAAGAGGAAAGTGAAAAGTTGGTGTGAATAGAGAAGCAAAACATTTTTTATTTTTTTGCTTTTTGCTTCTCTTGTTATCCTCTAGATAAGGAAATCAAGGAAAATAAGCCAATATAAGTTCAGACAGTCAAGAATATATTTTAGCCAAACAGTGCTATCTGTGAGTTTTAGGGATATATGTAAATAAAACGTTAAGGAAGAGTCAATATCAATCTAATTGTGATCTACATACAACCAAGGTAACCATCTGATTAATTGTGACTTGAAAGTTCAAATGATCAATATTTAAACCTACTAAAGTCGTTTTCCATGCCTTTTGTCTTTCCTCAAAGTGTCACCAAAGGTTTTTCTTTCAGAATAGTTCATTGCATTTTGCCTGGAACATGGGAAAACCTTCTCGAGAAGAACTTAAAATGGATTATGATTATGATGGAGAGGTTCCCGATATTGAATAGATCAATGGCCTGATCTAGCTCCCACAGAACAAACTGAATTTCCCTTTTGACAATTTACAAGGAGTACTGGCCCCTGATATTGTTTAGTATCTAAGAACATTCTACATAAGCCTGCTTATGAAGTTGGCCCTTACCCATTTCCTTAGTCTTCAGAGATAAATCACTTCTATTTACATGCAGTGTTCAATAAATTTGTTAATTACTCTTTGTTCAATGATTTCTTTGTGTTTTCATCATGAATATGAACTAGGGGGAGAAGCAGTCAAGGTTTAACTTCATTAGTTAAGCATTCAACCTGATCCTAGCAATTCACAGGGGCCAGTTATGGCCTTGCATTCAGTTCCAATGAGTCCATCTCAGGTAGGGCCTGTTGCCTTCTCTGTTGCTGCTAGATGAATCAGGAAGAACTCGGAATTTTGTTTTTGCAAGAGGAACCAAACCTGCTTGCCTAGAATTCAGTACCTGGTTTAATGGAAAGTTTCACAGCACCAGGTAGTTGTTGCAGCAATTAACCTGTATCAGTGTCTACTCTTGTTTTCTAAGTTATCAAATTATTTATAAATGTTTTAATACATAATTTTCATGTTACAATACATAATACAATAACATATAAATGTAATAATTATATGACAAATTAATATAATTATATAATAAAACTTCCTTATCTTCTTTGTATACTGGTCACTTCTTAATGCTTTGTTGACTTATATAAGTCACATTCTGCTTGACGCATTGACCAATAAAAGTGCACATGGTACTCTTCTGCCAAGGCTAGGAGAGCACATTTTGTTCCTGTGACACTCCCTTTTTAGCTTTCCTCTGTGCAACTTACACCAGTCCAACTAGAAATTGATAGAACAGTCCTTTTACTACTCTCAGTGAGGCCTATTTGCCACAGTTTGATTGCAAAAAGCCTACACCAACTTCATGGCTTTTTGATTTTGCAATAAAAACTAATCTAATCAGCAAGGGTATGCATGCCAAAAGGAGTGAATGACAAGCTCATGACAATGCGAATGCCACCTGCAGAAAAATGCCATGCCACCATCATCAGTGCCTATGATCCCACCATGAAAAGCCAAGATGAGGTCAAAGAAAAATTTTATGGAGACCTAGAGACCCTTATCATCAGTGTGCCAAAAGAGAACAAGCTTTTAATTCTGGGTGAATTTAATGCTAGAGTAGTCTCAGACTAACAGACTAGGCAGGGAATCCTAGGGAGAAATGGAGTTGGAAACAGCAACAGCAATGATCATTTACTCCTGAAGACATATGCGTTGAATGACCTTCTCATCACCAACACTGTCTTCCTTTTATCTATATGCAATAAAACTTCATGGATGCACACTCACAGAAAACATTGATATCTAATAGACTAAGTGACTGTAAGGAGAAGAGACAGACAAAATGTGAGAGTGACAAAGGCGATGTATGGCGCAGAGTGATGGACTGATCATAGACTTATCCTTTCCAAGCTAAATATTTGTCTTCATCAAAAGTGCTGCCCCCAAGGCAAAATGACTACCAGAAGAATTAATGTCAACAAATTAGAACTCTTCTCTGAGAGGGAACAGTTTTTTGCTAACTTGCAGGGAAAGCTGAGCCAATACACAGTTGGCAACAGTGGAGTAGAAAAGGAGTGGACAACCTTCAGAGATTTGGTGTACAGCACTGTATTTGCTTATCTGGGTCAGAAAACTCACAAATATCAAGACTGGTTTGATGAAAATGATGGGGAAATCTAGAAGCTACTAAAAGAAAAATGAGAACTCCACAGGATTTATCAACAGGATAGTTCATTATTCTCTAAAAAGGCAGCATTTAATTCCATCAAAAATAAAGTACTAGCAAAGCTTAGAGAGATGCAGGATTCTTTGCTCAGTAAGAAGGCAGGTGAAATTCAGTTTTATACTGATAGTAACAATCTAAAGCACTTTCATGATTACCTGAAAGCTATTGATGGACCAAAACCCTATGGGGCATCACAATTACTCAGTGCTGATGGAGGCACTGATTAGTAATAGGCACATGATCCTAGAGAGAAGGACTGAACACTTCCATGGTGTTCTCAACAGATCATCTTCAATCAGTGCTGAGTCCATTGACCATTTAGCTCAAGTTCTAGTCAAACCCTCCTTAGCTGAACCTCCAACTGAAAAAGAGGTTTTGAGGACCATTAGGCTCCTTTCATGTGGCAAAGAACCGGGTGCTGATTCTATTCCAGCTGAGATTTACAAGGTAGGAGGACCATTGATCATACAAAACTGACTGTAATTTTCCAGGTTATATGGCAGAGGAGGTTATTGCCTAGGAGTTTGTGGATAGCTTCATTGCCCATCTCAATAAAGATAAAGGGAAAAGAATGTAGAGTCTCTGTCTTAGTCATTGCTGGTAATATTCTCCTTAGTAGGCTGATCCTTTACCTGGAAGATGGTCATATACCTGAGAGCCAGTTTGGCTTCAGAAAGGGCCAAGGAACAAAGGTCCAACAACTCCAGGAGAAATGCCAGGAGCAGAACAGAGGTCTGTGCACAACATTTGTAGATCTGACAAAGGTTCTTGACACTATTAGTCATGAGAGTTTATGGAAAATTATGTCAAAATTTGGTTACCCAGAGAAGTTCATTAGTGTTGTACATCAACATGTAATATCCATACCTAGTTTGTTGTAATGCATTCTGAGCTCATATTGGTCTGATCAGCCACAGTCATGCACATTGAAACTTCACTTTATCATAGTGATATCACTTTGGTCCTCTTGGAGATGAAGGACAATAACCAATCATTTGCCACAGGATCATGAAAATGAAAAAGGAGGTTTTACTGGAGATAAAGGATAGAGAAATCCCTAATGCCGGAAGACCTATTATGAAAACAGTGCAAATGAAACTTGAGTACCTCTACAAAACAACAGACAGAAACAGAGAAGAAAGAAAAGAAAAGTGTAAATATTAGTCTTAGAATAGTCAGTCAAATTTCAAGTACAGTAACCAGAGGAAATGATCTCATATATGGAGTGTGATTTGATTTGATTTCAGTTGAAGGCCCCTGACTGAAACAAATTAACTCCCTCCACCTGACTTATGAATCTTGGATTTAATTGACTTTTCAGCCCTTGAAAGTTATGACATTTAAGCATGTGAAGGGTCCCACAATTTCATCTTTTAGTACCCAGTTCAAATACTACCTAGGCATTTAACACTATATACCAAGATAAGGTTAAAGTTGTTATATGACTTAAAGAAAAAGAGTATTATCATAAGTAAATTAGGAGAGCATTGGCTATCTTGTCAGTCAGATCTATGGATAAGGGAAGAATTCATGATAAAACAAGAGACAAGAAAATATTATGGTATATAAACTGGATAATTTTGTTTGCATTAAATTGCAGGTTTGCACAAACAAATTCAATACAGCCAAGACTAGAAGGAAAGGAGAAAACTATGGGGAAAATGAATACAAGTTTCTGTGATAAAGGGTTCATTTCTCAAATATATAGAGAACTGAATCAAGTCTATAAGAATATGAGTCATTTCCCATTGAAGAAAGGGGAAAAATATGAACAGGCAATTTTCAAAAGAAGAAATTAAAACTTTCTATAATCATATGAAAAGAATGTTTTAAATCACTATTGATTAGAGAAATGTAAATTAAAACAACTCTGAGGTACCACATCATACCTATCAGATTGGCTCATATGACAGAAAAGGAAAGTGATAAATGTTGGAGAGGCTGTAAGAAATTTAGACATTAATGCACTGATGGTGGAGTTGAGTCACTGAGGCATTCTAGAGAGCAATTTGGTGTCATATCCAAAGGAATATAAAACTGTGCATATCCTTCAACCCAGACATACCTTTTCTAGGTTTGTATCCCAAAATATTTAAAAAAAAAAAAAGAAACTAGATGAACAAAAATATTTATAGCAGCTCTTTATGTTGTAGCAAAGAATTGGAAAATGAGGAATATCCATCAATTTGGGAATGGTTGAATATGCTGTGGTATATGATTGTGATGAAATACTATTGTGCCATAAGAAATGATCACCAGGAGGATTTCAGAAAACCCTGGAAAGATTTACATAAACCAATACAAATGAAGTTAGTAGAACCAAGAGAATATTGTCCACAGTAGCAGCAATATTGCATGATGATCAGCTGTGAATGACTTAGCTATTCTCGGCAAGAAAATGATCCAAGACAATTCCATGATGAAAAAATGCTATCTACCTCTAGAGAAAGAACTGGTGGAGTATTAAAACTGGTGGAATATGAATAGGTATCAAAGCATACTTTAACAAAACTATTCTTTTTGTTCTGGGCTTGTTTTTGTTTTTTGGTCTGTTTCTTTTGCAACATGGCTAATATGGCAATGTTTTGCATAGCTGCACACATACAATATATATCAAATTGCTTGCCTTCTCAAGGGAGGTAGAGAGGAGGGAGAGGAGAGAATTTAGAACCAAAATTTAAAAAATATATTAAAATTTGTTTTAACCTGTAATTAAAAAGCATAAAGTATAAATTAAAAAAAATGCTACTATCTAAGTATTTGAAACAGCCCGTGATAATAGTGAACTTGCAATCAAGAAGAAATGAGCTGCTTCATGAGCTGTGTAAACCTGGAGAAGTCATTTACCTCTCTTAACCTTAAGTATCTTCATCTGCAAAATGGGGATAGTACTTGAGAGAGATAGACAAACAAACAAGAAACAGAGATACAGAGACAGAGAGTTGGTGTATGGATATGGTGTATTTAATTTCTCTCATTAGATTGAGGGTCTTAGATCAAAGTAGCATTTTAATTCATGTATGTACTACATTTACTTACATAGATTATAAGTTACGGGAAGACAGAGTCTGTGACATTTTCATTGTCGTATCCTCCAAGTCTGTACAGAGTATTGTAGATGGAGGCAGCTTTTTTTTCCTTTGGATCTAAAGCATTAAATCAGGTCCTCTTATGGAGTGACTGCTTAATAAATACTTTTGAACTGACTCACTTTAATAATCAAACCTACCTCATATGGTTTTTGTCAGTCATTCAAAAAAGTATTTATAAAGCATTTACAATGTGCCTGGTCCTGTGCAAAGCTCTCCAGGTAGAAAGACAAAAGCAAATAAACAATTCATAGTCCTTAATCTCAGGGTATAAAATACTCATGAGGAAATAGAATGTGCAAATATCTAGGTACAGAAAAAATACTTACCAAGTAAATGAAGGCAATCTGAAAAGGAAAGATGGGGAGGGGGTATAAAAAGTGATAACATATACAAGGTAATTTGAAAAGCTTACAGTACTATATAATTGTTGACACTGACTCCTCTTTCTGCCCCCTCTCCTCTTCCTTTTCCTCTTCTTTCATGCAACCTTCAAAATCTCAATAGTTATATTTACTTCTGTCCCCTTAACCCTTACATTTCCTTATTTTTTCTCCTATATATTAATTATGTTCATTTTCATTAAACATTAATGTATACTTTTTAGTCTTTTTTATAATTAATTTGCTTTCAGTTTTCTACAATCACTTCCATAAGTCTTAGATTTTTCTCCCCCTCCCTCCCCAAGACAGCATGCAATCTTATATGGGTTCTATATATACATTTTTAATACCATATTTTCACATGAGGTATGTTGCATAGAAGAATTAAAGTGAATGAGAGAAACCATGAGAGAGAATAAACCAAAGCAAATCATAACACAAAAGAAAATATTCTGCTTCATTCTGTGTTCCAGTCCCATAGTTCTTTCTCTGGATATGGATGGCATTTTGCCTCAAGAGTCTTTTGAGAATGTTTTAGGTCCTTGCATTGCTGTGAAGGGCTAGGTCTACCAGAAACAGTCCTCTCACCCTGTGGCTGATACTGTGTGCAATGTTCTCCTGGTTCGGCTCATTTTACTCAGCATCAGCTCATATAAGTCCTTCCAGGCCTCTCTGAAGTCTTCTTGTTCTTGTCGTTCTTACAACACAATAGTATTCCCATTCATGTATGTGTTATACCACCTACATATTATAAGTTATTGGAAGACAGAGTCTATGACATTTTCATCATTATACCTTCCAGGACTGTACAAGGCACTGAACAATGAGTAATTGAATGAATGAATGATCGAATGAGCATTTATTAAGTGCTGGCTATGTACAGAACATTGTTGTAAGCCCTGGTGATATGACTAGAAAAGAGTTTAAATATACTTTCACAGAAAGAGTTCACATTCTAATAGATGAAGACAATAGATACAGGAGCTTACAGATGCAAGCTAAATAGAAAGACCCTGTAGTACCTAAGAAGAAGGTAATGCATATTCTTTAATGCCACTTATGCCAATAAAACAGTATCAGTTTCTGAGTTTACATTTGATAGTTCCAAGGATTTTGGTAGGGAGTACTTCCCTCCCCACTCACTCCCAATTTTCAGCAACTATATTTGCAAAATCTGGAGAGGAAGTTAATTGCATCTGTGTGTATCTGCATCTGGATATGGGATGCTTGATGATGTGATGGCTATCAAGGCTGGGCTGGAAATGGGGCCAATGGTCCGGAGAGTATTGCCATTCCTAAGGTCTTGGGTTCAGAATCCATCAGTGTCTGGAGGGAGATGATTTTTAAGGTAATGGCAGTTTGACTTACATGGCACATGTCTCCTCCTGTCTCCCTCACCATGCCATGCTACTGCAGTTAGGCTGACTTTCTGGCCCTGTAGGTAACAGGTAGTTGGTGTGTATGGCAGAAGAATATACTATTTGAAGGATAAATATACTGTTAGGGATAAAATTTTCCATGATCAATGGCAGGGTTTCTAGGTCTTATTACTCTTCCTTCCTTAATATATCTCTTATCATATACCAGTAATCCTTTATAAAACAGAAGGAAAGTGGAATGGGGGCATTTTAAACAACCACAAAGTAATAGAACATTTGAAAGAACAAGCTTGTACCAAAAGAGATACATAAAACACTTCCTTCCTCTCCTTTGAGTTGATGGACACGAAGTAGAGATCCATGAGTGCAGAACATTGTATATAACACATTTTTGGATACATTGATCAATTTTGTTGATTCTTTTTCTATTTATTAAAAATATTTACTAAAAAGGAATAACTCTCTGGGAAAGAGCAAGAGGAGGGAAACTAAGGTAAATTTAGATGACAAAGAAAAAATACAAATCAATAAAATTTATATTTTAAAAAAAGGAAAAAAAAGTTAAACAAAACTAACCAATGTATTGCAAAGGTCTGACATATTCAGCATTCCAAAGCAATAGTGCCATATTATCTGTGCCAATGGTATAATCTTTAAATAGCATGTAAACTACTGAAAGTCAGAGGCTGGATTTCCATTTTTGTCTTTATATGACCAAGTGCCAAATATAGTATCTTGTTTGTAAGAAATATTTGACTAACAATAGTTTAAGCTTTAACAAAAGCCATTATCTAACCAACACCTTTGAGAAGAGAAAGCCATTAAGAAATATGGAATACAGGATGGGTGTCTGTGAAAAGGCAAGGACACTAGGAGGATGAATATAAGCTCTAAAAAGTAAAGTGAGTAAACCAAGGAAAATGTTGGTCTGCTCAACAATTTTGAAGAGAGTTGGTCCTAGAGTTAACAATCCACTAAAAATGAATCAAATTCAAATAATACTTGAAACCCTTCAAAGCTCTATCCTCATAGCAGCTCTATAAGATTACTGATACAAATATTATTATACCTATTTTACAGACCAAGAAACAGAGCATCAGAGAGATTAATGGATTTGGAGCCAGTATTAGGACCTAGGCTTCCTCTTCATGACTCCAACCTCTTAGTTATCTCTGCAACAATATATTGTATCTTTGCTACCATACACTTCAACGAGAAATCCACAATGGCCCTGGAATTGTGGCTGAACAAATCTGCACGGTCCTTTTTGTTCTGTTACTGTCAGAATCACTATCCCTGACAGTTAGAGTCCCATAATGGGAAAAGAGAGAGTTCTCAGCAGCTAGAGAGATTCCCATTCTAGGACTCCATATAAAGAAAGTAGCGCTAGGTGGATAAATATGAATATGTGTAAATGTATAACCAAACATATAAAGATAGATAGATGATAGAGAGACAGACAGATAGATAGATAGATAGATAGATAGATAGATAGATAGATAGATGGATAGATAGATAGATAGATGGATAGATAGATGGATGGATGGATAGATAGATAGATAGATAGATAGATGGATAGATAGATAGATGGATAGATAGATAGAGAGATAGACAGATAGATAGACAGATAGAGAGATAGATAGATAGATAGATGGATGGATGGATAGATAGATAGATGGAGAGAGAGAGAGAGAGATGGATAGATAGATAGATAGACAGATAGAGAGATGGATAGACGGATAGATGAATAAATGCCTCTGTCAACTCAAACGGCAGGGGAGTAGTTTTCAGAAAGCAGAAAGTAATTATCCAACTGGAAGTTAGCCAAGACACCAGAGAGAACTCACATCCCTACCCCAGTTAGAAATGCAGTGAGATTTTTAATGAACACAAATGGTCATGACCTTGAGAAAGAACTTCTGAGCAGTGATGGCCTGTGCTGCCCCCCTCTCCCCACCCCATGCTGAGGAGTATTGATTTGGGACCAAGGATTAAGAAACCTGTTCAAACCATCAGGATAATGAGGAACCCCACAAAATGAGTCAGTTCAATTAAATGACTAATTTCACAGGATGGTAACAGTGTAGTTTAGGGGCTGGTAGCAAATTGCAAAACTGCTAATGAATTTTTTACAGTGAGACTTTAACATTTTAATGACAAAAGGGGGAAATAGACCATTGGGATTCTTAATGCTTCTTTTCTTGGGGCCACTTGGCCCCCCTCCCTCACTTGCTCTGGTTGACTTTTGATGGGCACACACAGCCTGTTTTGCCATAATTTTACATACCCAGATTTTATTGGAGAGGGGGGAGGATAGATGAGAGATTAGCCAGATTGCAAATCATAATTGAGCAGAGATCCATGTAATATAACTTTCACAGCACTACTCCTTGCCAAGGCAGTGCTGTTAGTAGTTGCCAAGTAAAATTATGGCAGTATTTTTGAGTACAGAACAACTCATAGAAACAGATGATTTGGTTGCATCTTCCTTAGAGTAAAACTCCATGCTATCCTGGTTATCCAGACGATTTTCTAAAGGGAAAAGTTCCCCGAAATCTGATCCTTTTACCTAAGAATAGAAGCACTTGAAACTTGGCCAAATTATGACTGAATAGAGATGGCGCTATTGAAATGCTAGTGCCCAGATAAATAACTCCTACTCTTTTGAACTTCAAAAAGATGTTACAAACAAAAACAAAGCAAAATAAAAACACACATACACAAAAATCCAGTAATTTAAGTCATAGTTTTATAGTTCATGTCATTTCCCTTGCTTGGAGTACATTATTCTGTTTCCTTTAGCATTCAAATTAGGGAAAAGTATAGCTTCAGGAATACAGTATAATGCCACTTTCCCCTTTTGATTCTAGTAAAATAACAGTTTTTAAAGTCCTTTACAACCTGGCTTAAGCCTACCTTCCCAAGCTTACGATACATTAGTCACTTTCAAACACTCCACAATCCTGGCCATTCTTGCCTCTTAACCTATCTGCCTTGGCAAAAGCCCTATCCCGTGCTTGACCTATATGCCTTGATTTGCGCTTCTGGAGTCCCTAGTTCTATGTAAGTTTCTGATCAAGTTCCACCTCCCTTGAAAGGCCTATTATAATCCCTCCTGGCTACTAGCACCTTCCTTATACTAGAATTATATCACAAATACTTTGTATTCTGCCAATGGAATATAAGCCCCTTATGGTCAAAGACTCATTGGATTTTTGTTTTCGTATTCTTATCATGTAGCACAGTGATATATCTGGCATATAGCAAATGCTAAGGTGTAGCAGTCGGGTGGTGCAGTGGCTAGAAGGTCAGGTCTAGACTCAGGAAGACTCATCTTCTTGGCTTCAAATTTGGTCTCAGACACATATTAGTTGTGTGACCCTGGACAAGTCACTTAGTCCTGTTTGCTTCAGTTTCCTCATCCGTAAAATGAGCTGGAGAAGGAAATAGCAAATCACTCTCTTATCTGCCAAGAAAATCCCAAATGGGTTCACAAAGAGTAGGGCAGCACTGAAAAATAATTTAACAAAGTAAGTGATTATTGAATGAGGGGCAATAAGGGGATACATCTAACTGGAAAGGAGGGTGTATTTTGGTTATATGACTAGAGCAAGATTAGTTTCTGAAAGAATTTCAGTCATAAAGAGTTAGAGTCCATTAGAGAGGAAGTCATGTACAACTGTGCATATAAATACAAATGAAGGAAGGAAATAAACATTTATTAAGTGTCTATTATGTTCAATGCACTATGCTCAGTGTTTTACAACTTTGATCTTTCCAACAACCCCATGAGGTAAGTGCTCTGATGATCCCCTTTTTGTAGTTGAGGAGGAAACTAAGAAAGACAGGGGTTAAGTGACTTGCCCAGGGTCATACAGCTAGTATATGTCTGAGGCTGGATGTATATCCAGGTCTTTCTGACTCCAGGTTCAGAGTTTTGGAGTAAGATGATTCCGACCTTCAAGGAGTGTACATTCTATTAGAGTGCGGATAATATACTAAGTGATACACTGAAACAGGGGAAGATTAAGGTTCAGGGTACAAGTTTAGAGGAACAACTGGTTGTCACTAAGAATAAAGAAAGGAGCAGTTAAGAGACATCTCAAAGGAAACTTTTTTAATACATATAGTCATAATCACCTTAATTACTGATTTCACTTTATATGATTAGATAAAAGATTAGAACAAAAGTATCTGAAAGCTTAATATTTTCTGTTGACATTGATGAGAAGAATAGTTTCTAAAGTTTAGTAGATTTTGGAAGCAGAAGTGCTTTTCATTGTAATATGTGATATTTTGAAAACTATACCCTAAGATTAATTTTTTGGAGACAAATTAAATCCTCAAGAGTTAATGAAAATAAACGTGAATATTTTAGTAGGTTTCGAATTGTTATGGGTTCTGTTTTGTGAGTTATTTTTGTTTGTTTATTTCAAAAAAAGGTCTTTTTTGTTAAACTAAAAAAAGAAAAAAAATGAGAAAAGAATGAGAATTTTACATAATAGCTTTTAGATTTATCATTCCAAATCCCTTATCCATGAGCCCTGGATGTTGGCGGGCAGTCAGGGAATTTTCATAATGACTTAAAAGTTACCAAACATGTCATTATGTGAATAGTGAACTTAACAGACTCTCTTATGACAGTCTGTTCACGAAAGTGAGGGGAGCCCATGAACACTTTCTCATGAGAGAGTCTCTTAGCCCTGATACTGAGTTGCAGTTCATGGTTATTAGCTCTCAGTAGTCAATGAACACAGAGGAAAACTTGTTTAACTAAAACTGACGTCCTGTGAAATGCTACTCAGTCCGATACAGGAAGAAGGACCAGCCTTCCTTTCCCTTCTCATTAGAGAAACTTGTTTCTAAATTAGATACCAAGCAGATGCGAAGCTTAATTGAAAAACCATAGGTTGCTGTCTCTCCTCTCTTTCTAGTGTCCACTTGGAATGTAAAAGGCTGTGGAGTTTCCCAAATTTTAAACCAAACTCCATCAGTTGAAAAAAGGTTTTCTTTTGACCTTAAATTCCTCTGTTTGGTTATTGCTTTATTTAGATGTATTGGAATATTTTAAATCTTCGTAAGCCTACAAGAGCAATTAAAAAACAGAGACGAGAGAGTGCCAAGGTTAGAGTTAAAAAGACCTGAATTCAAATCTGCTCTCAAACACATATTAACTATGTGACCTTAGGCAATCACTTAACCCTGTTTGTCTCAGTTTCCTTATCTGTGAAATAAGCTGGAGAAGGAAGTGGTGAACTACTCCAGAATCTTTGCCAAGAAAACCCCAAATAGGGTAACAAAGAGTCAGACATGACGAAATGTCTGAAACAACAAGCCTCCAGGACCTCAAGATGGATCAAAAAATGCATAATTTTAAAGCTGAAAAGGACATTGAAGGTACTCTAAATACAATGTTCTTAACCTGGAATCCATTTACCCCCTTGGGGGACTATAGATGATTTCAGAGGTTCGGAGAACTTGGGTGAGAAAAAGAATATATTTTTATTTTCATTAACTTTTGGCTTCCTTGACAATCCTATATTTTATTCGTTAAACAAAAATGCTCAAACATTTCTTCTGAGAATACTGAAGCTTAGTGAGACTACCAAAGGGATCCATGGCATACAAAAGAGTAAGAATCCCTAATTTAGTCTAACATCTTCACTTTACAGATATGGCAACTGAGGTGTAGAAAAGCTGACTTTTCAAAGTGCCACATCTGTATCTGTCTTTTGACCACAAATCCATTACACAGTTTATCTAAAATAACATTCCCACTTAAGATATATAAGTTTCTCTTCATGTAATAATATGATTTTGGTTTCATAGACCACTTCTTTTTCTGGAGGAATTAGTATAGTTAGTAGGCAAGATATAATTCAACTGCACAATAACTGTCCAGCTTGCCTACTTGCAATCCAGCCAAGAAGACTTATTAGGACTAGGAGAAAATCTTAATTCCATGCTAAATAAGGCTAGCTAGATCTCTGCTGGCTGAACCTCCTCTGCCTGGAACTCAAACTAGTGTTAATGATCACGCTAATTTCATTTTATCTGTGTCCTGTCTCTCAGTGTTATTTTTCACTGGATTATCTCAGCATAATGGAAATGTCCCACCAATCTCCTTATTTTATCAAGAAAATTCTCAAATAAAACATTTTTAAAACTCACTATTAATATAATTGTGTGTGTGGAAAATAATGAAGATGCAGTGGAGGAGGAAAGAGGTAATTAAATAATAGGAACAAGAGTCAGGAGTCTGCCTTAAGTTCTCTTTCAACTCTCAGTCCAGTCTCATGCTCTCTTTCAAGCAGAAAGGTAGGTCTTCTGGGCCCAAAGGAAAGAAATTGTTCTTTCTGAAATGTTCTATTATGCAACTAGAATGAGAAAAAGAAGTTTCTGAGTGAGGAAAAATCTTTACCTCAAATATCTCTGATAAAAAGCCAAAATATATTGGCACAAATATATACAACCAAGAGGTATAGTTTTCCTTTTTCTTTCTTTTTGAAAAATTATTTTATTTTTAATTCATGGAAAGAAACGATACATAACATAGTACAAAAAATGATGGTTGTACATAAAACTGCAAATCTACTATCTTGCTATTCCTTTCAAATATACAACAAAATTATCATGTAAAGTGATTTTAAAATTTTTTTTCTTCCTTCCTTCTCTGCTCCCCGCCACTTTAGAGATGGCTACCATTAGAAACAATAGACATATATGTGTATATATATATATATATATATATTATATATATTATATATATATGTGTGTGTGTATGTGTTTATGAATATAAACTTATATGTATATGTGTATATATATATATATATATATATATATATATATACTTCTATTCATCAGTTCTTTGAATGTAGATGACATCTTTCTTCATATATCCTTTATATTTAATTTGGGTTTTTATAATAGACAAAATAACTTATTCACTCAAAATCATTTTTAAAACAATATTGCTATTACTGCATAGAATGTACTCTTTCCATTTTGCTCTTTGTTATTTCATGCAAATCTTCTCATGTTTTTCTAAAATCATTGAGTTCATTATTTCTTATATCACAGTAGTATTCCATTACATACCACATCATATACCACAACTTATTCAGCCATTCACCAGTTGTTGGGTATGAAGTCAACCATGGCTGCACACATGAGGACAGATGTTGTGAATGATTTTAAGGGTGTAATCCCATAGCATAATGAAATCTCCATTTATTCAGTAATAGACTAAACATTGTTCAATAAAGTAAAGCATAACATTCATCCAACATTCTTAAGCAAAACATATCATCTAATGCTTATATTTCATAACAATAGCAACATTGTTAATCAGTACAAAATATTCAAGTAAAGTCCTTTTTCAAAGTATCACACTATCCACTCCTAGGTCACTGTAAGAACAATCTTCTTAATCAACATCAAGTGTCCAAGTAAAGTCTTCTCTCGTCTTGACTCAAGGCTGACTTCCAAACCCATGGTTCCTCCTCCATGGGCCAACCACTCCTAACTCTTGCCTGTTTTCACATGCAGGCAGTTCTCTGCTCTTGCTGCTTGTCTTCACTCACAGGGACTGTTCCACTCCAAACTCTTCCCTGTTTCCAGAAAAAACATGGCTATAACAATATTTAAACACATTACCAGTGCCATCATCTCAATCCACTCATAAAGAACAACAGACAGGGTTTTCTGCCTGAGAAATTAACACCAACCAACAGACAGGGCTTCTGTCAGAGCAATTAACACAGATCAACAGACAGAGTGCTGCTATCAGAAACATTCTTTCTCTTAGGCCTCCCTACAACCCAGTTTCCCTAATCCACTGAAGGTCACTTCTCTCTCACCTCTGTTTCTGTCTCTTCTCTCTGAGCTCTGCTTCTGACCACTCTATCTATAATACCTATATTTTTTTCTAATTAAAGATTCTTGATTGATTTTACTTATTACTTTTTTATTTTATTGATTTATTGATTATTTATCAAAGATGAGACTCAATCAAAGGCACTTGATTGGCTAAAACTCAATCCATAACATCAGTAAAAAATCCTTCTTTGCTTGCTGTTACAATGGGTTTCCCTATAATTTCCAGTTCTTGGCCATCACAAAGAAAGTTGCTATAAACATTTTAGAACATACAGGTTTTTCCTTTCTTCCCTAATCATCTTTGGAAATAGACCTAGTAGTGATATTGGTGGGTTAAATGATAGTTTAATAACTCTTTGGGCCCAGGTCCAGGTTGCTCTCCAAAATAGTTGGATCAGTGCACAATTCTGACAATAATGAATTAATGTGTCAATTTTTCCACATCTCTTCCAATGTTTGTCACTTTCTCCTTCTATCATTTAAGCTAATCTGGTAGTTATCAAATGATATCTCAATTGTTTTAAACTCAATTTCTCTAATCTATAATGATTGAGAGCAATTTTATATGACTATACATTGTTTTGGTTTCTTCATTGGAAAACTGCTTGTTTATATCCCTTGACCATTTATCAATTGGGGAATGACTCATATTATTATATGACTCATTATTATATACTTGAAGAACTATAGTTTTCGAAAGAATGATAAGCTAATAACTATGGAAAAGAATACTACAAATTATTAAAAAAAATAGAAATTAAGGGAACTCAGATTTTACTTCATGTGTCTCAAATGCGAAAAGATTATAAAAGATGCAAATAGTCAATATTAGAGAAGGGGAAGATAGGCACATGAGTAATTGGTCCAATCACTCTAGAAAGCAATTTGCAATTATGAGAGAAAATTAACTGAATTGTTCCAACCCTGTCCCAGCAGTCCCTTTCATATACCTAAAGGAGATCAGAATCATGAAAGTAGACTTCATATATACACCCTCAAAAAAATCCTAGCAGCATGTCTTGCAGTTAAAAGAAATTAGAGTCAATGCCTATTAGCTGGGGGATAGCTGAACAAATTGTAGCTTATGAATATAATGAAATATCACTATGTCATAAGGTAACAAATATGAATGAATTGAAGAACCATGAAGTCCCTTGTATGAGCTGATGTGAAGTGAAATAAATAAAACTGGAAGAATCTTATACATGATGACAGTAATAATTGTAAATAGTTGTGTACTTCAAAGTAGTTAAACTGATTATTTATCATGATCAATTTCCATCCCAAAGAGCATATTATGAAATACATTTCCTTTCAAAAGAGATGTGGGGACTAGGGGCAAGGAATGTGGTATACTCTATCAAATGATATTGCTCTCGTAGTTGATTTTGCTTAACTTTTTTTCATTATATCAAGTGAATATTGAATGGGAGATCGATTGGATATCAGGAAATGACTGACAAAAGAAGCTATCAATGAAACTTCAAAAAATTCAAAATCAAAATGTCAAATATTCATATTTCTATAAAATAAATGTTTTGTTTGACCAAAATCTGTAGATATGTTAATTTACCTGTAAAATGATTTTGATTTTGCTTGGCAACAGAGAAAGTGTTTGAAGCCTGTGTCTGATTTCTGTGTCTGATTCCTATTTTCTGGAGCAAAATTCTGATATAAACAAAAACAATTTATTATTCTGAAAACTTCTTACACCCACAGAATCTAAAAGGCAACATATGTTGTTCTTTAAAAAAAAGAAAAAGAAATAGTTTTAGCATTTTCATAGGTGACCTGCCTAGATTTCTACCTTTCAAAGGACTCTAAGATCTTTGTCTCATTATTGTGCCTCAGCATTCATTAGACTGCTGAGAAACCTACAGAGTCTGTGGGAACTTCTATATTGTGCAAAGGAAACTGCCATCCAAGAAGAAGACATCTAAGTAAAACAATAAAGAAAATGTAATCTTTCATCTAAAAGGCTCAGGGAGAGGGTGAAGCATGTGGTCACACAAGAAGTTAAA
This sequence comes from Bettongia penicillata ogilbyi, assembly GCA_023548195.1. Taxonomy (NCBI): domain Eukaryota; kingdom Metazoa; phylum Chordata; class Mammalia; order Diprotodontia; family Potoroidae; genus Bettongia; species Bettongia penicillata. Next base: position 478,642 of record JAJHZJ010000733.1, read on the forward strand.
TGCCAAGTCCAAATCCCTGTCAGGGGCCATATTTTAGGGTCATTCCAATTCTTGATGTATGACCTCACTTTCTGAGCCTTTGCTCTTTTGCTTGAAATGAGCTTATTTATTGGTTGCTTCTCTGGGAACTCAGCCCTTACATATTGCTTCCTACAAAAGAAGAAGCATATTTCTTCAGTGTTCTATTTGGGATAGATCAGTCAAATATTGCAAATCTAACTACACATCTCATTTTCAGGGCTTCTAGTTCACTCCTCCTTCAGAGAGTGAGATTTCGGAGACTAAGGAGCTGTTTGTGTGATTCTGTGTGTGAGTTCATATTAAAAAGAGCAGTTACTACTGCTGCTGCCACTGATCATAATATAAAGAACTACGTGGCAGCTAGATGGTGCAGTAAATACAGTCAAGAAGACATCTTCCCGAGTTCAAATCTTCCCTAAGACTCTTACTAGCTGTGTGATCCTAGGCAAGTCACTTAACCTTGCAGGACTCACATTTCTCATCTATAAATGAACTGAAGAAGGAAATGGTTCCTTTATGTTTGCCAAGAAAACCCCAAATGGGGTGATGAAGAATCAGACATGAACAACACCATCAAAAATAACTATGTGTTTAGCATCCTTAAAATAAAATCACTCCATACTAGGATATCTCACCTCTGCTTCTTAGAATTCCCAACTTCCTTAAAGATTAAGATCAAGCTCTTGTGCCAAGCTTCTCACGGTGCCTGGTCCTCGGAGCCACTGGACTCAGCTCTTCCCTGAACCAGCCTTCTTACTGCAATTGCTCAAGATGCCTGAGGAAGTACAGCATGGAGAGGAGGAGGTGGAGACCTTTGCCTTCCAGGCAGAGATTGCCCAGCTTATGTCCTTGATCATCAACACCTTTTATTCTAATAAGGAAATCTTCCTTTGAGAGATTATTTCCAATGCCTCTGATGCGCTGGACAAGATCCACTATGAGAGTCTGATGGATCCTTCCAAATTGGACAGTGGTAAAGAGCTAAAGATTGACATCATCCCAAACCCTCAAGAGCATACTCTGACCTTGGTAGACACTGGCATTGACATGACAAAAGCTGATTTGATCAATAACTTGGGAACCATTGCCAAATCTGGCACCAAAGCTTTCATGGAGGCTTTGCAGGCTGGAGCAGACATATCCATGATTGGTCAATTTGGTGTGGGTTTCTATTCTGCTTATTTGGTGGCAGAGAAGGTAGTTGTTATCACCAAGCACAATGATGATGAACAGTATGCCTGGGAATCTGCTGCTGGTGGCTCTTTCACGGTCCGTGCTGACCATGGTGAGCCTATTGGCAGGGGCACCAAGGTGATCTTACACCTGAAAGAAGACCAGACAGAGTATCTGGAAGAAAGGCGGGTCAAGGAGGTTGTAAAGAAGCACTCTCAATTCATTGGCTATCCCATCACACTTTATTTGGAGAAGGAGATCAGCGATGATGAGACAGAGGAAGACAAAGAGAAGGAGGAGGAAGAACCAGCCAAAGATGAGGAGAAGCCCAAGACTGAAGATGTGGGATCTGATGAAGAAGATGAAGGCAAGGACAAGAAGAAGAAAACCAAGAAGATCAAGGAGAAATACATTGATCAGGAAGAGCTGAACAAGACTAAGCCCATCTGGACACGCAACCCTGATGACATCAGCCAAGAGGAGTATGGCGAGTTTTATAAGAGCCTCACCAATGACTGGGAAGATCACTTGGCAGTAAAGCATTTCTCCATGGAAGGTCAGCTGGAATTCAGAGCTCTGCCCTTCATCCCCCACCGGGCTCCTTTTGACCTCTTTGAAAACAAAAAGAAGAAGAACAACATTAAGCTGTACGTACGGCGTGTGTTCATCATGGACAGTTGTGATGAGCTTATTCCTGAGTATCTTAATTTTATCCGAGGTGTGGTGGACTCTGAGGATTTGCCTCTCAACATTTCCAGAGAGATGCTGCAGCAGAGTAAGATCTTGAAGGTCATTCGTAAGAACATTGTCAAGAAGTGCCTACAGCTCTTTTCTGAATTGGCAGAAGACAAAGAGAATTACAAAAAGTTTTATGAGGCCTTCTCGAAAAACCTGAAGCTTGGAATCCATGAGGACTCAACCAACAGACGCCGTCTATCTGAACTGTTGCGTTATCACACTTCTCAGTCAGGAGAAGAGATGACTTCCTTGTCTGAATATGTTTCCAGAATGAAGGAAACCCAAAAATGCATCTACTATATCACTGGTGAGAGCAAAGAACAAGTGGCCAACTCTGCTTTTGTGGAACGGGTACGGAAACGTGGTTTTGAAGTAGTATACATGACAGAGCCCATTGATGAGTACTGTGTGCAGCAGCTAAAGGAATTTGATGGGAAGACCCTTGTCTCTGTTACAAAGGAAGGGCTAGAACTTCCAGAGGATGAAGAAGGAAAGAAAAAATGGAAGAGAGCAAGGCAAAGTTTGAGAACTTATGCAAGCTAATGAAGGAAATTCTGGATAAGAAGGTTGAGAAAGTGACAATCTCCAATCGGCTGGTGTCTTCACCCTGTCGCATTGTGACTAGCACATATGGGTGGACAGCCAACATGGAACGCATCATGAAGGCTCAGGCACTGAGAGACAACTCCACAATGGGTTACATGATGGCCAAGAAGCACCTGGAAATAAACCCAGATCACCCCATTGTGGAGACTCTGAGGCAGAAGGCTGAGGCTGACAGAAATGACAAGGCTGTGAAAGATCTGGTAGTGCTGCTTTTTGAGACAGCTCTGCTGCCTTTGGGTTTCTCCCTTGAAGATCCTCAGACTCACTCAAATCGAATTTACCGCATGATTAAGCTAGGTCTTGGCATTGATGAGGATGAGGTGACAGCAGAAGAACCCAGTGCTGCTGTTCCTGATGAGATCCCCCCACTTGAAGGAGATGAAGATGCATCCCGCATGGAGGAGGTGGATTAGACAAACCTCTGCATCAGACCCCCACCCACCCTCTGTATAGTTCCCTGTGTTTTCCCACAGCAGCAGTAGAGGCCCTGTCCTTGCCTGGCTCCATCTGCCAATGTCTAGTGGTTTGTTTTTTTTCCCCTCCTGTTTTCCAGTGTATTAGGGCAGGGCTTACAGGGTCCCTGTTCCCCCTCTCCTGATCTGGGGAGTAGGATGTTGTGTATTGTGGGCTGTTAATGTTTATTATTTTGCTCTGAAATTAAAGTATGCAGAATAAAGAGAATGCGGTTTTTACACGGAAAAAAAAAAAAGATTAAGATCAAATACTACTTCCTACAGGAGTACTACCAGGTTCTCCCCAGCTGCTACAGCTTTCTCTCCCTTTCATGTACTCTTTATACATCTTTTAGGTACCTATTTATATACTTCTTTACCAATGTTGTCTCTACCATTAGGATATAAACTCTTTGGGGCAGAAGGATATTTTTGTCTTTTAAGTCCAGAGCCCTTAGCCCAATGGACTTAATAAGTGCTATAGTAGGTGCCAACTGATTAACATGTTGATTATCTGCTTTCTGATGTTTTGCGAGCCTTCCTTAACCACTTGCACTCATCTCAGTATTCTGACAAGTGTGACTCCCATAGGCTGCTGTCTGTGGGAGTATTCTTCCTTATACAATTTCTGATCTCCTAGATCTCTGAACTACTGCTCTCATATGCTTCTTCTGGAGGTCCTGGAGTCTACCAGCTGTTTTCCTAGGCTGCTTGGGATGAAATGCCCACTCTCCACAAAAGTGATCTGGAATTTCAGCAGTAATTCCCAGGGAGAGAGTCAGTATGAAAAGTGTTAAAATAGAAACAGAAGATTTTCAGCACTTTAAAAATGTAAGTGAAATCAATGGTACCTTTTTTTGCGAAGGTAGATGTAGATCGAAGAAAATGCAGAGAAGCAGGAGCAAACTGCAAGTATATAACTACCTTACTTGATCTAAATGCCTAGGTGAAATTAATGAGGACTGATGGTGCTTTCCTCCTCCTTCCCCTCTCTACGATTTGTTGGATCAGTGCTGTTTGCCTCTAGATATCTAAGAGTTTGTCCCTCTGGTTCTTGACAAGATTTGCAGCCCCGGGGAAAACAGGTATTTCAGAATAGAATCCAAGAGCAGAGAGATCTGGTGATGTAAGATTCCAGAACTGTCCATAAAAATACATTTTGCTTCATAGACATCTCCCTGTAATAACTCTCACAGCGCAAACTAGAGCACCAGCTCCTACTCTGGGGACAAAGTGCCCTAAACTACTAAGGGCTCACCATGTGTAGACTTTGTTCCCCCTGTCCTATCAATCCATCACACATTGTGGACATCATACTGTTACGTAGCTGTGAACTCGATTTCCCTCCCTCCTTCCCTTCTATCTCCTCTCCTTTTTCATAGCCTCCCTTTCCTTCTGACCTTCTTCATATCCCTGAATTTTTCTTTCTCTTGGACATATAATCAAATGGACACCACCACTGACTCTGGAAAGCATTAGAACTTTATAATAGAGCCCATAGAGAGTGACAGAGTTGGCCTCAGAAGCTATAAATCTAAAGTAAACCTATTTTAGAATATCCTACACAGGCCATTTTCTAAGGGAATTTGGCATTATGAAATAAAGTGACCAAAATGCCCAATATACTTTGACTCAGAGACTTCTGTACTAGGTTTATGTCCCTAGGAGGCTATTGATAAGAAAGTCCTCCATATGCACAAAGATATTTAGAGCTGCACTTTTTGTTTTAGCAAAGAACTAGAGGCAAAGTAGTTATTCATCTACTGGTGAAGTGTCAGGTAAATTGCAGCATATGAATGTAATGGAATATTACTGTACTCTGAGAAATTATGTATATGATGAATTCAGAGAAGCATCGATAGACCTAAATGAACTGATACAATAAAACAATACATACAAGACTACAAGAATGTAAACAGAAAGAATACCCCCCCAACCACACACATACACAGTAAACTAAACACCACAAAAATATAAAGGACAAGCAAAGCTTGAAAGAAAAGATGAAGAGATAACTTCTGCCTCACAGCAATGGTGAGAGGTCTATAAGAATTGCACATTGCATATATTTTCAGACTTTTTCAATGTGTTCATCTCTTATGTAGGTATGTGTGTGTGTATGTGCGTGTGTGTGTGTGTTTAAAATACTATTTGTCATATGAGATGGCTCCCTAGAAGGCAGAAAAAGAGGAGGAAGATAGAGGAAAGAATTAAATGGTGTAAAAATCAAAGACAGCAAAAATATATATTTTTTAAAGAGAGAAAACACTCTGTATACCATGCCCAATAAATAGTCACCCAGGCTTCACTGGAAGAATTCTCATAAGAAGAAGGTACTTAAGGAAGCCTAATCCTCTTTTAAGATGGTAATGTTCTTATTCAGCTTAAAGAACTATATCTCCCAGAACAAAAGAGGCATATTAAGCTAATTACTTGTTTTTTGTTATTTTTGTTTCTCCATGTCTGGTAGCTTGTCTCTACTTTTCAACATCCCAGTGGACTACAAACTTTGAGTTAGTAAGACCATCACAGCTACTTCTTACCCATATGAAGACAGACATATCACTTAACCTCAATGAGATTCAGTTTTTCATCAGTAAAATGTGGCAATTATATGTGTAGAACCTATCTCATAGGGTTTGAAGTCTCAAATGAGGTAATTTAGGTGATCAGCAAACTGAAAAGATTTTCATGGAAGTATTTTATTAAGCAAAGTTGAGATGGCAGGGTGAGAGACAGTACTTTTGACCACCTCACCCAATGCACCTTTTTCACAACAATTTAGAAAATATCCCAGACCAAATTCTGTTTAGAAAAGCCAAAACCAGGTCATAGTAAGTCATTTTTCCTGCCCAGGGCAACATGGGAAAAAAGAAAGAGATGTCTACGATCAATAGAGTCAGTGCAGCGTCAGCAGAGACAACAGAGGGAGAGTCAAGAAGCATTCTTGTCCCCATGGATGGTGAGGGGGATGAGGCTGATCACTAGGGCCAGCAGTACCAGGACATAAAGAAATTTCAGGCAACCAGGTCTGAGAACGGTAACTGATCCTACCTGATAGTTCTGTCATCCATTACCTAGTTCTGAGTCACAGTTCCAGGGTGAAGAGAAGCAGTTGCAACTGTGAATAAGAGGGGTCCTACCCATGTACAGAGCAAAGAAAAAGTCCTGAGGCCAAGAACAGAAGGGAGACAGTTCTAACCTTTAGCCCTGCACGTAAACCTGCAGTGGAATAACCTGGTCAGGAAAGCAGGAAAGCAAGGTAGCTATTCAAAATCCGCAAAACCTCCCACTGGGCTAACGATAACTGAGTCCAGAAACAATCTATTGAAATTGAACCACACACAATCAAACTAATCCATCCCTGGAACAGAAACTTTCAGTACTCATATTGAGAAGTCATTGAACGAACCTTTCCCCAAATCACATTATCCTGGATGCACTGAAAACGTGTAGTTCCTCCTTCAACAATGAACTGTAAAAATATTAGAAGGGCATAAAAAGAGAGAAGCACAGGTCAAATATCTCTCATCTTCACTCCCACAAGTGAACAAAGACCAATATTAATGAAGTCCAAAGACAATAAGTAGGCTGGTAGAAAGAAAAAAGTTTTAAAAAAGAATCTTACCACAAAGAACTCCTATGGGGACAAAGATGATCAAGACACAAACAGAATAAGACAATGACTCAAAAGGATCTGCAAACCAAGATTTAAAGGCAACTACAGAATAGGTGCAAGCTGAACAAGAATTCTTAGCAGAATGAAGGTTTTTAGAAAGTTAAAAAAAATAAAAGCTATAGAAAAGTAATGAGAATTATGCAAGAAAGTTATGAAAAGAGAATAAAATAAGCAAGCAAAATAGGTACAGAACATTAGTAAAGAAAATAATTCCTTAAAAATTAGAATTGATTAAATGGTCAAAGAGGTAAAAAACTTTTCTGAAGAAAACAATTCCTAAAAAATTAAAATTTGCCAAATGGAAGCTATTGGTTTCATGAAACATCAATAAATAATAAAACAAAATTAAAGCAGAAAGGAAAAATAGAGAAAAACGTGAAATGTCTCAGAGGAAAAAACAATTAACTTGGAAAATAGATTGAGGAGAGATAACTTAAGAGTCACTGGTCTATCTAAATATCAGGAACAACAACAAAAATAAAACAAAACAAAAGACCCTAGATATCATATTTCAAGAAATTACAAAGGAAAAATGCAAACAAGATGTAACAAACTATATCTTTCAAGAAAACAAGTAGAAATCAAAGGAATCCACCAATGACTTCCTGAACAACGCCAAAAGATAAAAACTCCTGGAAATATCACAACCAAAATAAATAAATTCATGATCAAGAAGAAAATACTGAAAAAAGAGTTCAAATATTATGAACCACAGTTAGGATCACACAAGATGTAATAGCCCACACTATTTATAAGAAATAGGGGAGTTAGAGAATCCCCAGTCTCAGCAGCAATGGGCTCGCAGATCCCTCAACCCACAGGTACCAAAGGTCAGTGACAGGGTTTTTTCATCTGGCTGGGAAGGGAGAAGGGTCTTCCCATAGCTCCAATCACATCGGGCAGGCAGCAGCAGTTCTCATGGCAGCCCCCACAGCAGTCCACATCCATTGTTGGATCATAAAAACCCCTGGGAGCACTGAGGAACTAATTATTATCTTGGCCCTGTGTAGAGGCCCTGAGGGAGCTGTTCTTTGTTTCACACTGAATGGCGGCCCTCCCCCCACAACTTGACTGAATCCCAGTCCCCAGTGCTGGCTTGGTGAAACTGGAGGCCGGGTGGCTGTGGAGAGGAAACTCGACTAAGATTCTGGGCACAAAAATCTTTCTGCTCCCAGACCAGTATACACGCTTGATTGTGCCACCTTGGAGAAACTCAAACCATATGGATCCCTAGAGTATATACCCTACTCTTTTTTTTTTTAATTTTTTTTAATTAAAAAAAAATTTTTTTAAATTAATTTATTTATTTAACTTTTTACATTCATTTTCACAAAATTTTGGGTTCCAAATTTTCTCCCCATTTATCCCCTCTCCCACCCCAATACACTGAGCATTCGAATTTTCCCTATCACCAATCTGCCCTCTCTTCTATCATCCCTCCCTTCTCTTGTCCCCATCTTCTCTTTTGTCCTGTAGGGCCAGATGACTTTCTATTTCCCATTAACTGTATTTCTTATTTCCTAGTAGCAAGAACAATACTCAACAGTTGTTCCTAAAACTTTGAGTTCCAAATTCTCCCCATCGCTCCCTCCCCACCCATTCCCTTTGGGAAGGCAGGCAATTCAATATAGGCCATATCTGTGTAGTTTTGCAAATGACTTCCATAACAGTCGTGTTGTATAAGACTAACTGTATTTCCCTCCATCCTATTCGGCCCCCCATTGTTTCTATTCTGTCTTTTGATCCTGTCCCTCCCCAAGAGTGTTGACCTCAAATTGCTCCCTTCTTCCATTGCCCTCCCTTCCATCACCCCTCCCTCCCTGCTTATCTCCTTCTTCCCCCTTTTTCTGTACTGTAAGATAGGTTTTCATACTAAAATGAGTGTGCATTTTCTTTTTAGCTCTGGTCTTCTCATCAAGAATGCTTGAAAGTCCTCTATTTCATTGAAAGACCATATTTTCCCCTGAAGTATTATACTCAGTTTTGCTGGGTGGGTGATTCTTGGTTTGAGTCCTAGTTCCTTTGACTTCTGGAATATCCTATTCCATGCCCCTCAATCCCTTAATGTAGAAGCTGCTAGATCTTGAGTTATCCTGATTTTATTTCCACAATACTGGAATTGATTTTTTCTAGCTGCTTGCAAGATTTTCTCCTTGAGCTGGGAGTTCTGGAATTTGGCCACAATGTTCCTAGGAGTTTCTCTTTTGGGATCTCTTTCAGGTGGTGATCGATGAATTCCTTCAACACTTATTTTGCCCCCTGGTTCTAGAATCTCAGGGCAGTTTTCCTTGATAATTTCATGAAAGATGATGTCTAGGCTCTTTTTTTGATCATGGCTTTCAGGTAGTCCCATAATTTTTAAATTGTCTCTCCTGAATCTATTTTCCAGGTCAGTTGTTTTTCCAATGAGATATTTCACATTCTCTTCCATTTTTTTCATTCTTTTGGTTTTGTTTTGTGATTTCTTGGTTTCTCAGAAAGTCATTAGACTCCATCTGTTCCATTCTAATTTTGAGAGAACTATTGTCTTTAGTGAGCTTTTGAACGTCTTTTTCCGTTTGGCTAATTCTGCTCTCCTCATTGGCTTTTTGAACCTCTTTTGCTGATTGAGTGAGCCTATTTTTCAAGGTGTTATTTTCTTCAGCATTTTTTTGGGTCTCCTTTAGCAAGGTATTGACCCGTTTTTCATACTTTTCTTGCATCTCTCTCATTTCTCTTCCCAGTTTTTCCTGCGCCTGTCTAACTTGATTTTCAAAATCCTTTTTGAGCTCTTCCATGGCCTGAGCCCACTGGACATCCACCTCAGATGTCTGGGATAGAGAGGCCCTGACCTCCATGTCTTTCTCCGATGGCAGGCATTGTACTTCGTTATCAGAAATGAAGGGGGGAAGGAACATCTCTTCCCCAATAAAGTAGCTCTCTATGGTCTTATTCTGCTTCCTTTTTCTGGGCATTTTCCCAGCCAGTTACCTGACTTCTGAGATTCCTCTCCACCCCTGCCTAGATCTGCCCAGCTAGTGCTTGGGGTCTGAGATTTAAATGCTGCTTCCCAGTCTCAGGGCTATCCCCAGCGGGAGCAGCTGCTATTCAATGTGAGCTTAAGTTCTGGTGCTGGGGTAGGGGCAGGGCTGCCTCCCAGGCTCAGTTCCCGCAGAGGCTTTATGCAGAGACCTTCAGTAATGGGGCTGGTGGGTGCAGGGCCGCCTCCCAGGCTCAGCTCCCTCAAGGGGTTTATGCAGAGACCTGAACTTCTGCCTGCTTCTGCCTGCTGTCCCAGGCCACCGCCGCTTCCTCTCGAGGGGGTCCGAGTCACAGAGACACCCCGCTCCCCTCTCAGCCAGCTCAGACGTCTCTCTCACTGACCTGGAGCATCTGTGGGTGGAGGGACCTTTGTGGCTGCTGGAGATTCTGTCCCTGAAGCCTGCTCGGATCTGCTCCTCTGGGGCTGGGGCCAGGGCAGCTCCGGGGTGGACTCCGCTTTCCGGGGTGCAATGAACCCCTGGGGACCACCCTCCAGGGCTCTCTGGAGTGGAAATCTCTTCCACTGTGTTTCTGTGCGCCTTGCAGTGATCCAGAATTTGTGGGAAGTTCTTCTTACAGGAAATTTATGGGCTGTGGATTCGGAGCTAGCATATGTGAGTCTTTTACTCTGCCATCTTGGCTCCTCCCCGAGTATACCCTACTCTTGACGAAGGACTCAAAAGTCAAGTAACTAGTTGAGAAAATGCCCAAAAAAGGGGGAAAAAAATAAGACTATCGAAGGCTACTTTCTTGGTGAACAGATATCTTCTCCCATCCTTTTGGATGAGAAAGAACAATGCTTACCATCAGGGAAAGACATAAAAGTCAAGGCTTCTGTATCCCAAACATCCAAAATAAATATTCAATGGGCTCAGGCCATGAAAGAGCTCAAAAAGGATTTTGAAAATCAAGTAAGAGAGGTAGAGGAAAAATTGGAAAGAGAAATGAGAGAGATGCAAGAAAGGCATGAAAAGTGCGTCAACACCTTGCTGAGGGAGAACCAAAAAAATGCTGAAGAAAATAACACCTTTAAGACTAGGCTAACTCAATTGGCAAAAGAGGTCTAAAAAACCAATGAGGAGAAGAATGCTTTCAAATGCAGAATTAGCCAAATGGAAAAGGAGGTTCAAAAATTCACCGAAGAAAATAGTTCTTTAAAAATTAGAATGGAACAGATGGAGGCTAATGACTTTATAAGAAACCAAGAAATCACAAAACAAAGCCAAAAGAATGAAAAAATGGAAGATAATGTGAAATGTCTCAATTGAAAAACAACTGACCTGGAAAACAGATCCAGGAGAGACAATTGAAAAATTATGGGACTACCTGAAAGTGATGATCAAAGGAAAAATAAATATACATACATATTTGGATATGTATGATTATTCAACTGAAAAAGAGGAAGCAAAGGGGTTCTTTAAAAGGTCAGAGGGGAATAAGAGAAAGGGTAGATTATCTGAAACAAATTAGACTCCTGAAGATGGGACAGGAGGGACAAAGGAAGGAGAGAGAGAGGGAGAGAGAGAGAGAGAGAGAGAGAGAGAGAGAGAGAGAGAGAGAGAGAGAGCGAGTGAGAGAGAAAGAGACAGAGAGACAGAGGCAGAGACTCAGAGACAGAAAGGGACAGAGAGACACACAGAGAGATAGGAAAATAGGATGGTGGAAAATATACAGTTAATAACCATAATTGTGAATGTGAATGGGATAAACTCACTTATTGAAAGGAAGAGGACAGCAAAATAGATTAAAAACCAAAATACAAAAATATACTGCCTACAAGAAACATATTTAAAACAGAAAGATCTACATAGAGTTAAAACAAGGGGCTGGAGCAGAATTTCTTATGATTCAGTTGAAATAAAAAATATCAATGACAACATGATCTCAAACAAACTAAAATAAATTTATGTTGTTATTAAGTCATTTCAGTGGTGTCCAACTCTTTGTGACCTCATTTGAGTTTTCTTGGCAAAGGTACTGGAGTGTTTTGCCATTTCCTTCTTCATTTCATACTACAAATGAAGAAACTGAGGGAAACAGGGTTAAGTGACTTGCCCAGGGTCACAGAGCTAGTAAGTGTCTGAAGTCAGATTTGAAATAATGAAGATTAGTTTTCCTGACTCTGGACCTGGTACTCTATCCAGTGTGCTATGTAGCTGCCCAAAATAAAAAGTAGCCTTAATCAAAACAGATAAACAAGGAAACTACATTTTGCTAAAACATACCATAGACGAAGAATATATTCAAGTGTATATGCACCAAGTGGCATAGTGTCCAAATGATTACAGTAAAAGTTAAATGAGTTATAGGAGGAAACAGACAGCAAAACTATATGGGAGAGGGATTGAATTACCCCTTTCAGGACCCAAATAAATCTAACCATAAAATAAACAAGAAAGAAATTAAGGAGATGACTTTTTTAAAGTTATATATGATAACTCTGTGGAGAATATTGAATGAGTATAGAAAAGAATATACCTGTTGCTAAGTTGTAATGGCACCTTCACACAATTGGTGATGTATTACGGCCAAACAAGTGAAGAAAGGGAGAAATGTTAAATGCATCTTTTTTGATGAGCAGGCATATTTCCGAAAAAAAAAACCAAACAAACAAACAAAAAAAACCAAACTAAAAAACGAAAGGCTTATATGAACTGGTGCTGAGTGCAGTGAGCAGAATCAGGAGAACATTGGACACCTTAACAACAATATTGTACAATGACCAACTTTGAACGACTTGGCTCTTCTCAGCAATGTGGTGATCCAAGACAATTTTGACAGATTCATGATGGAAAATGCTTTCCAGAGAAAGAACTGTGGAGTCTGAATACAAAGATCAAAGTATACTATTTTCACCCTTTTAATTTTCTTTTCCTTTCTTGTGGCTTTTCTTTTTCATTCTGATTCTTTTTTCACAACATGACTAATGCAGAAATATGATTAATGTGATTGTACATATATAACACTTATCAGATTACTTGCTGTCTTGGGGAGATGGAAGAGGAGGGAGGGAGGGAGAAGGCAATTAGAATTCAAAATCTTATATAACTGAATGTTGAAAAAAATCTCAAAATTTTAAAATGCATCTTTTTTCTAACAGTGGTAATACATTCAATAGTAGCATAGATTGAAAACAGATTAAAATTAAATGAAAACCTTTATTCTATTAAATATTCATTTTTAACATTAATTTTTAAAAAAATCAGTTCCCAGTTCCCTCCCTTTCTTCCACTCTTCCCTTACCTATTGAGAAGGCAAGCAACATCATATCAATCATACATGTGAAGGCATATAAAACATATTTCCTTATTGACCATGTTTCAAAAAAGGAAGGGGCGGGGAGGGGAAGAAAATAAAATGAAAAACAGTATACTTCAGGCTACATTCAGAATTCAACAGTTCTTTCTCTGGAAGTGAATAGCCTTTTTCATTGTGAGTCCTTTGGAATTGTCTTGGATCACTGTCTAGAACAAAATAGCTGTTTTTCACAGTTGATTATCACTATAATATTGCTGTTATGTACAATGTTCTCCGTTTTCTGCTCTTAGATGTCTTCAGGGTTTTCTAAAGTCATCCTGCTCATGATTTCTTGTAGCACAATGGTATTAAATCACAATACAATACTACAATTCATTCAGCCATTTTTCAGTTGGTGGACATCACCTTATTTTTCATTTTTTTTTTTTTGCCACCATAAAAAGATCTGCTATAAATACTTTTGTACATGTATATTCTCTTCTTTGATTTCTTTGGGATAGAGATATACAAATGTTATTGTTGAGTCAAAGACTATGTACGATTTTATTGCTTTTAGGGAATAGTTTCTTTATCCAGATTCTCTTTTATACATCCCTGGACTCCATCTCTTACCCACTTTCTCTCCTATTTTCTTAATGGGTGAGATAGGTTTCTATACCCAACTGAGTACGTGTTTATAGTTTTCACTCTTTGAACCAATTCAGATGAGGGTGAAGTTCAAGCATTGTCTACCTGCTTCTCTACTGTAAAAACTCTTCCTTGTGCCCCTTTTCCTGGGAGACTGTTTTCCCTATTCTTCCTCTTTTGTAAAAACTATTCCTTGCACTCCTCTTTTTTGTGAAATAATTTTCCCTATTCTTCCTCTCTCATTCCCCTTCTCCTAGTGCATGCCTCTTTTTATTCTATCTTTTTTTTAGATCATCCCTATATAAACTCATTCCTATGTCCTCTAACTATGTAGAAGTCTTTGAACTACCCTAATGATAGCAACTTTCTTAGGAGTTTTATATATGTATAGATAGATAGATAGATAGATAGATAGATAGATAGATAGATAGATAGATAGATAGATAGAGATATATAGATATATAGATATAGATAGATAGATAGATAGATAGATAGATAGATAGATAGATAGATAGATAGATATAGATATAGATATAGATATAGATATATCATGTTTCCATGTAGGGATGTAGTTTAAAATATGTGAGTTCCTTATGGTTTTTTTTTTAATATCTAGCTTTTTATGCTTCTCTTTTGAGTCTTATATTTGAAAGTCAAATTTTCTATTCATCCTGGATCTTTTCATCAAGAATACTTGAAAGTATTCTATTTCATTAAATGTCTATTCCCCACCCAAAGGATTATACTTGTTCTGGGTAAATTGTTCTTGGTTTTAATCCCATCTCTTTTTCCTTCTAAAATATATTCCAATCTCTCTGTTACTTTAATGTGGTGGCTTCCAAACCTTGGGTTGTTCTGACTACAGTTGTTTAATATCTGTTTGGTTTCTTTCTGGATACTTTAAGCATTTTTTTTTTGATGCTCAAAGCTCTGGAACTCATCAATAATATTCCAAGGAGTTTTCATTTTTGTATCTCAAGTGGATTCTTTCATTTTTATTTTACTTTGTGGTTCTAGGATATCAGGGAAATTTTCCTTTACAATGTCTTGTCTAGTCTCCTTTCTGATCATGACTTTAAGGAAGTTAAATAATTCTCAAATTATCTTTCCTTGATTTGTTTTCAAGGTTAGTTGCTTTTTGAATGAAACATTTGAACATTTTCTTCTAATTTTTCATTCTTTTTGACTTTTTTTCTTTAGGTATCATAGGGTAATTAAGTTCCACTTGTCCAATTCTATTTTTTTAAGTAATTATTTTCTTCAACAAGTTTCTTTTCCCATGTGGCCAGCTCTGCTTTTCAAAGTCTTATTTTCTTCAGTATTTTTTGTGCCTCTTCTAACAAACTATTGACTATTTTCCCCCCATAACTTTCTTGCATAATTCTCATTAACTTTCTCAAGTTTCCTCTGTCACTCTTACTTTATTCTGGAAATAAATTTTAGCTCTTCCCCAAATTCTCATTCTGCTTATGTCCAATTCACATTTTTTGAGGCTTTGCTTAAAGCTATTTTGACATCATTGTATTCTTTAAAGTTCGTGTCTTAATCTTTCCAGAGTAGTTTTTTCTAGTCAGGTTCTTTTTGGTTGTTGTTTGCTCATTTTTAAGCCAATTTCTTGACACTGAATTTTATGTTAAAGTTGGGTTCTATTCCTGTAGTGGAGGTGATGGGAAGGACATTCTCCCAGTCTTCAGACTTTCTCAAACTGCTATTTTATGAGTGATTTTTAGGGGGTTGGAAGTTTTTGGTGCTACCAAGATGGTGTGATCTGGGGACGAGTGGTAACTATTTTGCTTGACCTAATTAAGAGGAAATAAAAACAATTACTTGAACATATTTTGCTCAGCTATAAGCGAAATAAAACTGACAATCTAAATGAAATTGAAGAATATTCACAAAAATATAAATTTCTTAGATTAACAGAATAGACAATAAAATAATTAACCCTATCTTAGAAAAATAATTTGAACAAGCCATGAAGAGCTTGCAAAAGGCAAAATCCCAGGATCAGATGGAATTACAAGTAAATTCTACCAAAAAATTTGAGGAATAATTAACTTCAAAACTACATGAAATGTTGGGAAAAAATAAGCCAAGGAAGCATATAGTAGGAGTGATCCAAGTTTGAGGCTTTTAGGAATTGTTATTTCAGTCATATCTGACTCCTCATGACCCCATTTGGGATTTTCTTAGCAAGAATGTTGAAGTAGCTTGCCTACCCAGCTCATTTAACAAATGAGAAACTGAGGCAAATAGAGTTAAGTGATTTGACCAGGATCACAAAATCATTATCTGAGGTCACATTTGAACTCATAAACAGGGGTCTTCCTGATTCTAAGCACAGTGCTCTATCCATTGTGTCATCTAGCTGCCAAGGTTGGAATTTAGTGTGGCATAATAGTTAATATGAAAATGAGGCAAGAGACTCAAGAGAAGAGGACAATATTGAATAGAAGTTGTTCACCAATGGGGTTAAGATGGGGAAAGGAGAAAAGTGCTAGTGCAGTGGAGGAAATCCTATAACAACAACTGAGAGGCTAGCCTACGTTAATAAAATCCTGGCTTTGATTCCTTGCCCGAACTCACGTGTATGTATGTGGGTGTTGGGGGGTGGGGCTTGGGGAGGGTTGGGCAGGGTAAAGTCTGGTAGATGCTGGACCTATTATACATGTTTCAAAGATGACCAAATCTAATATATGAAAAAGTTAACTAGTCTGTAGTTTCCTTCACTTCCAGGCATCTTTCAGGTCCATGATCTCATAAAGCTATAATGATTAGTTGAGATTTCTTCTTAGATGGAGCAAGTTCTAGAGAATTCAGTATCAGTAATCTCAACTATTAATTATTTGAATGTTGCATTTATCTTCTTTCATTGCAGGACACTGTGAATGAGAGAGTGAGAGAGGGAGGGAGGAAGGGAGGGGAGAAAGACAGAGAGAGAGAGACAGACAGAGAGACAGAGACAGAGACAGAGAGGAAGAGAGAGAGAGAGAGAGAGAGAGAGAGAGAGAGAGAGAGAGAGAGAGAGAGAGAGAGAGAGAGAGAGAGAGAAACTAATAGTGGCCACTAGATTCAGACTAACAGGGTGTTTAGAGTTAGAAATGAAATGTTCTTGTTAGTATAACAGCAGCTGTGAATTGTATCATCTATCCTGAAACCACAAGCCTGAAACTCATCCTTCTGGAAAACACACATGCACACTATTACTAAAGTGACAGATACAATTAAATCTCCCAGCAGATGTCTGTGGGAAGGGATCAGAGTGTGAACATAACTTCAACAAACTATGTTTTATTCAATATAGTAGCTTAAAAAAAATTCTATCTTTAATCTTTCCTTCTTTCTACTTCAACCATTCCTTTCTTTTGACAGCAGATATCACACATTAAATTCTTCACACATTAGTTCTTTTCTGAAAACGATCATGCTTTAAAAGTTCATGGAGTCTTAGATTTGTCTCTTTGTTAAGCTATAAGTGCCAGGATGACAGAATGGAAAGAGAGATGACCATGAAAGACCTGGGTTCAAGTCCTGCTCTATAAGTCACTTAAATTCTCAGTGACCTATCCAAGTTTTTAAGATGTTATTTTGCTGCAGAAAGGATGGTATCCTATGTTGGTAGAGGCAGTTTCCTCATCTGAAAAAACTGTACACCAAATGAATCACAAGTCTTGTTCCTATGTTATGGTCAAGTGTATTACCAAAGCAATATTCACAGCACTGGTGGTGACTATGAATATGCCAGCATAGTTCTCAATTGCAAAATATAAAAGACTCTTCATATAGAAGGCAGAAGAAAAACATTTATTTAAACAACAGAAAGCCACATCCCAGAACCAGAAAGCAAAATCCATCATGGTGACAGCAGGGGGCAAAGCCATTCTTAAACCTTTCCTCCCTCAGCCAGGGCCTTCTCACTCTCAACTGTCACAATGTGTCAGTTGGCCTGTGTCAGCTGGCCTGTGTCAGTAGGCCTGTGTCAGTTGGCCTGTGTCAGTAGGCCTGTGTCAGCTGGGCCTGTGTCAATAGGCCTGTGTCAGTTGGCCTGTGTCAGTAGGCCTGCGTCAGGTGGTCTGTGTCAGTTGCCCTGTGTCAGTTGGGCCTGTGTCAGTAGACTTGTGTCAGTAGGCCTGTGTCAGTTGGCCTGTGTCAGTAGGCCTGTGTCAGTTGGCCTGGGTGAGTTGGCCTGTGTGAGTTGGGCCTGTGTCAGTAGGCCTGTGTCAGTAGGCCTGCGTCAGTTGGCCTGTGTCAGGTGGCCTGCGTCAGTTGGCCTGTGTCAGGTGGCCTGCGTCAGTTGGTCTGTGTCAGTAGGCCTCTGTCAGTTGGGCCTGTGTTAGTAAGCCTGCGTCAGTTGGGTCTGTGTCAGTTGACCTGTGTCAGTTGGACCTGTGTCAGTTGGGCCTGTGTGAGTTGGCCTGTGTGAGTTGGCCTGTGTCAGTAGGCCTGTGTCAGTCGGGCCTGCATCAGTTGGCCTGCGTCAGTTGGGCCTGCGTCAGTCGGGACTGTGTTAGGTAGCCTGTGTCAGTTGGCCTGTGTCAGTTGGGCCTGTGTCAGTTGGCCTGTGTCAGTAGGCCTGTGTCAGTTGGGTCTGTGTCAGTAGACCTGTGTCAGTAGGCCTGTGTCAGTTGGCTTATGTCAGTAGGCCTGTGTCAGTAGGCCTGTGTCAGGTGGTCTGTGTCAGTTGCCCTGTGTCAGTTGGGCCTGTGTCAGTAGACCCGTGTCAGTAGGCCTGTGTCAGTAGGCCTTCGTCAGTTGGCCTGTGTCATTTGGGCCTGTTAGTTGCCCTGTGTCAGTTGGGCCTGTGTCAGTAGGCCTGTGTCAGTTGGCCTGTGTCAGTAGGCCTGTGTCAGCTGGCCTGTGTGAGTTGGCCTGTGTGAGTTGCCCTGTGTCAGTTGGGCCTGTGTCAGTAGACCTGTGTCAGTAGGCCTGTGTCAGTTGGCCTGTGTCAGTTGGCCTGTGTCAGGTGGCCTGTGTCAGCTGGGCCTGTGTCAGTTGGCCTGCGTCAGTTGGGCTTGTGTCAGTAGGCCTGTGTCAGTTGCCCTGTGTCAGTTGGGCCTGTGTCAGTAGACCTGTGTCAGTAGGCCTACGTCAGTTGGCCTGTGTCAGGTGGCCTGTGTCAGTTGGCCTGTGTCAGTAGGCCTGTGTCAGTAGGCCTTCGTCAGTAGGCCTGTGTCAGTTGGCCTGTGTCAGTAGGCCTGTGTCAGTAGGCCTTCGTCAGTAGGCCTGTGTCAGTTGGCCTGTGTCAGTAGGCCTGTGTCAGTAGGCCTTTGTCAGTTGGCCTGTGTCAGTTGGGCCTGTGTCAGTAGGCCTGTGTCAGTTGGCCTGTGTCAGTTGGCCTGTGTCAGTTGGGCCTGTGTCAGTAGGCCTTCATCAGTAGGCCTGTATCATTTGGGCCTGTGTTCTTTCCCCTCTGACCTGACTTCACTCACTTCTTCCTCGTTCCACTCCTCCCACCACATGCGACCCAGGCTTCCAGGCGATTCAAGCAGATTATATGGGCCTATTAATTAAATAGAAAGATCTTTCCATTTTAAATTACTATTACATCAAGTTATTTATTTATTTTTGTAATGTTGTTCAGTATTCACCATGTTCAGATACTCCAGCGGTTAGAGAGCTAGACCTGGACTCAGGAGAAAACAAACAAACAAACAAAACCTGAGTTTAGACCTGGCCTCAGACATTTAGTAGCTTTGTTACTCTGGGCTATCCACTTAATTCACATCTGTTTCAGATTTTTCATTTGTCAAATGGGATAATAAGAATAATTATTTGCCAGGATTGTTGGGAAGATTAAATGAGATAATATTTGTAAAATGCTTAGCTCCGTTGCAGACACATAGTAGGTGCTTAATAAACTTTTGTTCCTTCCCTTCCTTTCCCTTCTCTTCTCTTGAAAGTATTCATGATATATGAGCTTTGCGGTTTTTGTTCAGTCCTTTCAGTCATGGGTTTTCTTTGCAAACATACTGAAGAGTTTTGTCATTTCCTTTTCAGCTCATTTTATAGATGAAGAAACTGAGGCAAACAGAGTTATGTGAGTTGCCTAGGTTCATACAGTTAGTAAATGTCTGAGGTAAGATTTGAACTCAATGCTTCCTTGACTCCAGGCCTGGTGGTCTATCCCTTGTGCTGCTATCCCTAGTCGTCCATTATATGGACTTTAGGCTTCTAAATAATCCAAAACCTTCAGCCTCTTTCATTTCTTAGTTCTAATGTGTGTTTTTTCATTAAATTTTCTACCATGATCCCTGAGCACATGGTCATACTAGAGATACTTACTTTAGTAGGTTGGTTAGATCATGTCAAGTTATTTGTAGAATTGTCCTACTTTATACTTTGAACTCAATAGAATATATGAGAGTTTGTGTTCCAGTGGTTAAAGTTTCAAGTGTCCAGTGCCTGGTGCTTCTTTCTTGCACCATCATTTGTCAAATTGCACTTGCATACCCCTAGGTCAAAACTGAATTATCCTATTTGGTCACAGCTTTCACCTCTTTGAATAGATTCTGTCCTTTTAAAGGACAAAGACTGTTTCTAATTCATCATTATAACTTTGCAACCTATCATACCATCACATGTAGCAGATAAGGATAGGGGGGTTTATTGGATTGGGGCACCTCCCATGGATATGTGCATGCTCTCTGACTTGTTGCTAAGATACTTTTGTGTCCCTGGGATGACACAGCAATTTAGGATAATCCTGGAATAGAGGGGAAGTTTCTGTGCTATCCCACCAAGGGAGGTGCCCCTGTTCAACACAGTCAAAAATATAACAATAGAAGTTTGGTGTCACTTTCATTAGGCATCCAACTATTAATGCTACTACCATGTACTCCATCTAAGATGAGGCATGTGCAATACAACATGTGACTATTGGAAAAGCAAAATAAGTTCCTTTGTTCTGATGCATTCAGAGTAGAGCAAGAATGCTATAATGGGAGAGACCTCCGGACCTCCCTATTGGAAGCCAATATGTTGCCTGGGAGTACAGCCTCTCCTCTGCCTCCTTGTTATTGATATTCTTCTTGTCTTTAGGTAAAATAGTACCAAAGACAGCCATCCCAGAAATTAAGCTGGACTTGGAGCTGGTCAGTACAGCATTGATGACCTGAGCTAAGGAATGACCTTTGAAGTCTGATAGCTAAAATCTCAAATGTAGTACTCACATGAGATGCTTCATTTGTACACAGATTTGGTGGGAACAATACCTCACAGAACCTTTGTTAATTCTGAGTCACCTATTCCAGAGCCTGAGGTGATAAATGGCAAAATGCGTCACCAGGTGTTGAGGGAGGAGGGCAGATGTTAAAATAACTGTTCTTTACATTTTTGAAGTAAATAAACTTTTGTGCTTTTAAGCAAAGCCAAAGTTTCCATTCTTCCAGGAATTGAGTTTTTTTTTTTTTTGTTTCCTGTAAAACAAAATATACATTAATGAGATTGGGTTCATCAGCATATGAGCACATTCCAGAGCACCAACCAGCTATTGACTTTAGGATCAGGGCTAATCAGTCTGGAAGACCATAAATTATTCTATTTTACAACTAATTCTTGACTAGCTGGAGCTACACCTTATATCTAGTCAAAGTCAATATCATCTATAGAATGGAATTACACTAAAGGAGATCCTTTTGTCCTTACCAAAGAAGTTTCACAGCTAACTTTAGAGTTGTGCCCTTACAAGTTGTACTGATCAACAACTGCTTTCCTAAAGACCAATATCTTTAATTATGCCATTAAATGTGTAGAACTAGAGTTTTGGGTTTCTGGCTTTGAATTGTATAATTGCTTAGAGGTCTGAAAGAACATCAAATCCTGATAATGTGGGTCTTTTGTCACATTCCTGTTTGGTGCGCTTGAACTTAAAGTCAAACGACCTTATTTCAAATCTGCTCTACCTGTGTGACCTTGAAAAAAGTCATCTAAATTCTCCAGGGCTTCTGCTCTATGAAAAGTCATTTTGGGATGGGAGGAGTGAGGGTAGGATTCTTAACCTCTGTCTCTCTCAACTGAAATTCAATCATCCTGGGATTAGTTACAAGGTATGATTCTCTGAAGTACCTTTTAAGGGTTTTCAAATCATGCCATTAACTGGATGAAATCCCAAATTATCCATTGTTTTGAGAGGAAAAAGTGTGAAGGAAGTCACCATCCAAGAAACTGCCTAGAAAATTCATACTTTTTCACAAATCATCAATATGAGTTATTTGCCTAGAAAGGTAAGAAAGGAAATTTGAGGTAATTATGAGGAATTTGTGTCATTGCAGAAAGTGGTCTTTTTATGTTGTCCATATTGCAAAACAATTTGAGGATTGTTCTTATAAACATTGGTATATTTGAGGACAGGGAATAGATTTTAATATTGTAGATCATTCCAATTGAATCAGTATCTTTGGTCCAAAGTTCCTCCTTTTCCACAGGAAGTGACTAACATGCCTTTGTAATTAGGCTATGTTAATTTTGCTTGATTATATTAGCCTCCTTTAAAAATTATGTCTTGAATTGCCCCTCATTGTCTCAAACTTGCTTTGTAACAGTTGCAACTCTGCATCAATGATTTGTAAGACATGTATTTTCAGGTACTGTTATTTCTAAAATTTCACTGAATTTAATTAGGTTTAAGGAATCTGTGGAGAAATACCTCCCCTGAGTTCTCAATATTGTATACTATCCTTTTCATACAGATGATTATGCTGAAAGGATGCAGTAAACAACTGTGGATACCCTGAAAACAAATTTCTCAAAGAGATTGGCCAATGATATTTGCCAGGTTTTTCATCATTCGAAATTCTTCTACATGTTTAACAACAGATGTTAGTCTTAATGGAAGAATGCTTCCAGATAAATTTCAACTTTGTCTAGATTTAGTTAAACATTTAGAAGACAAATAAGAATACAGCCTGGTTATTTTTCTATATGTGGCTCTTTCAATTCTACCACAAGGAATTGCTTTTGGTGGGAATTTTGAAGCTGAGTAATGGTGAGCTCTTGTCATTATAACTTTGGTCATCTGTGTCATACAAAGTCACTAGGGAAGATATGTTAGTAGACATTAATATAATGACTAACTTAAGTCATTTGACAACAGAAACATTAGAAGCATCTTCTCTAGAGATATCCGGCATTGACTTTTTCTACTGCATCTCAACATACATCAGAAGGTCAAAGGGAAAGAAACAATGACATTTTCTGACTACTTTAAGAGCTGAAGTTGTCACATGACATTTCTATAGCTTTTAGTACAATTGATTGTTTTCACTGAAAGAGGTAGGGAAGGGTGCTGTGTCCATATTATGCCAAGGAGCACTATAGAACAAGGTTATTTTTTCTTTCTGTAGTTGCAGGTTGTGATAAATTTAGAATAACATTTTCCTGGAATAGTTAAAGGGCTACCATTCACAAAGCTTATTTATGACATTTTTATATAAATATAAAAATTAAAGAGGAAAGAGATTTTACATATATACATAGGCACACACACACTGAAGTGTATGTATACATTATACAAAGTACTAAAGTCAAAATGCAGTCCCTAACTTCAAGTAATTTATAATCTAATGGGAGGACAATATATAAATAAATAAGCAGAAAGTGAGCACTATAGAGGATAAATAGGAAATAATTAAAAGAAAGACCCTGGAATTGAGGGATAGGAGAAGGCTTCCTATGGAACATGACATTTTAGATAGGACTTAAAGGAAGTCAGGGAAGTAAGATCTAGGTCTAGAATGTTTCTTCACAATGAGTTCTCTTTCCCCACTGCTTTATAAGCACAGATCAAATGATTTCAGCCCCCACCCCACCCCAAATCCCCAGCTTAATTGGCCTCAGTTGTTTCTAATTGTCCCAGGTTTTGACACTGATCAACAGGTAAGACAAAATGTGGAGGTAGAAGATCTGAATTGTGCTAAGCATTAAGGATATAGAGACAAGAAAATACAGTTCCTATTCTCATGTAGCTCACAGTCATTTGAGAACACAAAATGAAAACAACTATGTCCAAACAAGATATATTCAGGACAATTTAGAGATAATCCATAAAGGGGAGATAGTAGAGTCATACATAAAGTTCCTGTGTTATGGATGTATATGAATATGTCTAAAATCACATGAACTTTTCTGATGACTAGGCTGTATTGATGATGGCTTTGATGGTTTGAGGGCCATTGAAACAACCACACACACACATAATGTAAATAAATATATATACACATACATATGTGCATATGTATACATGTATGTACATATGTACATGTATGTACATATATGTGTATATGTGTATATATGTATATGGTGGTTGTTGTCCTTAATCTTCAAAGAGGACAAAAATGACATCACCATGATAAAGTAAAATTTCAGTGTGTCTGATTGTGGCTGATTAGACCAATAGAAGCTTGGAATGCTCTACCACAGATTGGGCACAGACAGTTCATGTAAATATTTGGGGTGGATATCCCAAAGTTGCATATCCTGTGTTTATTTTGTGCTATCTCAATTCTGCTTTGCTCAAAGAGCACAGCACCCTTTCTAATATGGGCATGCCATGCTGAGTGGTCCCGTGCCAGTGTCTCCTATGTTGTACAGTCAAATCCAATGTTCTTGAGAGACCTTGGGAGTGTCCTTGTATCATTTTTTCTGGCCACCATGTGATCACCTCCCCATGAGAGTTCTCCATAAAAGAGTCTTTCTGGCAAGCACACACTTTTCATTTGAACAACATGGCCAGCCCATCAGAGTTGTGCTCTCTGAAGAATAGTTTGAATACTTGGCAGTTCAACTCAAGCAAGGACTTCAGTGACTGGTAACTTATCCTGCCAAGTAATTCTCAGAATATTCCTAAGACAGTTCAAAAGGAAGCCATTCAGTTTCTTGGCATGGGGCTGGTAGACTGTCCATGTTTCATAAGCATATAACAATGAGGCTAGCACAATGGCTCTGTAGACCTTCAATTTGGTAGTCAGTCTAATACCTCTTCTCTCCCAAACTTTTCTTCAGAATCTCTCAAACACTGAGCTAGTTCTGGCAATGTGTACATCAGCGTCATTGTTAATGTGTACATCCCTAGAAAGTACACTACCAAGGTAAGTGAACTTATCCATAGCACTCGAAACTTCTCCATTTGTTGTAACCAATTGTTCCACATATGGATAGTGTGGTGGTGGCTGATGAAGCATGTGTGTTTTCTTGGTGTTTATTATTGGGCCAAAATTAGCACAGGAAGAGAATTGATCCATACTTTGTGGCATCTCAGCTTCAGAGGCTGCATTGAGTGCACAATCAGCTGCAAACAGAAAATCATGCACCAACACTCCCTCTACTTTGGTCTTGGCTTGTAGCCTTTTCAAACTGAACTTGCCATCAGTATGGTAGTTGGCCTTGATGCTGTGTTCATCCTCATTGAAATAATTTTTCAACATGGCTGAAAACACTAAAAAGCATGAGAGCAAGCACACAGCCCTATTTAATTCCATTGGTGACTGGAAAGGGACGAGAGCATTGTCCATTATCCAGAACCCAGGCAAGCATGCCATCATGAACTTGATGTACAATATTGATGAATTTCTCTGGGCAATCAAATTTGGACATAATTTTCCATAAGTCCTAATGACTAACAGTGTCAAAAGCCTTGGTCAGACCTACAAATGTTGTGTACAGACCTCTGTTCCGCTCCTGGCATTTCTCCTGGAGTTTTTGAGCAACAAACATCATATTAACTGTTCCTCAGCCCTTTCTGAAGTCATAGTGGCTCTCAGGTATATGACCATCTCCCGGGTGAAGGATCAGCCTATTAAGGAGGGCTCTAGTAAGAACTTTGCCAGCAATGACTAAGAGAGAGATCCCCCTATGATTATCGACATACCCTTTTGATTGCCATAAGACAATCTATTCCCTTTACCATTATAGAGATGGACAATGGAGGCATCGTTGAACTCCTAAGGGATAACCTTCTCTTGCCATATAACCTGGAAAATTTCAGTCAGATTTTGTATGAGCAATGGTCCCCCTACCTTGTAAATCTCAACTGGAAAATAATCAGCATCACTTGCTTTGCCACATGAAAGGAGCCTAATGGTCTCCAAAACCTCTTCTTCAGTTGAGAGTTCAGCTAAGGAGTGATTGACTTCAATTGGAGCTAAATGGTCAATGGCTTCAGCATTGATTGATGATGGTCTGTTAAGAATGCTGTGGAAGTGTTCAGTCCATCTCTCTAGGATCATGTCCTTGTCACTAACCAATGTGACTCCATCAGCACTGAGTAGTTGTGATGTACCATAGGTTTTTGGTCCATAAATAGCTTTCAGGGAATCATAAAAACACTTTGAATTTTTACTATCAGCATAAAACTGAATTCCTTCTGCCTTCTTACTGAGCCAAGAATCCTGCATCTCTCTAAGCTTTGCTTGTACTTTACTTTTGATGGAATTAAATGCTGTTTTCTTAGATAACAATGAACTATCCTGTTGGTAAATCATGCGGAGTTCTCATTTTTCATTTAGCAGTTTCTGAATTTCCCCATCATTTTCATCAAACCAGTCATGGTGTTTGCAATTGTTCTGACCCAGATGAGCAAATGTGGTTCTGTACACCAAATCTCTGAAAACTGCCTACTCCTTTTCTGCTCCACTATTGCCAGCTGTGTGTTGGCTCAACTTTCCATCCAAGTCAGAAGCAAACTGTTCACACTAAGAGAAGTGCTCTAATTTATTGATATTACTTCTTTTGGTAGTCATTTTCTTTAGGGGGTGGTGATTTTGATGAATGTGAATATTTAGCTTGGAAAGGATAAGTCTATGATCAGTCCAGCACTCTGTACCACATATTGCCTTTGTCACTCTCATATCTTGTCTATCTCTTCCCCTTACAATTGCATAGTCTATTAGATGCCAATGTTTGCTGCAAGGGTGCATCCATGAAGTTTTATTGCATTTAGGTAAACAGATAGTGTTGGTGATAAGAAGGTCATGCAATGCAGAAGTCTTCAGCAGCAAATGACCATTGCTGTTGTTGTTTCCACCTCCATTCCTCCCTAGAACTCCCTGCCAAGTCTGGTAGTCTGAGTTGCTCAGAATTATAAACTTGTCCTCTTTTTTGACATTGATGATGAGGGTCTCTAGGTCTTCATAAAACTTTTCCTTGACTTCATTAGGGTTTGTCATGGTAGGAGCACACATACTAATGATGGTGGTGTGGCATTTTCCTGTGAATGGCAATTGCATTGTCATGAGTCTGTCATTCACTCCTTTTGGCAGGAATATCAGCTTGCTGATTAGATTAGTTTTGATGGCAAATCCCATACCAGCTTCATGGCACTCCCTTTCACTGTGCCCACTCAAAAAAGGTGTATCCAGCTCCAAGTTCAGTAAGCTGGTCTTCATTTGCCAACCTTGTTTCACTCAGGGTTCCTATTTGGAACCTGTTGAGTTCTCTTGCAAAAAAAAAGCAATTCTTCTACCTCTACTGGATTTTGTGTTGTCTACTAGTATGCGCACATTCCATGTGCTGATGGTGAGTGGAATCATCTTTGCAGATGTTTTCTCGTACATTTTGTATATTTTTTTCGGTTTAAACCACATAGTGGGGATCCCTACCTTCCCTGGTAATCAGGCCAGGGTTGGGTAAGCAGACAATGTTTAGGGTACTTTTTCTAGCCCCCTTCCTCACACCAGGAGGGGAGCAGTGCTATCCTTAAAAGGCTGCTCAGACACCCAGGGGGCTGCCAAGTCCCACTGCTGCTTTCACTGAGAAATGACCCTACATTCTGGGCTGCTGGTATGCAGGTTTGCGACTATAACTCCCAGTGTATCTGCACCTGTTGCTTCATCACCTGCCTGTCGCCACAGGACTTTGAGGCATAATAGTCAAATGGTATGGATGATGTCTTTTGATTCATGCATAAGTTGGATTTAAGTGAGACAGAGTTGCATGAAGTTGTCAGTCTCACTCTCTACTCCAGAGCCATCATAGTCCAGTGGCAAGACAGAGTCAAGATGGCTGGTGATGCCTCAGGATGCAGTGGATGACCCTGGGATGCAGTGGATGACCCTGGTGTCTTCAGCATCTAACCAAACTCTAAGTGCTCACCTGCTTCATCTGCCTTCATAGCCGTTGGAACAAATTTTTCTCATCCACCCATTCCACCAGAGGAAGTCTTCACATGCTTGGGGTAGATACCTCCCCAACTCGCCAATGGACTTGAGACGCCTTGGTTACCCTCAACCTGGTTTGACCTGTCTGCTGAAATGGTATACTGGAGTGTGGCCACTGAGCATGCTGTAGCTTCTTGGAGCTATTGGTGAGAGTTAGGTGGAACAGGTGGACCCCAAATTTGGAAAGAGCCCCAACAAGGGCTCATCAGCCATCACTCCAAAGGTACTGGTGCTCCCCGAACACACCCTACACCCCATATATGCATATATGTATATGCAAAATTGCTATCTAGCCATGATTATCCTGACCTGTACTTGTGGAGTTAATGTTTTTAACTCATGTCAGACTTAACTTTTATTTCTTTTAAATTTCACTGTAGCTTGGGTCCATCATTCTAGTCAGTGAGTTCTTTTTGGATCCTGTCATACAAGAGGTCAGCTCTCTTACCTATCTCACCCATGTCATTTGCAAATTGAATATGTATGCCACTTATGCTTTCTTGTAAAAGATATATCTAAATATTAAAGGAGGAATACTCAGAATACCTCTCTCTCTCTCTAATCTACTATATTCAAAACTATCTCTACATTGCCTTTTTCTTGACATAGACGATATGCCCTCAAAAAAAAATTCTTATAAAAGGTAAGAAACATCAATTAAGCAAGCGACAAATATTTGCTAATTTCCTATTACATAACTAGCACTAGGCATATAAAGAAAAAATGAAAAAATATCTTACTCACAATGAACTTTCATTTTGTGTGTTTGTTGTGAGGTGGGGGAGGGAACCTGTATATAAATAAGTATATAAAAAGAATTTTATGGCAACTAGCTTGTACAATGCATAAAACATAGGTTTGGAATCAGGATGTTCTGAGTCTGAATTCTGGCTCAGAAATGTGGTAGTTGTGTACCAAGGAGCAAGAAATTTAATCTCTTGGTGCTTCACCATCTTCACATGTAGAATGAGGATAACAATGGCATCTATCTCCTAAGGTTGTTGTGAGGACCAAATGAGTACAGAGGTTTGCAAACCTTAAAGCATTTTATAAATTGTGTCCTTGCTGTTGTTGTTAGTGGTGTGTGCATGCATGCACCCATGCATGTGTGTGTGTATGTGTGTATGGGTGTGGGGTGTGTGAGTGTGAAAGATACTAAAACTGAAGAGAGTGGGATTGAAGAAAGAGCTTTTGTAAAAAAGTGGTACCTGACTTGAGGACAGTTAGAAGTGTAGAGACAGTGTAGAGAAAGGAGATTGAGTTAATGAAGAAATTATATAAAGAACGGGAGAAAGTATGAGAAAGAGTTGAAGAGAAAGCTCATGACAGACTTGAGACATAGCTAGTACAAAGACACAGATACAGGAAATGGAGAGTCATGTGTGAAGAAAGGCAAGAAGGCCAATTTGACCTGAGAGTGCAGGAAGGAGAGTAATGTCAAGGAGCAATGAAATTGCAAAGGTCATTTGACACCAGGGTTGAAAAGGGCTTTAAAAGCCCAAAAGACAAGTTTATATTGTCCTAAAGGCAACAGGAAGCCATGGATATTTGTTTACTGCTTAGTAGAGTGACATGGTCAGATCTTCACTTAGAGAACAGCAACTTGACAGCTGTGCAGATGACAGCCTGGAGTGAGAAGAGACTTGAGGAAAGGAAACCAAATAATGAAAATTATTTTTAATTGCTTTTCAATGAGCATTTATTATGTACCTCTGTTGTGTTAGGCACTTGGGATACCAATATAAAAAGTGAAGCAAACCTCTTTCCCACTTAATTAACATCTTATTGATCACTGTGTGTAGCACCAATGAGATATTCAAAGCAAATATGCCAGCACAGTTCTGAGTTGCAAAATATAACAGACTCTCCACATGAAAGACAGAACCAAAACAGTTATTCAAACACTAGAAGGCTGAATCCCAGCACTAGAAAATCAAATCCACTAAAGCAACAAAGAACTCTACACACAGTAACAACACAGGGGGCACTACTATCACTAAGCCTTCTCCCTGTTAGACTTCCCACAAACTGGCTCCCTTAAACAAAATCACAAACAAGCTCTCCCACTCATGCTAGTTGCTGCCCGTTTTCTCTTTCCCAGCTCTGAATGTTCTGGTTAACTTCTTGTTCCACCCCTTCCTGCTCCACCTGTTCAGCAAACTTATTCTACCACAGATTCCATGTGACTCAGACTTCCACGTGACTCAGGCAGGTCACATGGGCCTATTAATGGAAAGATAGTCCCATTCAAATTACCATTAAACTGTTAGAGGTGACTACTATAGCAGCCTAATTGAACAGTAGTATGACATTGGATAAGTGTCTTATATTTGTGTGAGATTGTGTGAGGTTAAAATGCTGTGAAAATGACCAGAAGATTTACACTATAGAAATATACATTAAAATCTGTATGAAGATGTGAGATATCTTGTAGAATCTATCATCCATGTCACAGAACTGCAAAATTGGGGATGCAGAGAAAGAAAGAATATATACTAAAAATGAAAGTATCACATGAATTTCTCTTTAGTTCTACATGGCAGATTCCAGGCACCTAGAATTTTTTTATTTTGTTTCACTTCTTAAGTTTTCCAAAGGAACTATAGCAAAATATTGAATTATAGCTGCTTAAACTGACAAGGGTATTGCTTCACAGAAAGGAATAGTGATTGGTGAGATAATCTAAGCTCAAAGAGGTTACCCTTCTCCCTTACTTCCAAGTCAATAGAGATGCTATCTGTCTAAATGAGTAACACTTTTGTTACTCTCCCTTCTTCCAATAAGAAGCAATATACTCAGAAAAATTGTCTTCTTGAGTCAGAAGCAATTAATGCTGACTGCTATATATAGTCAATGAACTTCACCTTTTCACCTGTTTTCTCTCTCCTCTATTTTTGTGCTTTTTACTTCCTTTAATATAAAAGAAATTAGTGGCCACTAACCCTTGTTGAGTAATAGAATCAGGAAACTGGTCAGTCTGTGGAAACTCGAAAATCTATGTAGACTCTAGTAAGAGAAATATACGGAGGTGGTAGATTATTTCTCCCCCTGAAAATCAAAACCTTTTTGGTAACTGTGATTATGTTCATTAATTCACTAGATGTTAATTTACAGGAAAGAGTTCTAAACAGAGGGATTAATAACCTGAAGCAAAACAAAAATCCTCTAGACTAGAGAAGATATCCCCTTGAGTAAAATGTAACACAATTCTCAAGTTAGAGGGGAGGGAGACTTTCCTTCTAGGTACACAGCATGAATCTCTTTCAAAATTTCATTCTTAGGGTACACATTGTTCCTTCCTTACGCTAATATCTCTTTGGTTGTTGCTGTTTTGTTCTGTTTTTTCCAGCAGTTGACTAGAGTATGAGGCTATTTGCAAAGTGAGATATTTAACTTAGTTGCATTCATCATTGTACTTATACCTCTAAACTCTCATCTTCCTTAGATGTGGGGAAAGGTCATTGCACAAGATCCATAAAGTCAGTCTTGATGGATTCTGGAAAATGTCTCTGATTTCCATGGCATTCTGAAACAGAATTATATGTAAATGAGTATTATCTCTTTCAAAGTAATCCC
The DNA here is from genome assembly GCA_023548195.1 of Bettongia penicillata ogilbyi. Lineage (NCBI taxonomy): Eukaryota > Metazoa > Chordata > Mammalia > Diprotodontia > Potoroidae > Bettongia > Bettongia penicillata. The sequence goes on from JAJHZJ010000733.1 coordinate 509,943, forward strand.
ACTGGAGGGCTCAACACTTCTGCGAAACATATCATTTCTCAAAACATTTCTAAAGCTCCTCTTTAGGCATTGATTTCTAAGTCTTTCTGAATGCAGTAAAAGAAAATCTGTTTCTATTTTTTATCATCATACTTTATTTTGGACCAAAAACAATATTAACAACTTCATGATCCTCATTCTTCTTTTCCCTTGGAATAAGCGTTCCCTTCCTTCTCTGTCCAATGACAAGAGGCAGTAGGGCATATTGGATGGAGTGTTGGTTGTGGCATTAGGAAAGTCTGGATTTGAATCCGATGTCTTACAATTATTACGTGACCATGATCAAGTGGGCAAACCTCTCTGAGTCTCTGACCTCCCAGGAGTGTTGAAAGACCGAGGCAGATGATACAAGTAAAGAGTGTGCAAACTTTAAAGACTTATTCATCAAGTATGGAGCCCCATGATCTTTGGTTGTTTCTAAAAAGAAAATGTAACTTCCAAAGATAGGGATTTGCTTCCACTGGAGAGATGCAAATGATATGTAGCCATCTCTAAAAGAAATTCTCAAAAAGACATGTCAAAAATATCTTGATCAAAGAATGAGATCATTTAACTAAAAGTATAACCATTCCAGGGGCTTCTTATTTTTTTCCCTACAAAAATGAAGGAGTGGGATTAAGTATTGAATAAGGCTTCTTCCTGATTTAACACTGTATTACTCTAAGAGTATTATTTAAGGAAATTTTTTATTATTTTTATTTGTCTTTCACTCTCAAGGAAGACCAAGTAGATCACTACACGTTAGAATGTACAAAATGTATTTATTTTTAAAGTTTCATTAGATAGGGGAGGAGCCAATCTGGCAGAGTAGGAAGATTCACATATGCTAGCGCCTAGCCCACAGCTCATAAAATACCTGTAAAGAAGAACTCCCAACAATTCTGGAGTAGTGGAAGCCACAGAACAATGGAGTGGAGGAGATTTCTGTTCCAGAGAGACCTGAAAAAAGAACACCGAAGGTCCATCACGCACCAGACCCGGAGCAGAGGCCAGCCCCACCCTGGCCACCTGGCACCAAGAGGAGCAGATCAGAGAAGGCTTCAGGGACAGAATCTCCAGCAGCCGCACAGGTCCCTCCACCCGCAGACACTAAAGGTCAGTGAGAGAGCTGTTTGGCTGGCCAAGAGGGGAGCGGGGTGTCTCCAAAACTCAGGTCCCCTCAGGAGGCAACAGCAGAGGCAGCAGAGGACAGCAGAGGGGCTCCCAAAGCAGGCAGGAGCTCAGATCCATTCTTGAAGGTCTCCTCATTCAGCCCATGAGGGAACTCAGCCCTGTGAGGTGGCCCTACCCCAACCTGAGCTCCCAATATATTGGGAGGAGAAAGGGAGAAATGGAATGGGGCAAATTATGTCTCATAAAAGAGGAAAGCAAAAGACTTTTTAGTGGAGGGAAAAAGAGGGGAGGTAAGAGAAAAGCATGAAGTTTACTCTCATCACATTGGACTAAATGAAGAAATAAAATGCATACTCATTTTGGTATGAAAACCTATCTTACAATACAGGAAAGTGGAGGAGAAGGGGATAAGTAGGGTAGGGGGGGATGATGGAAGAGAGGATGATGGGAGGAGGGAGTAATTTGAAGTCAACACTCTTGGGGAGGGACAGGATCAAAAGAGAGAATAGAAGCAATGGGGGGCAGGATAGAATGGAGGGAAATGTAGTTAGTCTAACTCAACACAACTATTATGGAAGTCATTTGCAAAACTACACTGATATGGCCTGTATTGAATTGCCTGCCTTCCCAAAGAGAATGGGTGGGGAGGGAGGGATGGGGAGAAGTTGCTACTCAAAGTTTTAGGAACAACTGTTGAGTATTGTTCTTGCTACTAGGAAATAAGAAATTCAGGCATTGGGGAACAGAACGTTATCTGGCCCTATAGGACAAAAGAGAAGATGGGGACAAGGGAAGGGAGGGATGATAGAAGACAGGGCAGATTTTTGATAGGGGAAATTAGAATGCTTGGTGTATTGCTGTGGAGGGAGAGGACAAATGGGAACAAAATTTGGAACCCAAAATTTTGTGAAAATGAATGTAAAAAGTTAAATAAATTTAAATCATATATATATAGCCTTTGTTTGTACTTTCTTGTGGCACATAAACATTGGTGTCAGGAGAGATGTTCTTCTACCACTACTCTGAGAACTGAAAACTGCTGATACAGCAAAATAGCTGTATTATCTGTCTACACGCTTGTCCTCTAATGGTTTATAGCATGTATATTTGTTAGTCTAAATGTTATAAATCAATAGAAACAGACCTTAAGAGCTGTTTAGAATTCTAACCACTCATACCTTCGACATAAAATTCCTTTGATTATATAATAATTTTCCTGATTCACCCGTTTAGCAATACCACATCTATTTCTATTCTCATTTTCCAGTATTTGTGAGTCTGTAAGGTCTGACTGCCAAACTCATAAATATATATTTCTAAGTATTTCATACTTTTTGTCTTTTGAAAAAACTATTTCACCAATTTTAGAGATTTTTATGAAAAAAATATTCTAATAATGTTGGAGATAAAACACACAAATGCATATACATATATACATAGCATATATATACACACACAACACACACAAGATCTTAATATTGTATTTTTCTACAATGTGGCTCTTAGAGAATGTTTATTGTTTATTACTAGGGGAAACTAATATTGCAGTCATCTACTTATGATGAAATCACAAATGAAAAAAAAATTCTCCAGTGAAAGTATTTAATGAAAGATTGGTACTTTCTGAACATCATGGGGCAAACATTTGTAATTGGATGATGTTGTTAGGAGGGTGAAGTAAAGAGAAACGTATTGATGATAAAGCATGAAGGACTAGTACTGAGGAGGTAAAATGTTTCTTCCTCTTATCTTTATAAGATTGAGAATTGGAAGTGATCTTGGGGATCATCTAATATGAAACCCTTCTTCACATTTTACAGAATAAGAAATTGAGGTTCAGAGGAAAGAAATTATTTGTCCAAACTCACATGGCTAGTAAGAAGCAGAGCTTAGATTCACAGTCAGATCCTATGATTTTGAGATGAGAAATATTTAGGAATCTAGTTGTAAGGATAACTACCTTGCATATAGAATACATAGTTATGCTAAGGCCTATGTCTGAAGTGTGACTGTAATATTACTAATGAAACTTTTTTTTAATTTATTTATTTAACTTTTAGCATTCATTTTCACAAAATTTTGGGCTCCAAATTTGCTCCCCATTTGTCCCCTCCCTCCACCCCAAAACACCAATCTGCCTTCTCTTCTATCATCCCTCCCTTCCCTTATCCCCATCTTTTCTTTTGTCCTGTAGGGCCAGATAACTTTCTATACCCCATTACCTGTATTTCTTATTTCCTAGTAGCAAGGGCAGTACTTGACAGTTGTTCCTAAAGCTTTGAGTTCCAGGTTCTCTTCCTCCCTCCCTCCCCATTCATTCCCTTTGGGAAGGCAGGCAATTCAATATAGGCCATAGCAGCGTAGATTTGCAAATGACTTCCAAAATAGTTGTGTTGAGTAAGACTAACTATATTTCCCTCCATTCTATCCTGCCCCCCATTGCTTCTATTCTCTCTTTTGATCCTGTCCCTCCCCAAGAGTGTTGACTTCAAATTACTCCCTCCTCCCATTGTCCTCTCTTCCATCATCCCCCCTACCATGCTTATCCCCTTCTCCTCCACTTTCCTGTATTGTAAGATAGGTTTTCATACCAAAATGAGTATGCATTTTATTTCTTCCTTTAGTCCAATGTGATGAGAGTAAACTTCATGCTTTTCTCTCACCTCCCCTCTTTTTCCCTCCACTAAAAAGTCTTTTGCTTTCCTCTTTTATGAGAGATAATTTGTCCCATTCCATTTCTCCCTTTCTCCTCCCAATATATTTCTCTTTCACCACTTAATTTCATTTTTTAAGATATGATCCCATCCTATTCAATTCACTCTGTTCTCTCTGTCTGTGTGTGTGCATGTGTGTGTGTATGTGTGTATATGTGTAATCCCACCAACTACCCAGATACTGAAAAGTTTCAAGGTTACAAATACTGTCTTTCCATGTAGGAATGTAAACAGTTCAGCTTTAGTAAGTCCCTTATGACTTCTCTTTGTTGTTTACTTTTTCATGGTTCTCTTCATTCTTGTGTTTGAAAGTCAAATTTTCTTTTCAGCTCTGATCTTTTCATCAAGAATGCTTGAAAGTCCACTATTTCATTGAAAGACCATTTTTTCCCCTGAAGTATTATACTCAGTTTTGCTGGGTAGGTGATTCTTGGTTTTAGTCCTAGTTCCTTTGACTTCTGGAATATCCTATTTCACACCCTTCGATCCCTTAATGTAGAAGCTGCTAGGTCTTGTGTTATCCTGATTGTATTTCCACAATACTTGAATTGTTTCTTTCTAGCTGTTTGCAATATTTTTTTCTTGATCTGGGAACTCTGGAATTTGGCCACAATGTTCCTTGGAGTTTCTCTTTCTGGCAGTGATTGGTGGATTCCTTGAATAATTATTTTTCCCTCTGGTTCTAGAATATCAGGGCAGTTTTCCTTGATAATTTCATGGAAGATGATGTCTAGGCTCTTTTTTTGATCATGGCTTTCAGGTAGTCCCATAATTCTTAAATTGTCTCTCCTGGATCTATTTTCCAGGTCAGTTGTTTTTCCCATGAGATATTTCACATTCTCTTCCATTTTTTCATTCTTTTGGTTTTGTTTGGTGATTTCTTGGTTTCTCATAAAGTCATTAGCCTCCATCTGTTCCATTCTAATTTTGAGAGAACTATTTTCTTCTGTGAGCTTTTGAACCTCCTTTTCCATTTGGATAATTCTGCTTTTGAAAGCATTCTTCTCCTCATTGGCTTTTTGAACCTCTTTTGCCAATTGAGTGAGCCTATTTTTCAAGGTGTTATTTTTTTCAGCATTTTTTTTTGGCAAGGTGTTTACCTGCTTTTCATGCTTTTCTTGCATCTCTCTCATTTCTTTTCCCACTTTTTCCTCCACCTGTCTCACTTGATTTTCAAAATGCTTTTTGAACTCTTCCATGGCCTGGGCCCACTGAGTATTTATTTTGGATGTTTGGGATACAGAAGCCTTGACCTCTATGTCTTTCCCTGATGGTAAGTATTGTTCTTCCTCATCTGAAAGGATGGGAGGAGATATCTGTTCACCAAGAAAGTAACCTTGTATGGTCTTACTTTTTTTCCCTTTTCTGGGCGTTTTCCCAGTCAGTTACTTGACTTCTGAGATTCCTCTCCACCCCTGCCTTGCCTCCAGTTCTGCCCAACTAGTGCTTGGGGTCTGAGATTCAAATGCTGCTTCCCAGCCTCAGGGCTTTCAGGGGGTTCAGGGCTGCTATTCAGTGTGAGATTAAGTTCAGCTGCTCAGGTTGGGGTAGGGCCACCTCACAGGGCTGAGTTCCCTCATGGGCTGAATGAGGAGACCTTCAAGAATGGATCTGAGCTCCTGCCTGCTTTGGGAGCCCCTCTGCTGTCCTCTGCTGCCTCTGCTGTTGCCTCCTGAGGGGACCTGAGTTTTGGAGACACCCCGCTCCCCTCTTGGCCAGCCAAACAGCTCTCTCACTGACCTTTAGTGTCTGCGGGTGGAGGGACCTGTGCGGCTGCTGGAGATTCTGTCCCTGAAGCCTTCTCTGATCTGCTCCTCTTGGTGCCAGGTGGCCAGGGTGGGGCTGGCCTCTGCTCCGGGTCTGGTGCGTGATGGACCTTCGGTGTTCTTTTTTCAGGTCTCTCTGGAACAGAAATCTCCTCCACTCCATTGTTCTGTGGCTTCCACTACTCCAGAATTTGTTGGGAGTTCTTCTTTACAGGTATTTTATGGGCTGTGGGCTAGGCGCTAGCATATGTGAATCTTTCTACTCTGCCAGATTGGCTCCTCCCACAATGGCTATATATTGAGCAGGATGAATAGCCACCTATTACTAAATGAAAAATTACCACCTTGAAAGAAGTGTAATGCAATTTTCTCTAAAAGAATAGAGCTTAGACACATAATCAAGTCTTTTGAGATCAAGGCTTGATATTTGCTTAGTGCTTTTCCTTCAAAGGTTATTTTCCCAATTATTTGCTAATAGGTCACTGTGTGGTGTCCAGATACCAGGAAAGATATTTGTTGCATACAATGCATGATCCTTCTTTAAGTTCTCATAGAAAAGAGAAAGCATCTATTAGCCAGGTTATAGAAACATGCCTGTGAGTTGTGTAGCAAAGGCAAAATTCAGTCAGGATGGTTATAATAAAGAGATTCAGGTCCCTGTCCACTAGACAGTCAGCCTTCAGTATTATTCTCATGCACAACATATCAACTAAGGAGGGCTCTAGCAAAAAAAGCACTACCCCTATTCAATGTATATGTCTTTCTTAGAACTAAATCCAAACTTCATCTAAATACTAAATACTTGCTCCATTCTCCCTGGCTGCTCATCTAGCCCGAGATACCTAGTGTGATGACATAGCGTCCACCAAGCAGGCTTCAAGATTGACATGATGCTAGTAATTCAGAGCAGACATCCAGGTATGGGTGACTTGACCACTTAGTGACCTCTTTTGGATACTTCAGAAAGCTGGGATGCATGACATCTATTACTCATTATTTTCCCATTTAAACTTTGAAAAAAATGAACAGTTTTTTGTTAGTTCAGATATGAAGAACGGGGAAGGAAGGATGGGCATGGAAACTGACTATAGGATTGTTGATAAGATCTAATTGTTTATGTGTAGGGGGCATCAAGTTAGCAATTTGCTCCTCTTTTCACATTACATGTTCTAAATAATGTACTTAAAACTACGACAACTGTGCTCTCTCTCTCCCTCCCTCCCTCCATCTCTCTCTCTCCCTCCCTCCATCTCTCTCTCTCTCTGTCTCTCTGTCTCTCTCTCTGTCTCTGTCTCTGTCTCTCTCTCTCTTTCTCTCTCTCTCTCTCTCTCTCTCTCTCTCTCTCTCTCTCTCTCTCACACACACACACACACACACACACACACACTGAAATCCAGTTTATCCTCAGGCATCCCTAAGGATTGCTTTTCCCCTTAGGACTGAAATCTAAATAGAATTAGTTGAGTATAGCCTAAATTCTATAAGTACTTAAAAGAAAGAGTCAAGAGATTGCATTAGACTCTGTAGTTTCTGTAAAAGTCTAAAAAGGATTCTTGATCTTTTGTTAGCAGTTTGTTAAACGATGAGTCTGTCGCCTATTGTTTGATGATGTCTTTTCTCTATTTTCAAATGGCATCATGTGTTTTATACCCATATTTTAATGTAGTTGTGAAATTAAATTGGAACATTTTGTATAATTGTCCTAAAGTAGAAAAAAAAACCTTTTTTAACTTGTTCAGACTCAGGCTACATTTCTTATTCTATTTTATTATGATGACAATCAAGTGTTGTATGTTGTGAGCTAAAACTCATGATGGTATCGTTACTCTGCATAACTCTCCAAGATTTAAAAGAAAAAAAAACTTATGGTCTGCTTTTTGTATAATACTATTACTTCCCAAGGAATCTTCTCCTGCCCTGCCCTGCCCCTCAAATAAAGCATCTCTCTGTGTCCCTAAAACCTCAGCAATCAAAGAATAAAAGAGTGGAACTAAGACTTCTAAGCACTCTATACAGTTAGTTAATCAAGATAAACTTATTTTTTCCCAAGGAGGTAATTAATTTTAAAAATCTATTTGCAAGAGAAAGTGTAATTTAAAACTAACAGAAATGAGTTGCTTTAGATGGTTGCACTATAAATACTCTTGAAAATAGTTTTTCAAACAATGTATCAATAGGCCAGGTAGGAATATAATTAGGAAAGGAAGGTAAGAATTCCTTTGTGCTGCTTTGGAGGAAAAATATCAGCAATCTCAGATGCCAAGCACAGATGTTACACTGAGCCAGACAATTACATTCTAAGATGCAGTTGTAGCAGACACTCCTGAAATCCCCATGGAAACTGCCTGGTGCAAACCTCTTTGACTTTAGCAGAATCTTCCTTGTGGGCCACAGTGTGTGTGGACCATGTTTGCTGTAACCTAGAAGGACCCTAATTTGGTATTAAAAGTTCAAATGTTCCATTGCCACTGACTTTATACTTTTAATGAGAATCCCTCAATGGTATATAGTCAAAGTAGCCAACATGTGATTTACTCAAATGTCTGAGCACAGTGGCCAACTTCCAGTAATGACAACCTTCCCTAATTATGTTTGTTTTCTGCTTGGATAGAATAAAGGAGCTGTCCTATAATGAGAAAAGTACTAGATGCATTTAGAAAGACTGACACGAAATCATGACTCTCCTGTTTGTTCTTTCTACCTGGGTCTGGATTTGTTAGTTATCTTTAAGGACTTATCTTTAAGTCTTTGTTTCTTCACCTATAAAAATAATAAAATGTTTTAGATCAGAGGTTTTTAATCTCTTTTGTGTCGTGGACCCCTTTAGAAGTCTTATAGATGGATCCATCTTATATTTTAAAATAAATAATACAAAATCCAGAGAATTAGAAAGGTAAATAATTAAGGTTTAGTTATCAAAATATTTTTATAAACAAAATTTATTGACACTGGGTTAAGAAGTTCTGCCTGTAATAATTCTAAAATACATTCTATCTCTAGGTAGTATGAAGAGTTCTACTTCACATCTCTATGTTCCAGTCTAGATGAGAATAAAAAGGAGCTACTTTATCCCAAAGCATATGTCATTTCAACCTCAATTTCATACTTACAGGGATGTATGATGAAGTGTCACCAAGAGGGAATGGTTATTGTATACCAAGACAACTGACCAGGAGTTTATTCTACACTACTTGGGAGACAAGGCAGAGGGGAGCAATGGTTAGGTACACTAGCAAATTTTTAACAACTGGCTGTCCAAAGGTTAATCTGCATTATTAACAGTTTCTCTGTCACTTTTATATTAATTAAATTATTTTATTTGTTTTCAGCGTTCAACAATCACTTCCATATACCTTGGATTTTTTCCCCTCCCTTCCTCCTCACTCCCTCACTGAGATGGCATACAATTTTATATAGGTTCTGCACATACATTCCTATTAAATACATGTTGCATAGAAGAATTAAAATCAATGGGAGAAACCATAAAACAAAACAAAACATAATACAAAAGAAAATTGTCATCTTCTATCTACGATCTAAATTCATAGTTCTTTCTCTGGATGTGGAAGATGTTTTCCCTCAAGTGTCCATTGGAAATTTTTTAAGTCCTTTCATTTCAATGAAGTACTAAATCTACCATCAAAGTTCCTCACACACTGTGGTTGTTGCTGTGTACAAAGCTTTTCTGGTTCTGCTCCTTTCACTCAGCATCAGTTCATATGAGTCCTTCCAGGCCTCTCTGAAGTCTTCCTGTTTATTGTTTCTCATAGCACAGTACTATTCCATTGCATTCATATACCACTTGTTCAGCCATTCCCCAATTGATGGACATTCCTGTGATTTCCAGTTTTTTGACCACCACAAAGACAGCTGCAATAAATATTTTGTACATGTGGGACCCTTTCCCATTTCTATGATCTCTTTGGCATAGAGTACAAGAAGCGATGTTGCTGGGTCAAAGGGTATGCACATTTTTGTAGCCCTTTGGGTATAGTTCCAAATTGCTCTCCAAAATAGTTGGATCAGCTCACAGCACTACCAACAATGAATTAGTGTTCCAATTCTCCCACATCTTCTCCAATATTTATCATCTTCCTGTTTTGTCATGTTACCCAATCTCATAGGTGTGATGTGGTACCTCAGAATTGTTGTAATTAGCATCTCTCTAGTCACTAGTGATTTAGAGCATTTTTTCATATGATTATAGATAGCTTTAATTTTCTCCTCTGAAAACTCCCTGTTCATATCCTTTGACCATATATCAATTGGAGAATGACTTGTATTCTTATATATTTGACTCAGTTCTCTGTATATTTTAGAAATGGGATCTTTATCACAGGCATTAGTTGCAAAAATTCTCTTCCAGTTTTCTACTTCCCTCCTAATCTTGGTTGCATTGTGTGTGTTTGTGCAAAAACTTTTCAATTTAATGTAATCAAGATTTTTCATTTGGCATTTCATAATATCCTCTATCTCTTGTTTGGTCATAAATTTTTCCATTCTCCATAAATCTGAGAAATGCACTACTCCTTGCTCCCCTAATTTGTTTATAGGATCAATCTTTATACATAGATCATGTACTCATTTGGACTTTATTCTTGTGTACAGTGTCAGGCATTGGTCTATGCCCAGGTTCAGGTCACACTGTTATTTAATTTTCCTAGCAATTCTTGTCAAAACAGTGAGTTTTTATCCCAAAAGCTGGGGTCCTTGGATTAATCAAACAGTAGATTGCTATACTCATTGACTACTATGTCTTAAGTATCTAACCTGTGACACTGGTCTCCCCATCTACTTCTTAGCCATACCAAGTGGTTTTGGTGACTGGTGCTTTATAATACAACTTGGGCTAGGCCACCTTCCCTAGCATTTCTTTTCATTACTTCCTTGATATTCTGGACTTTTTTTTCTTCCAGATGAATTCTGATACGATTTTTCTAGCTCTAGGAAGCAATTATGTAATAGTTTGATTGGTATGGCACTGAATAAGTAAATTAATTTAGGTAGAATTGCCATTTTTGTTATATTTTCTTGGTCCACCCATAAATAACTGATGTTTTTCCACTTACTTAGATATGACTTTGTTTATGCAAAAAGTGTTTTGCAGTTGTGTTCATATAGTTCCTGGGGTTTTTTTGGCAGATAGACTTCCAGATATTTTCTAGTGTCTATTGTAGCTTTAAATGGGTTTTCTCTATCTATCTCTTGCTATTGGACTTTCTTAGTAATATATAGAAATGCAGATGATTTATTTGGGTTAATTTTGTAATCTGCAACTTTGCCAAACTTGTTTATTATTTCAAGTAGTTTTTTACTTGATTTTCTGAGATTCGCTAAGTATATCATCGTATCATCTGCAAAGAGTGATAACAGTTTTTTCTTTGCCTATTCTAATTCCTTCAGTTTATTTTTCTTCTCTCATTGCCACAGCTAACATTTCTAATACCATATTGAATAACAGTGGTGATAATGGACATCCTTGTTTCATACCTGATCTTACTGGAAAGGCATCTAGCTTATCCTCATTGCATATAATGCTTGCTGATGGTTTTAGGTAGATACCGATTGTCGTGTTATGAGAAGTTGCATTTATTCCTATGCTCTCTGGTGTTTTCAATAGGAATGGGTGTTGTTTTTTATCAAAAGCTTTTTCTGCATCTATTGAGACAATCATGTGATTTCTGTTAATCTTGTTGTTGATATGATCAGTAATGCTAATAGTTTTCCTAATATGGAACCAGTCCTGCACTCCTGGTATAAATCCTGCATGATTGTAATGCATTATTCTCATGAGAAGTTGCTGGATTCTTTTTACTAATATCTTATTTAAAATTTTTGCATCTATATTCATTAGAGAAATTGGTCTATAATCTTCTTTCTCTGTTTTGACTCTTCCTGCTTTAGGTATCAAAACCATAGTTATATCATAAAAAGAATTTGGTAGGACCCATTCTTCGGCAATTTTACCAAATAGTCTATATAGTATTGGAATTAACTGTTCTTTAAATGTTTCGTAGAATTCACTTGTAAATTCATCTGGCCCTGGAGATTTTTTCCTAGGGAGTTCATTGATGGCTTGTTCAATTTCTTTTTCTGAGATGGGGTAATTTAAGTATTCAACGTCCTCTTCTGTTAATATGGGCAATTTATACATTTTTAAAAATAATCATCCATCTCATTTACATTGTTGAATTTATGGGCATACAGATGCGCAAAGTAATTTCTAATTATTGTTTTAATTTCCTCCTCATTGGAGGTGAGTTCACCCTTATAATTTGGTTTTTTTCTTTCTGTTTTTTAATCAACATAACCAAACGTTTATCAATTTTGTTGTTTTTTTTTTCACAAAACCAACTCTTAGTTTTACTTATCAGTTCAATAGCTTTCTTAATTTTAATTTTATTAATCTCTCCTTTTGTGTTCAGTATTCCTAATTTTGTATTTACTTGAGAATTTTCAATTTTTCTTTTTCAAGTTTTTTTCAGTTGCATGCCCAAAATTCATTGATCTCCTCTTTCCCTATTTTATTCATGTAGGCATTCCAATATATAATACTTCCCCTAAAAGCTGCTTTTGCAGTATCCCATAAGATTTGGTAGGTTGTCTCATTATTGTCATTCTCTTGATTGAAGTTGTTAATTGTTTCTATAATTTGTTTTTAACCCACTCATTCTTTAGGATTAGATTGCTTAGTTTCCAATTAATTTTTGATTTATATTACATGTAATTTTTATTTCATTGTCATCTGAGAAGGATGCATTGACTACCTCTGCCTTTCTGCACTGGATTGTGAGGATTTTTACAGCCTACCACATAGTCAGTTTTTGTATATGAGTCATGTACCACTGAGAAAAGGTCATATTTCTTTCTATCCTCTTTCAATTTTCATGAGAGATCTATCATATCTACCTTCTCCAGAATTTTAGTCACCTCCTTAACTTCTTTCTTGCTTATTTTGAGGCTAGATTTATCAAGTTCAGAGAGGGAGGGATTGAGGTCTCCCTATTGCTCTCTATTTCTTGCTGTAACTCCCTTAGCTTCTCCTCTAAGAATTGGATGCTATATCACTTGGAGCATATATATTTAGTAATGAAATTGCTTATTGTCCATGGTACCTTTTAGCAGGGTAGAGTTTCCTTCATTGTCTCTTTTGATTAGATATATTTCAGCTTTTGCTTTGTCTAAGATTAGGATTACAACCCCTGATTTTTTTTTTTTTTACATCAGCTGCAGCACAATAAATTCTGCTCCAACCTTTTACATTTACCCTGTGTGTATGCCCCCATTTCAAATGTGTTTCTTGTAAATAACATAATTTTGGTATATGGTTTTTAATCCATTGTGCTATCCATCTCTATTTTATGGGAGAGTTCATCCCATTCACATTCATAGTTATAGTTGCTATCTGTGTCTTTCTCTCTATCCCCTCTCCCCTATTTACCCTTTTAGTTTTCCCTTCTCCCTTCCTCTCCACAATAGCACTTTAATTTTTGACCACTGCCTCCCTCAGTCTTCCCTCCCTTCTTTTAACCCCACTTCCTTTTAATCGCTTTTGCCCTTACCATTTCTTTCCTCCCTTTTAGCCTCCCCTCCCTTTTCTTCCCCCTTCCTCTCCCACTTCCTATAGAGCTAGTTGTATTTCTATACTTAACTGAGTTTGTTGTTCCTTCCTTGAACTCAATCAGATGAGAGTTACCCTCAAACAATTCTCATTTCCCTTACCTCTTTCCCTCTACTGTAATAAATTTTTGTGCCTCTTCCTGTGATGTAAATTACCTTTTTCTGACTCCTCCTTTTCATATCTCCCATTACAATCCCTTTGCACTCAAATCACATTTTAATGATGACATCATTTACTTTATACAGCACCTTCTATCTATGTATATCCCTTTTAGGGATGTAAACAGTTTGTCCATATTGAATAACAAGTGATTATTTTCCTCCTGTTTACCTTTTTATGCCTCTCTTCAGACCTGTGTTTGAAGATTGAATTTTCTATTGAGCTCTGGTCTTTTCATCAGGAAGTTCTGGAAATCCCTTATTTTATTAATTTTTCATCTCCTTGCCTGAAATATTATGCTCAGCTTTGCTGGGTAATTGATCCTTGGTTGTAGTCTCAGTTCCTTTACCTTATGGAATATTATATTCCAATCCCTCTGATCTTTAACTTTTAGAAGTTGCAAGGTCCTATGTGATCCTAATTGTAGCTCCTTGAAATTTGAATTGTTTCTTTCTGACTGCCTGCAGTATTTTCTGGAATTTGGTAATGATATTCCTTAGTGTTTTTTAGTTTGGGATTCCTTTCAGGAGGTGAACAGTATATTTTTTCGATGACTATTTTGCCCTCTGGATCTAGGACTTCTGGGAAATTTTCCTTGATAATGTCTTGGAAAATATTGTCCAGGCTCTTTTTTTCATCATGGGTTTCTGGTAGACCAATATTCCTTAGAATTTCTCTCCTGGATCTATTTTCCAGTTCAGTTGCTTTTCCAATTAGATATTTTACAATTCTTCTATCTTTCCATTTTTAGATTGCTTGACTAATTCTCAATATCTCATAGAGTCATTAGCTTCAACTTGTCTGATTATAACTTTTATCAAATTGTTTTCTTCAGTTAATTTTTGCATCTGCTTTTCCATTTGTCCAATTTTTCCTTTTAAGGAGTTATTTTCTCCATTTACGTTTTGTAATTTCTTTTCCTTTTGCCCAATTGTCTTTGTAATTTCTTCTGTAATTTCTTTTTTCATATTTTTAAATCATTGGTCAGTTTTTCTTCTATTTCTCTAATTTGGTTTTAAAATCCTTCCTGAGCTAAGGCAAACGTGGTTAAGTGACTTGATCAGCGTCACATAGTTAGTAGGCATCTGGGGTCAGATCTGAACTCATGAGGATGAATCTTCCTAATAATAAGCCCAGTGTCCAACAATCACTGTCCAACCTAGTTGCCCTTCTTAGGCCTAAATAATTAATCAGTTTTTAACTAGGCTTAGCCTATTTAAAAAAAAAAAAGTACTCTTTGAAGGACTAAGAAGAACTCTAGGCTAATCTACCATAAATCTATTACACATAAAGGATTCCTTTTGCTTCATTCTCTTCTTTACCAATAGATAAGCTCTAAAACAAGAAATGTTCTGCAGTCAGCTGAAACTAGCTTGTGAAAGCCACTGTAAAATCTCTAGTGTGTGCATTTACATCACCAAAAGCAGCACACATTACAAATTAGGGTGTGATTGATTGTTTTCTTTTTTAAATAGTCTAAGCCTAGTTCAAATTATGAAAAAGGTGAGGAGAGTCTTTGGTACTATAAATTCCTGTGTGGTTTTTTATCTATTCTTTGCCAGTAATCCATTCATTTTAGTTTTCTCTCTATCTTTCTCTTTCTTCTCGATTTATTGTAAAAACAAAACATTTCACACCTATCAGATTGGCTAAAATTATTGAAGGGGAACATGTCAGATGTTGAATAAAATGTGGAAAAATTTGGATACTAATTCACTGCCAGGTGAATTTTGAACTGATCCAACCATTTTGGAGAAAAATCTGGAACTATACTCAAAGAGTAATTCAACCACCTATAATCTTTGGCCCAGAAATGCCACTATTAAATCTGTTTCCAAAGATGATTAGGGGAAAAGAAAAATATTTTACATGTTCTATAATATTTATAGCAGATATCTTTGCTGTGGCAAAGAACTGAAAATTTCAGGGATGCCCATCAATTGAGGAATGGCTGAATAAGTTGTGGTATATGATTGTGATGAAATGCTACTATAGTGTAAGAAATGATAAGCTCAGTGATCTTAGAAAAAACATGGAAAGACTTATACGAAATAATGAAGAACAAAATGAGCAGAACCAAGAGAACATTGCATACAG
The DNA here is from genome assembly GCA_023548195.1 of Bettongia penicillata ogilbyi. Classification (NCBI taxonomy): domain Eukaryota; kingdom Metazoa; phylum Chordata; class Mammalia; order Diprotodontia; family Potoroidae; genus Bettongia; species Bettongia penicillata. Next base: position 525,452 of record JAJHZJ010000733.1, read on the forward strand.
TGACAGTGATATTATTTTAAGAGTGACTTTTAGCAAAAAAGTCACTTTGATAATAAAAACTCCAATTAACTGTAAAGAACATATGAAGTAACTATAAAGAATATCTGCATCCAGAGAAAGAACTGATGGAAGTATGTATAAGATAATTTTACACACACACACACACACACACACTCACACACATTTATGTGTGTATGATGCTACTAGTACACAGTTACCTACCAAAGTCAGCCCACCAGAACTCCAACCCTGTTAACTTAGTCTTCCTTCTTTCAAAAAAAAAAAAAAAAAAAACCAGCTTTCTTCAGGGCTGAGGTTCAGATCAGCTGCTTAATTCCCCTAGGGGATTTAAGCTGAGGCTCCAACAATGGTTGCTAGCCATTGCCTCCACAGCCCTGCTGCCCACTGCTGCTGCCACTGCCACTGTCTGGGGCTGGAGCTAGAGGAGGACCCCACTTCCTTGTCACAGAGGTAAAAAAGTCTTCTCACTGACCTTTGAAGCTGCCTGTGGTACCTGTGGATTGAGAGATCTGCAAACCTCTGATGCTGCTGGAGATTCTGCTCCCAAAGCCTGCTCTGGCCCTGATCCTCCCAGCATGACGTGACCAGGTCTGGGCTGCATTCCACTCTGCATCCAGTGTGACAGACCTTTTTCATCAGCCTTCCAGGTCACCGTGGACTGGAAATCTGTTTTACTCTGTTGTCTTGTGGCTTCTGCTGCTCTATAATTTGTTGAGAGTCATTCTTTACAGGTATTTTATGGGCTGCTGGGGTTGGGCTGGAGTATGTATGTCTTTCTACTCAACCATCTTGGCTCAGCCATGAGTGGTGGCCCCACTACTGCCTAAAGCCCCTGGGGGAATTTAACAGCTGATCTGGATATCAGCCACAAGCCAAGACAGGGAATAAACTCCTCTCCTTTGAACGTGCCACCTTGGAGGAACTGAGAATTTACAGAACCTACAGAGTATACCCTATTCTTCACAAATGACCCAAAACACAAGTAACTCTTTGGAAAAATGCTACAAAAAAGGAAAAAAATAAGAGCATAGAAGATTACTTTCTTGATAAAAGGGTATTTTCTCTCATATTTTCAGATGAGGAAGAACAATGTTTATCATTGGGGAAGACATAAAAGTCAAGGCTTCTGCATCCAAATTCTCCAAAATAAATATACAGTGTCATGGAACCTCTCAAAAAGGATTTTGAAAATCAAGTAAGAGAGGTGGAGAGAAAAAATTGAGAAAAGAAATGAGAGTGATGCAAGAAAATCATGAAAAGAGAGTCAACAGCTTGCTAAAGGAGACCACAAAAAGTGCTGAAGAACATAATACCTGTAAAAACAGGCTAACTCAATTGACCAAAGAGGTCCAAAAAGACACTGAGGAGAAGAGTGCTTTAAAATGCAAAATTAGTCAAATGGAAAAGGAGGTTCAAAAAATACGTCTTTGAAAATTAGAATGGAGCAAATGAAACCTAATGACTTTATGAGAAATTAAGAAATTACAAAACAAAACCAAAAGAATGAAAAAATGGCAGATAATGTGAAATATCTCATTGGAAAAACATTCGACCTGGAAAATAGATCCAGGAGAAACAATTTGAAAATTTCAGGACTACTGGAAAGCCATGATCAAAAAAGAGCCCAGATGTCATCTTTCATGAAATTATCAAAGAAAACTGTCCTGATATTCTAAAACCAACAGGCGAAATAAATATAGAAAGAATGCACTTCTCACCTCTTGAAGGAGATCCAAAAAGAGAAACTCCTAGGAATATTATAGCCAGACTCTGGAGTTTCCAGGTCAAGGAGAAAATATTATAAAGAGCCAGAAAGAAAGATTTCAGATATGGTGGGAATACAACTAAAGTTACACAAGATCTAGCAGCTTCTACGTTAATGGATAGAAGGGCTTGCAATATGGTGTTCCAGGAATCAAAGAAACTAGGATTAAAACCAAGAATCACCTACCAAGCAAAACTGAGTGTAGTACTTCAAGGGAAAAAGTGCTAATTCAATGAAATGGAGGACTTTCAAGCATTCTTGATGATAAGACCAGAGCTGAAAAGAAGATATGACTTTCAAACACAAGAATCAAGAGAAGCATGAAAAGGTAAACAGGGAAGAGAAATCACAAGGGATTTTACTGAGTTGAACAGTTTACTATCCTACATGGAAAGATAATATTTGTAACTCTTGAAACTTTTCTCAGCACCTGAGTATTTGGAGGAATTATACACACATACATATAGACACACACATATGGAGAGAGAGAGAGAGAGAGAGAGAGAGAGAGAGAGAGAGAGAGAGAGAGAGAGAGAGAGAGAGAGAGAGTTGAATAGGAAGGGATCATATCTACAAAAACATAAAATTGAATGGTGAGAGAAGAATATATTGGAAGGAGAAAGGGAGTAATGGAATGAGGCAAATTATTTCTCATAGAAGAGGCAAGAAAAAGCCTTTCTGATGGAGGGGGAAAGAGAGGATATGAGAGTGAAAAAGTGAAGCTTACTCTCATCATATTTGGCTCAAGGAAGGAATAACATGCACACTCAATTTGATATGAAAATCTATCTTACACTACAGGAAAATAGGGGAGAAGGGGATAAGCAGGGTGGGGGTGGGATGATGGAAGGGAGGACAAATGGGAGGAGGGAGCAATTATAAGTAAATTCTCTTGGGCAGGGACAAGGTCAAAAGAGAGAATAGAAGAAATGGGGGGCAGAATAGGATAGAAAGAAATATAGTCTTATCCAATATGATTATTATGGAAGTCATTTTCAAAACTACACATATTCAGCCTATATTGAATTGCTTACCTTTTCAGTGAGGATGGGTGGGGAGAGAAGAAGGAAGAGAAGTTGGAACTCAAAGTTTTAGGAATAAATGTTGATAATTGTTTTTGCATACAACTGGCAAATAAGAAATACATGTAATGGGATGTAGAAATTTATCTTGCCCTATAGGACAAAAGAGAAGATGAGGATAAGGGAAGGGAGGGGTGGGCACATTGGTGGAAGGGATCATCAGAATTCAAGGTGTTTTGTTGTGGGGGGAATGGAGAGATGGGGAAAAAATTTGGAATTCAAAATTTTGTGGAAATGAATGTTGAAAACTTAAAATAAATAAATAAACAAATGAATAGATAAATAAATAAATGAATGGATGGATTGATGAATAAATGCATGAATGAATGAATAAATGAATGACTGAAAGAATGGAAAAAACTAACTAAAAGAAACCCTTTCTTTTCTTCACACCAGGAATGAACAATGAGAATATTGATATGTATATTCATTCATAATAGAAATCACCTGAGTTGCCAGGTGCTGATGGGAAGAACCTAATATTATCCAGGACAGTTCACTACTTCCAGAGCTCTGAAGGGTTTCCAGGGCTCTGGAGCATGATGAGATCAATGAACCCTTCATGGAAGCAAGTCATTTCACCTGATTTTTTTTATGATACATGGACCATCTCATGGAGGTATGGATCGGTGGTGATTTCTATTACTTTCCATAGCCTAAAATATCCTCTACTTTTATATAATTTCACTCTAGTAGATGGAGGAATTATCAGCAGGCAACAGGATCTCACACACAGAGGTATGCTAAAGTCAGGTCAAAACAGTTCACAAGACCTAATTGTTAAATTTTCAGTATGAGAATTTTTACCTTGGAAATCAGCAAAAGCTATGAATCAGGACTTGATTTATTTATTTTTTATTGTCTAGACTTAAGAAAGTGATGTATAAAATGTTAATAATGCAAATTAAACTTAGAAGTTTGTCCTATTCATTTTTGAGTTTTGTTAGACATTTACCAGAATACTATTGCCATTATAATTGAAATCAGGAAGTAAAATGCCTAGTACAAATCTTATTTGTGACTGTGAATAAATTTATTTTATTCTTCAGTTGTTTTCAGTTGTATCTTTCTCTCTGTGAGCCCATTTGGGGTTTTTTTTTGGCAATGATGCTGGAGTAGTTTGCCATGTCCTCTTTCAGTTTATTTACATATGATGAACAGGGTCACACAGCTAGTAAGTGTCTAAGACTGGATTAGAACTCAGGACTTCCTGATTCAAGGTTCATTGCTCTATCTAATAATTGCCCATTAGTAAATTAGGCTATTTGATATAATTTACTATTTTCCATTGCTAACTATTACTTTTGTATTTTTTCTATTGTTTTCCCTATGCTTTGTTTATTTTTGTAATTTAGGCTTGAGACCTACTAAGCAAAAGTCATAGCTTCCATTGGGCATTAAGTAAAATCCTCTGACAAGAGTACAATATTGAAGAGGTGATATGTCTTGACAGAGCCTACAAAGAGGAGGACAAAATGTGAAATGAACCCCCATTAGATCAGGAGACCCCCCCATGCTTATCAATAGAAGAGTTAAAGTTATTGATACTCGTTAGTTCTTAAGTAAGATGAAAAGAAACATTTGCTTTAAGTAGCCCAGAGGGACAACCCAGAGAGAGGTAAAATATTGTAAGATCCTTGAAGAAGATCTATTAAGAAAGCATTACCCAAGTCATTCATTATACTCTTAACCAGTATTTCCTCAGGAAATGTCTACTGCTGCAGTAAGACCTGAAGAAGAATATGCAAGGACAGTAAGAGACCCGACTCTGACCACAAAGAGTTTGCAATATAGCTGAGGAGATGGGATCTATGCACATAATAGAATTAAGAAATAGTGCAAGGCTATTTATAATTAAGTGTCAAAAGCTACAGTATGCTCTACTGGTATTAAAAGGGGGAAGGGAACAATATGGACAGGAATGTTTGGGGAAAACATCATGGGGGAGCCCTCATGAAAATGGAACAAGGACTAGACTTTAAACAATGAGTAGTTGGTGCATTGGAATCAGAAAGACCTATCTTTATGAGTTCAAATCCAACTCCTCAGAGGCCTATGAGCAGTTTGCCCTATTTAGTCTCAGTTTCCTCATCTATAAAATAAGCTGAACAAGAAAATGATAAGCCATTCCAATATCTTTGCCAAGAAAACCCCAAATGGGTCATGAAGAACCAGACACAACTATATAATAAGATTTGACTAAATGGAATGGAATGGAAGGGCATGATAAAATAGTATAAACAGAAGGTATGGAGTCAAGAATAATCTAATATGTCCATAGGATGATCAACCAAGCATCCTGTCTGGAGCAATGAGCATATGTTTTGGAGGAATATTGAGAAGTAATGTAATAGAAGTGCCTTATTGACTCATGTGTATATATTGATGTTTTTTTTGGTTTTGCATTAACAATATGCTGACTTCGAGGCATAATAATGAAACATTATTCAAAGTCATAACACAACGCTGTAGTTTCAAGTTATCATTTGTTTGCTCCTTTCAGGGATTCATGAATCATGATTTTTCTTATTCTTCAGAATTTAGGTCCACTGATACAATTCCTAAAGATGTTTGGTTAAGTAGGTGACATCTAAGATATATACAGAGCTATAGCTCACTGATTATGCTGCAAAGCAATCCATGAAGCTATTTTCACTCTTATCAATAAACAGACATAATATGAATACAAATCATATATACCCCTTTCAAGTTATAACAGAATCCATGAGGAAGAGATCTGGCCCTCTCTGAGATAAGCCAGGGTCAAGTAAAGGTGATGGGATAGAGTAGTCTATAGAAAAGACCCGGATTTCAACACAGATTCATGCTGTTATTCCATTGTGGAGTTTTGTCTGTACCCAGTCTTGGAGGAAAAGTGCTGTTCTTTTATCTTATTTGAATTTAATAGCCACTAAAATAGGCATATATAAATATTCAGGCTCATTTAGCAATTTCATTTGTTTTATTGCAAGATTGTACTAATACAAGCGCTGATTTAAATGCTAGTGTAAGTCTGCTGCAGTGTGTGATGAACTCATAAAAATCGTTCCCAGTTCTGTTAACTGTAACAATATAAAAGACCCTCATTGCTACTGATATAGGTATCTGGACAACTGAAGATAGACGTATTTTGCAGTACTTACATAAAAAGTTTTCCAGTTTTCACTGTAACTTTTATTTTATTAAGGCAAAAAAATTAAGTCAGGCTCTTGAAAAGAATGCATGAGAAAAAAATGAGGGATGGGATAAGCAACATTTTCATCTATAATTTTAAGGTTAATTACAGTGGTACTTTTTGGTCCGCCATTTTTCCAAACAATATTCCCCTATTTAAGTCATGTTACTTTGCACTCACTTGTTCTGGAATTCACCTAGAAACAGATTTTTTTGTATTATACAAAAGAATGTAAACATGTCTTGGCATTCATCTCACTAATCACTTCACTCGTTGAAATATCATAAGTAGTTCTATAAAACTCTATCAAGTGAGTAGAAAGTGGTTGTAACAGCACACACACGTGTGTGTGTGTGTGTGTGTGTGTGTGTGTGTGATTTTCTGACTCCTACCCTAACATACTAGGGTCTAGGTCAATTTTTCCATTAGTGAACACTAAAGCAATGCTGATGAAGGATTGAATATAGATTAGGCTAGGAAGGAAATAAATGTGAAATAAGACGGATCACTTAATATTTGGGTAGTACCATTCTTATAATTAATGATCGTATAACCGCCATGTCTAAACTAACATGTCATCTCAGTACCCAATATTGTTGTGAAATGAACATGGCATTTAAGAAGAATTTTGGAAGAATAGTTAGACTTGACTAAATAGATACAGTAGAAATTCATGTCAGAGGTGGCAGAATTATGAAGAGACTCAAGAACTATATTTCAAGGTAAGTCAAGGAGAGAAAGATTCCAAAGGGAAACATGACTCGTTATCTGGAGAGTAAACCTCTGATGCTCATGTAGAACATACTACACAGATCATACAATGGGAGCAGAGGAGTGATGCAGAGAGATGTAGACGATTACTATAGAGTCTCAGGAAGTGCATTCTAAATGTATGTGCAGTGTCCTGAGGTACTTGTATACTTGTGAATGCTTACTATTCTGGCATAAATCTTCCCTTTGGAAGATCTTAGATTTTTTTTAGAATCTACCTATTGCAATGAAGCTGTCTTCATCTGTCCAACCATGGACATTATTATTTGCACAGAAAAGGAAATGAAAAGGTCAATGACAACCAACCCATATGTCTATAGAGAATAATTATGAGAATGTGCTTCACAAACAATGAAGGAATTTTTTATGGAAACTTGATAAAGTGGCCCTTTCACATAAGATTTTGTATAGCAGTCTGTCATTGCCTTCAGTTCAACTCAGTTGGGGGACTCATTTATTAAGGACTTATGTATTAGTCACTGTGCTATATGCTATTATATAAATAGATATTATATAAATAGATAAAAACAAATGTCTTTACTCTCAAAGAATTGCTGAAGGCAAGCAACATTTACAGAGATTAAATAAGTTGAAAACTACATACAGAGAAAGTAATTTTCAGATCGGGGAACTAAGAAAGGCTTCTTGTAGGAAGTAGTGTTTTAACAGAACCTTGCAAATAGGTAAGAGTTCTTAGAGGTGGAAATGAGGAGGTAGTTCAGCCCATGAATAGGCATGGGGGCAGACAGGAAAATGAACTATATTGGAAAGAGTTGGCTGACCAGGTTGACTGCATATAGAATGCTCAAGCATGGGAAATTTATATTATGAAAGAAAATATAAGTTGAATCTAAAAAGTAAAGGGCTTTAAATGTCAAACAGAGACATTTCTATTTTATCTTAGAGACAGTAAGGAGTCTTTGAAGCTTTTTGAGCAGGAGAGGGACATCTGTGATTATATAACGTGGTCAGAGTTGTGCTTTAGGAATATCAACCTGACAGTTATATTGTAGGATGCATTGGAGAGGGGACAGAGTACAGAGGGGGAAATCAATTAAACAACTCTTGGAATAGTACAAAAAGAGATATGAGGAAGACCTGAGAGAATGACTTAGAAACTGACTGAATATGGACATGGAGGTGGAGTGGGACACTACTGAGAGTGAAGAGTTAAGGACAATTAGTATATTGTAAAATCTATTCACTGGAAGAATGGATTATAAACTGACTTAGAAGCATAGTTAATTGTGCTATATAATCTTAAAATTTTACTTTTAGGATAGAAAGTATTCAGAATCTCTCATGTCCATGTTAAAATCCTGCAAGATTCAATGGTAAATGTAAGCACCTAGATAACTGGTTCAATTATATTTTGAATATCAACATCAACCAAGATAAAAGACAGAAAAAGAAGGGTCACTAAAGGCACTCACCAGGGTCAATGAGGATATACTATACAAGGTCCAAATTGAAAAGGGAATCCTGATTGATGGTAAATTATTCAGAGGTTCCTATTGGGAAATGGTGTTGATCCCATTAATCCTCTAAAACCTATAGAGCTACCACACATATAAATACGTATACAAATACACAAACATATACACATGCATACATAAACATCCACATAGGCATGTACATTTATACATACACATTCACAGATATACATTTTAAACACTATAAAGGATAATTAATACCTTGGGAAAACAAGAGGAAGAGATTGGGCTGTATAAAACTCAAAAAACAACATTGTACTTTCAACAATCCCAAGATTCTTGCTACCATAAAAGCCCTCATTTTTAATGTCAATATTTCTCCCCACGGAACACCACGATTTCATATGAATCAAAATTCTACGAGAATCAAACAATAATTGAAAGGCACACAGTGGTATCCCATTACCAAGAATGCTTTTTACGTAAAAAATGATTTAAAAGCAATGTTCATGGATATACACGACCAGAATAGGAGTTAGAATGAAAATGAGAGATTACAGTGATTGCCCAACTGTCATCCTGGTTCAGTCAGCAGATGGAACTATTGAGCAAGGCAGGTAGAAATGCCATTGTTCTTGGCTATCTCTTTAGTAGGAGCTGGGATTTCTCTCACTTCTCTCTTCTTTCAAGATAAGGTTTTTATTTAGAGCCCAGTCTACCAAGAATGGCAGCCAATAATTAAAAAATGAAAATGAGCTTACATATAATTCCCTCTTCCACAGCCTACCTTCTATCACCTTGCTCATGATTTCTTTCTAGGAGTATCTGAATCCTGAATTAATGTGCCAGGCATATACAGTCTAATGTCACTCTTTTACTTTGTTTAGTACCTCCAAGCTTCCAGATCAGCCTCCACTGACCAAATCTTGAGTCTGTTCAGAATAAGTAGCATCTTCTTCTTTATCTTCTTACTTGTTAATGTTAAATCAAATACACATTAAGCTTAGCATTTCTGCAGGCCAATCAGGTTTTATAGTTGGCAAATTACATCTAAATTGAAAGCAACACCTATAGAATAAACAAGTTAATACAGCCAGCTGACCTAAAGGCATGAAAATAGCTTTGCCAGGGAGTAGAAGAGATCTCCAAATCAATTTTATTTCTTGGCATCATTCTTACCACCTGGGTGCTACAGATCCCTGATGCTACTCTATACTAGGACAATGTTAGGTTAGATCTTTGGATAGGTTTTTAAGAGATTTTTCTCTCAGTAGCATCTCTATTTCATGCTTGATTCTTATGCCCACTGTTGGGAGTGAAGGCTAGTCTCTCACCTCAATTCTTTCTCAAGGCATGTAATACTGAAGCGTTAGAAGGAAAAAAGGAAAGCTTTGGCTCCATTGGATAGATCTTCTATGAAGCATTTTCAGAGACGTGACAATTATCCAGTATATGATGAGAAGACATGGATAGGTATTGATGGGAGAATATGCATGTCATTGAGAACATGGAAGAATCAAAGTATAGGAACAGTATTGAGATAGGAGAAATTTTCCTAACACATCTATCCAAAAGTAGAATAGACTGTCATGGGAGACACTGTTTCCCTTCATCTGGAGGTCTTCAGGCAAAGAATATATGACTGATTGTTGAATGGAGGTGGGCAGAAGGAAAAGAGCAACCATTTTTTAAGGTACTATCCTAAGGACATTACAAATATTATTTGATTTGATCTGCTAACAAACCTGTGAAGTAGGTGTCATTATAATTCCACACTTTATATTTGAGGAACTTAAGGCAGACAGAGGTAAAATGACTTGACTAGGATTGCATAGCTAGTAAATATCTAAACTAGATTTGAACTCAGGACTTCCTAACTTCAGATCTATCTACTGTGCCACATAGCTGCCTCATAACAGAAAAGGAATTCATTTTTCAGGTAGTGGTAGGACAAGATGGCTTCAGTGTTTCTTTCCAACTCTAAGATTTTGTGGTTTTACATATACATATGTATATATATATACACACATATACAGACATGCATACATGTATATATGCACATATATACATACATGTACATGTATGTGTGTATATATATATATATATAATTTTATACATTCTTTTCTTTTTAAAATTTGAGTTCCAAAATTTTTCCCTCCTTCTCTCTTCCTCTACTCACTGAAAGGCCAAGCAATGTGAAATAATTATTCATGTGAAATCATGTAAAGCATAATTGGATAGAAGCTGTATCACAAAAAAACAAGAAAAATAAAGAGAACTATAATTTGATTTGCAGTTAGGGATATAAGTTCTCTCTCTAGAAGTGGATAGAATTTTTTCATCATGTTATTGTTGTGTTTGGTTCCTTGTGACTCCATCTGGGACTTTATTGGCAAGGATACTGGAGTGGTTTGCCATTTCTTTCTCCAGTTCATTTTATAAATGAGGAAACTGAGGCAAAGAAGGTTAAATAATTTGCCTAGGGTCACATAACTAGTAAATTTCTGAAAGTGAATTTGAACTCAGATCTTCCTGACTCCAGAAATCGGGTTCTATCTACTATGCCACCTAGATGTCCTTTTGGAATTGTCCCAGAGCATTTTGTTGATCAGAGTAGCCAACTTGTTCACAGTTGATTTTCATTTCAAAATCTGTGTTACTGTGCACAGCGATCTCCCAGTTCTTCTGACTTCACTTTGCATGAGCTCATATAGGTCTTCCCATCATTTCATATAGTACTAGTACTTCATCACAATCATATGCCATGACTTGGTCAACAATTCCCCAATTGATGATGATCCCTTCAATTTCCAATTGTTTACTACAAGAAAAAGAGCTACTATAAGTATTTTTGTATGTATAGGTCATTTTCTTTTTCCTTTAGTCTCTTTGGGATACAGATCTCCTAGTGATATTACTGGGTCAAAGGGTATGCACAATTCTATAACCCTTTTGGCATAGTTCCAAATTGTTCTCCAAAATACTTGGAATAGTTTACTAATCCACAACAGTTTATTTTAGTGTAATTATTTTCCCCTTATATCCTCTAGCACTTGTCATTTCTGATAGATGTGAGGTGGTATCTCAGAGTTGTCTGAATGTTTATTTCTCTAATCAAAAGTGATTTAGAGCATTTTGCCATGTAACTATAGATAGCTTTCACTTCTTCTTATGAAAACTGTCTATCCATGTGCATTGACCATTTATCAATTGGGAAATGGCTGTTATTTTATAAATTTTATTCAGTTCTATGCTCAGGATATATTTGAAAAATGAGGTTTTTATCAGAGAAAAATTTTGCAAAATAAATTTTTACTACTTCATTGGATATGATACCATTTAGCAAAATGTAATTTTCCTGCTTAACTCTTTTAATTAGGTCTGTTTGCTTTGTCTGATATCATAATTGCTACTCCTTGCTTGTTTTTTTCTTTAGCTGAAGAATAATAAATTTTGTCCAGATCTTTATTTTAATTCTATGTGTATCTTTCTATTTCAAGTGTGACTCTTGTGAACCAGATATTGTTGTTTTGAGATATTCTCGTTTCTAATCCATTCTGCTATCTGCTTTTGCTTTATGAATGAACTCACCCAATTCAAATCCACAGCTATGATTATTGTTCATTTCCCTCCATCATTCTCGCTCTCTCTCTCTCTCTCTCTTTCTCTCTTCTTCTTCAAGTCTCCCCAATTTGCACTCTATTTTGTGACCCTCCCTCTTATCCCATTCCTCTTTAATTTTTTTAATTGAGTCAGATTTCTATACACAACTGAGGGCATGTGTGTGTATGTGTGTGTGTGTGTGTGTTTATTCCTTTTTTGAACCAATTCTGATGAGAGTGAGCCTCAAGCATCACCTCAAGCATATTTTCCTCCACTACAAAATCTTCCTTACATGCCTCTTTTATGTGAGAAATTTTTACCCATTCTACATTTCCTTTCCCCCTTCCGCCAATGAATCCAACTTTCTCACCCCTTCACTTTTTTAAAAATCATTTCAACATTATAGACTCACACCTGGGCCTATGTAGATGTCATCTAACTGCCCTAATAATGATAAAGTTCTTAGAAATGACATGCAACATCTTCCTATGTGGGAATATAAAGAGTGTAAGTTTACTGAACTTGTTATGATTTTTCTTTTGTGTTTGCATTTTCATGTTTCACTTGATTCTTATGTTTGAATGTATAATCTACTATTCTTCTCTGGTCTTTTCATCAGAAGTGCTTAAAACTCATCTATTTCATTAAATATCCATTTTCTCCTTACATAATGATACTATTTTTTTTTGTGTGTGTAACATTTCTTGGTTCTAATACCAGCTCCTTTGTATTCTGGAATATCACATTTTAACCTCTCCATTCCTTTAACATGGTAGCTGCTAAATCTTGTATTTGCATAGTTTCTTTCTGACTTCTTAAAACATTTTCTCTTTGATCTGAGAATTTGCTTATAAAATCCCTAAGAGTTTCCATTTTGAGATCTCCTTCAGCAAGTAAACAGTAGATTCTTAATTTTCAATTTTGTTTTTTGGATCTAAGATATCAGGGACCTTTTCTTTGATAATTTCTTGAAATATGAAGTCTAGGCCCTTTCTTTAATCATGTGCTTTGGATAGTTCAATGATTCTTAAATTAGCTCTCTTCAATCTCCTTTAGAGGTCATTTGTTTTCCTGATGAGATATTTAACATTTTTCTTTTGTTTGTTTGTATTCTTTTGAATTTGTTGTAATATTTCTTGATCTCTCAAGGAGTCATCAGCTTCTACTTGTCCAATTCTTATTTTCAAGGAATTATTTTCTTCAGTGAGTTTTTGTACCTTTTTTTCTATTTGGCCAATTTTGCTTTTTTAAGGAGTTCTTTGTGCCTCTTTTATTATTAGGTCAATTTTGTTTATTAAAACATTATTTTCTTCAGCATTTTTATACTTCCTTTTACTGTTTATTCTATTTTCATAATTTTCTTGCATTACTCTCATTCATTTTTCCATTTTCTTTCTTCACCACTCTTATCTCTTTCTTTAACTCTTCCAGAATTTCTTCTTGGATTTGGGTACAGTTAACATTTTCTTTCAGGTTTTGTTATTTTTTTCTGAGTTTATGTCTTGGCCTTCTCTGTCACCCTAGTATTTTTTTATGTTCAAGCTCTTTTTGTTATTGTTTCTAATTTTTCCATCCTGCTTCTTGATTTTTGAATAGCCTATTTCTTGACTTTGTTAAAATTGTGTTCTCCTCACCTGAAGTTGGGGAAGAACTAACCCAAACTTAGGCTTTTTTATTATGCTTTTTTCATGGTTAGTTCTTGTGGTCTGCAAGTTTTTGGTTGTTCTTAGGTGGTGGGATTACTGCTCTCCTGGTCTGTGTTCTGCTCTTTATCCAGGAAAGGCTTCTGCTCCCCTCTAGACATACATGATAGTGCATCTCTTTACTTTGAACTGAGACCTGGCCCCCTGCTTCCTTATGATAAACCAGAAGCACTCTCACATTATAAATCAAAGGAAAAAGAAGGAAAAGATATGGAAGGGAAGGGAGGGAAGGGAGGAGAAGGGAGGGGAGGGAAAATAATATGACACAAAATAAATCAAAATATAAATTTGAGACTTTTGTCTCAACCATCTCTATGCTGTGAATCAGAGAGGAGTCAAATAGGGGTAAAACCAATACATGGGATCCTGGAGCTAACAGGACTTTGGGGAAAAAGTAAAAGCCCTTACACTTTTTGAACCCAAGACAAGGGAAAATACACATTCACACATGCACACACACACACACACACACACACACACGCATACACACAGAAACATCAATTCCTTAAAATGAAGCACCTAATAATATTACAAAAAAAAACAAACATTCCCAGAGGGCTCTTGAGACAAAATGTCATCTACTTCCTGAGAAAGAACTATGGAATCAGAATACAGAATGAATGAAGGAGACTATTTTCTCTTGTGTTATGTTTTGTTTTGTTTTGGTTTTTCTCCTGGTTTCTCCTATTCATTTTAATTCTTTTATGCAACATGACTAATGTGAAAATGCATTTAATAAGAAAGTATGTATAGAACCCATATAAGATTGCTTACCATCTTGGGAAGAGAGGAGGGAGGAATGGGGGAGAAAATTTAAGACTTATGGAAGTGATTGTTGAAAACTGAAAACAAGTTAATTAAAAAAACAATATTATAAGACTTTATAGGGGCTACCAATAAGAAAGCTAGTTCAATGTGTTCTCAAAGTGCAGACTCAAGATGACTCTCAAAATGTAATCCAACCCCACCACCCCCACTTACACACACTTCATTTTATTCACAGGAGTTAATAGAGGACCACAATCAAATTCCACAAGCACGTACTATATGGCAGGCACTGTACTAGGTGCTGGAGAGGTAGAGATAAATATCAAAAGCCTCTACTTCAAGGAACTTACATTCTACTGGAGAGAAAGAACATGTCAACAGGTAAGTATAATCTATACATGCATACACATACATACATATATATATATGTGTATGAATGCATGTGTACATCCATATGTGTGTATGCAAAGAAATTTCAGAGGGATGGCTACACATGTGGTAGTATACTCTTCTAATCCTTGTACAACACTAAAACTGATGGTTCTCTTGAACTCAGGAGTTTTGAGATGCAATGTGCTAAACTAAGTCAAATATCATTGATGTGAACCCTTGGGAGCAAGGGCCCACTGTGTTACCTGAGGTGGGAAAAACCAACCCAAGTCAGAAACAGAGTAGGTCAAATTTCCTTTGCAGATTAATACAGGAATCTGACTCTTGAGTAGCCACTGAACAATCAGCCTTAAAAAAATAATAACAGGGGTGGCTATGTGGCACAGTAAACAGAATACCAGCCCTGGAGTCAGGAGGACCTGAGTTCAAATCTAGCCTCAGACACTTGACACTCACTAGCTGTGTGACCTTGGGCAAGCCATTTAACCCCAACTGCCTCACCTCACTCCTCCTGCACCAAAAAATTAACAGCCTGCAGCTCATGGGGGTGGAGGTGGAAAATGCTAATAATCTGCAAACATTCCTGTGGGAGGTAGTTCCTGAAATGTGCTTTGAAGGAAACTGGATATGTTATGAAGCGGATTTGAGAAAGATTTTAGTCATGGGGGCCAGGTAACAGGTACAAAAAGACCTGGAAGAAAAACAGAGACTTGTCCAATATTCTGTGAAAGTTTTTCGGTGAAGCCTCATCAGCCTTCTAACTCCCAGCTCAGTGCTTTTTCCATTCCCCGTGACTGTCGCTATGATAGAATTCCATTGTCCAGAGGCCTCCAGTTCTTACTCCCACTTGTCTTGATTTGGAACTCCTTTTGCTGACTTCTGTTAGCACCTCATGTGGGCTTGGGTCTGCTCCCTCTTCAGTCTGCTCTAGTTCATAAGCCATCCATCTCCGGCTTGAAATAAAGCAAATAGTTTTGATTTCCAAAAGCACATCTAAATTGTTGACAAAATTTTGCAAAACACATGGTGAAAAGATCAAACCTAACATAAATAGTATCAATAAATAATATTTTATTTCCTGCGTTGAAGCTATTTTGGCCACCCTCTATCACATCACTTATTAATACTTGAAAATAAGGAAAAATAATTAAAATAGCTGATACTAAATTCCAACTATACAGCCAAAGATCAATGACTGCCAACTATACACCTACTAACATGAGTTTATGCCACACAGTAACTAAGCTCCTTCTGGGCTGCAATGTGCTAATTCTCAAAATACCCAGTATCCTTTAGGACTAAAGATAGGATCCGCTTACATAAGAGAAATAATGACAATGGGGAAACTATGCTTTTGGAATGTGAATTAGCCATTGGCAGTTTAACTTAGAGTGTGGAAGGCAAGGGCTCTGACTTTCTGGGATTTGAAAATATTGCCTGTGCTCATACTGTGCGTTTAAGCCTGATTCAAGGGCTTCCATAAGAGGTAGAGCTTTCTAGCCAGAACACACTTAGAGAAAGGGCTTTATTCATTCACAAAAAAACACTCCAACATCTGCTTGCCAGGTGTGTGGATTCACCTAGTGGATGGCAGTGAAAGCAATTTTAGTTTTCCCTTTGGTCTTTTCATTACTTTGTGCCATCTCCTACAATAAGCCTTTCATTATTCCCTAGCAAGTGTTAGTGCTTATGCCTCAACGTAATTACCTTGTATTTACTTTGTATTTGTTTAATATAACTTCATTTAACCTAATGCAAGTTGTTTTCTCCCATCAGAATATAAGCCCCTTGAGGGAAGAGACTGTTGTCTTTTTGTTTCAGTGGCTCAGAGCAGAAATTTCGTAAATAGTTGTTGAACTGAAACATGGTAGATCACACACAAGTGTTTCAACCCTCTGCCCCCACTACTCTCCAAAACCCTCCCTTCCATTGTCACAGTTTAAAAATACTTTTTCACACTTTTCCTACTCAATGAGTTGATATATGATGAAGTAGGGTTTAAGAATTTTAGAGCAAGAAGGGACTACAAATTATTTAATATTGGCCCCGCTCTTATTCTACAGAAAAAGAAACTGAGGCCCAGAATTGAGGGGTGACTTGCCCAAGGTCATGTAGTAAGCAGAATTACTTGCCATGCTTTGAAGTTTACCAGTATTCTCACTACATAATGAATAGAATGACATTAAGTAGGTCCACAAGGGTCATGAATCTGATTTCCTTTTCTAGCTCTGTTATTTATATTGAAGAACTTTGCTAAGCAGGGTGGGGGAAAGGAGATTCTAATGGGGAGGGGAGGATTGAGAAAGTAGCAGCCAAAGACAAATCTACAACCATATAGTAAGAAATTATGTCCCAAAAGCACATTATGAAGGGACTGTTGTTTGTTCATGTGTCTTTACCACAGACCTTAATTATGCTATAAGCAGACGTCAGCACCGTAATTCTTTTTCAGATACCAAAGATTTCAAAGTACCGATGACACTGATGGGGATGGGATCTGAACTCTCAAAAGGGAAAGATTATGTCTTTAGAACCCCAAAAAGGAAAAGCCTCTGGACTTTCCTACATGGCTGAGGTCCCTGGCATTCTCCTGGGACAATCAGCCCTTCCCGGTTAATTAACTAAGCTTTCATTGTCTGTACCTGGTCCCACCATGTCTCCCTTAATTCCATCTACACCCCTTCTCTGTTCCCACAGTCTTCTGTATATAAGATCCATCTTGCCTCCATTAAGGTTCTCAGATTCCTTCAATGTCTAGCCAATGCTCTGATCCCTTTTGAGTATGACCAATAGGGTGGATTGTTAGAAACACACCCTCTATTGGTGTTACAAACTTAGTCTTCGGCTAAAAGAAGGTTTGGATCGAATTCGTTCAAGGAAGAACTCTTGTCTCTATGTTGAGGTCCCAGCACTCCTAAATCTCAACAACAATGTATACATTTACCTACTGTCTTTGGCCCCTGTCAGGCAATTCGGAACACCTATACAGGTTCAGGTAAGAAATCTCAAATTCCAGACTTCCTGTCTGAGATTGAAAAGATGTGGTCATGGTTGAGTGCATAGACACACCTGCTGTTTCTATGGGAAATATAAGGAATCAGTTGGTCTGGGGGCAGTGGCTAGCTAAAGGCAGTGGCTGTATTGTGCGTGAGGCCCTGTGCTGTAGTTAAAGCCAGACTATGTGGTTAAATCAGGACATGCCTACTGTTCATAATGCTTATGAAACCCACAAATAATAACAACTTTACATGTGCAAGAGGATTGAATGTCTTACAACTTGACAGTAATGCCAGGAATCTTATGCTGCACTTTACCAAAAGAAAATCTCCCCCCTCAAGCCAGTCCTTTGAAGTAAGTCAGTCTCAGTATTTTGAATGGAGAAACAGAATTCATAGAGTATGTCCAAGTATAGTAAGAAAAATATAGGTAGAGAGTAGTATCTCCAATCCAAGTGAAGGCATTTATTGAGAGTGACACCTCTCAGAATAGGGCTGGATTCCTCGAGGAACTGGCAACTTAGTAAGATAAGTCAATTTTAGAGTGTAAGGATGCTGATTACACAAAAGGAAATATGAATATGAATAGTAGGTTTGTCAAGGGACTAGGTAATGAGGGAGGGATCTGTTAGATTAGGTAATAGGGGAAAGGTCCCAGTCTCAGTGGAACTTCAGTGATTTCCCATTATACATACAGAAAAAACCATTGGAGGAGCATTAATATATGATATTATAATATTATATTATAATAAGCCTCTCTATGTCATAAGTTTACCTAAAGGACAGCTTTTGTTTTTATTGCACAGATGGCAACTTAGGAAAAATCCCTTCTATTGTTTTGGGGTCTACAGCCTGCTCTAGCATCCTGGTGGTGCTGCTTTCTGACTGACTGTCTATTGTGGTCTTATCTGAGATTGAATAGATGTGGTCATGGTTGAGTGCATAGACACGCCTGCTGTTTCTAAGGGTAATATAAGGAATCAGTCCGTCTGGGAGCAGTGACTAGCTAGAGGAATGGGCTATATTGTGGGGGGAGGGGCTGTGGTATAATTAAATCCAGATTATGTGGTTAAATCAGGACATACCTAATGCTCAGTTGGGCCCATAAGGAAACTAGTATATTGAGGGTGGGGAAAGTTTTATCAGGATTCCATCAACATCAAATGTATATAAAAGATTAATGTTTAATAAATCTGTGGAAAAATGAAAAATATATATTTACATAACTCTTACTCTGAAAGTTATTCCCTCTATGTGAATCTGTCAATAGTCTAAAGTTGCACTCATAGATGAAGATCAAGGTGGTGGTATGGAAAGTACCCAAGGTTTGGAGTCAGAGAATCCAGGTTCGACTCACTCCTGACATAACTACTGAATTTGAAGATATCCTTTTTTTTTTCTTTCACACTGCTAGCACCTCTATTGCCTCTCATTTACACTACTGTAGTAGCCTCCTGTTTGGCTCATGGTTCTAGACATGATATTCACTAATCCCATCTCCTTACCAGTGTCTATCTATATCTATCTATCCATCTATCTATCTATCTTTTTAAAATAGCTCTTCAACCTAGATTTGAAGTCCTTTCACATTGCGGTGTCACTTTACCTTTCCAGGCCTATTTCATATGACTGAACATTACATGCTTTGTGTTAGAGATAATTAAAGTATCAGCTACATATGAAACTCAAAATATCTCCTCTCTTGGAATTTCTATCTCTCTTGGAAAGCTTATGTACCAGCCAATTCCCATTCACAGAATGTGTTTTCTTGTCTATTTTCTCTGAGGCTCAGGAGATAAGCCTCCTCAGTTCATGACTACTCAGATCTTATCACTTTGTTAAAGTCCTGCACTCTTGAATTTACTTTGCATTATACATATTTGTGTATTATCAATACATATATGTATATATATGTATGTGTGTCTATGTATACCTATACATAGACACACACACACAAAGAGATAAATATATATGTATATCTATACATATATATGTAGTCAAATGTAAGTTCCTTAAAGGTAAGCACTATGTCTTTCTTCTGTCTTTCTATCTTTATATACACCCAGTGCCTAGCACTGTGCCATGCATTGGCAGTGGTGGGTCCTTAGTCTTTGTTCATGGAATAGAAGCATCATTGAACAGCGGGATGGAAAGAAAACTAAGTCTGGAGTCAAAGGTCAGGTTTCCAATCTTCATTATACTGCTAATTACTTTTGTAGCCTAAGATGTCAGAATACGTCACCTGTAAATTAAGGGGGTTAGCCTAGAAAAGCTCTAAATCTTTCTTTCTAGCTCTAAATCTTATCATCCTATAATTCCAGGTTAGCTGAAGGTGCATTTTTTTGATCCTTCCATTATCCATACCCTCTAGTAGCATTGTGCCTGAAGGTCTTCCCCTCCCAGATTGATTTTTTTTCTTTTTGAGTAGGTAAAGAGGCCATTCTCTGCCTTATTTCTTACCTAGCCTAAATCACGGAATGGGTATTGCCTTAGTTAAACAGACCTGGGAAAGACCTCAGCTTAAAACGGAGGAGAATCCAGTACCTCTCTAGTCACTCCAGTCTATATCTTGCCAGTGGCCCTAGCGCAGCCCTCCCTCCCTTAAACCCAATTCACTTGCCTGTCATAGCATCACCTCCCAAATGTAATGGCCCTCTTCAAAAATGAAGGACAGTCAGCGGTCTGATTATTTGTTACTACAAGTCTCCAACTATTATATTGTAAATTGCAGAACAGGGGGAGTAGAGCAGAAACTATGTCTTATTTTTCTCTTGACTCATAAGAGTTTAATAAATAGTTGTTTAATGAATGACTAAACATGCCTGTAATCTCTTCCCAGTCATTTGAAATTATAGAAATTTTCAAGAGGTGATGCATTGTTTGCAAAGAAAACTAGAGCAAGAGTGTGCAAAGAATGAAATTCATATCCTGGTTCTACCAATAGCTCACTATGTGACCTTGGGCAAATAATCTCTCTGAACCTTGGTTTATGCTTTTGAAAAACTGAGAGTTTGGACTAGGTGACCTCTAAGGAATCTTCCTACTAAAGCTGGAGCCACATTTGGTTATTCTGGATTCTGACCAGCAGGCCTGCTAGGAAGAGGTTCTAAAATCCTATTAATAGGCAGGATATCTAAAGCATGTTCCTTTCAACTTATTCAGATCATATTTATCCCTCTCTGTCTATAGGAGGGGTTCTAATAAGCTCAATCCTATGCTGCGAAAGTAGCAAAATGAGATTTGTAGAATCAGACTGACAAGGAGAGAAGTAATACAAATGCAAGTTACTGAATAGGAAATCATCTTTTTAAAGGAGTATAAGGGAATGAAGAGATCTACAATTTGCTTTAGTTCTGTACTTACTGCTGTATTCTCCCAAGCCTTCACAGAGATATTTTTAAGGACCTTGACAGAAAGCAGCCCTTCTCTTGAAATACTAAGATATAAAAGTACTCGCTGAAAATTTGTACGTGCAAACTTTTTTTAAAAAACATTCAACCTGCTAAAAATGTTTTCTCACCGCATCTTTAGATAGGTTTTTAAGCCCCATATTAATACAGGAGATTACCGTATTTATTATCAAATGCCACAAGAGTCATTTATCCCAACTCCACTAAATGTATAACTTTATGATTTTTGTAGCTAAACATAAAGATGAAATCTTCACCTGCTACCTTTTGCTGCTGATGCAGGTTCCTAGTACCAGAACTTTCAGAGTATAATAGTAATTATAAGCAATCATGATTAATGATAATTGCACTTAATCTACCAACCAGCAATTGCTTTTTTTTCCTTCCCTGTCTTTCCATATTAAGGGTTCAATCCTTTTCCGAACTCATTTGTCAAATTCAAATGATTGTCACTATTTACCATTATTCTGTGTTATCATATGAAGAGCAAAAAGCCATGGGCTCTGGTTTTAGAGAGAGAATATGTGTCAAAGAAATTGAAACATAAACTTCAAAACATCTTTTAGTGCCAGGAAGACCTTAGCTAGTTCTCACCATTAATAGTTATTGTCTTTGTGACCATTCAGACTCTCTGAACCTCAGTTTCCTTATTTATAAAAATAGGATAACATCAGTTGAAAACCTCCTTGTAGGGCTTTTGTCGGGCTCACATAACTCAAGCAAGTGAAGTAGTTTGCCAATTGTAAAACATTTCCAGGTAATGTTCATAGAGAAGAAAATATGAGTATCATACATCTAGCCACAAGGATGAGAATGCCTTATAATTGTTTTTAAGATTTATAAGTAAATATAGTCCTCTCTCCTATATAAAACTAAATAATTACATTATTACAGATATTTCTTGCCTGCATCTAGTTCAAATAATGCAAATATTATTCCCAGAAAACATTTCATACCTTTCCTCTGGTATATTTGTATAAAAAGAATCCTGCCTTATTCCTCTTGCCTTGCTTCACTGATTCCATTATAAAGACCACATTCTTATCCTCCAACACTAAAGCAACCACATACATTACAGTGGATGAGAATCTAGCCAATTACACATTTTCACATCCTACTATTAAGTTTCAATTGCTCAATTCTTGCATAACAAGAACTATTAACATAGCTTATCATGTACTGTGCCCATATTGAATTTCCATCTAAGGAGTTATTTAATAATGGCATTGAAATAAAAAATGAAATCTACAGGTCTTGCATAATATCAATGCCTTTACATGCTCTGCAGTCTGTAATAGCCTATTAGATAAAAGATAGTAATGTATTCTAGAAGACGTGGCCCATTGACAGCACATAAAGGGCACAACTTTATTCTTGCTGCTGGAAGAATGATATCTGTCTCCTTAGAAAAGAGTCGGAGTCTTTAAAGATTACAAAACTTATATTCTCCTCTAGCTGACCCAGTATTACAGATGTATACATGCCTTGACATTAAAGAAAAGCCTAAAATTCCCAAGGAATATATAGAAAGAGTTCCAGTGAGATAAGCTCTTAGAAAAGTTAAAACAACTACATAAATGTAAGGCGTTTTATTGCTATTAGAACAAATCAGGAAAGGGAAAGATGACAGGAGGAAGAGAAAAGAAATATTTCTTATTAATATCAGCAAGCATGCAAATATAATCCTTCAAGTACAGTCCTACATCCTTCAAGATTTCCAAAGACAAAAAGATTCATTCACCAATAAAACAAAGATAAAACACAAGTTATTGAAGGGAATGCACATGTGAACATGCAAGCATACATACATGTATGCATTTACATAAGTAGATGGATGACATGAGGTTCCAAAAATATGAACAAGTTTTATTATCCAACTGGATTATGTAAAACTTAACTTTGACCTCAAATTGGACTACTAGCTTTATTCATTTTCACCATTATTCCTGTCTTTTTGGGAAGAAGAGGCTTGTTGAGAAAAATGAATAACATATCATTATTTGAATTGAATTCAATTTAATAGGATCTTCCATAGTAAACATTTCGCATAGTACTTTCAGGCTCATCCTTTGCATTTCCTGAGATGAACTTCCCCTCCATCTCTACCTGCAAAAGGTATTTGTTACTTCTTTTTCTTTCCTTTTCTTCCTTCAAGGCTTAAATCTGGGGCCTTCTTCTTGATGAAACCTGTTCTGATCCATACCTGTAAGGGGAGGTAATGACACATGGTCTATCTTCCTTCCCAAATTAGCTTTTATCATGCTTATTGATATATCAACAAAGCACCAATACCAGGAGAAAAGAATCTTGACTACAGACCTTGTTTCATTATTGTCTTTGTATTTCCAGCACCCTCTGTGTTATATAGAAAGCATATAATAAATACTGGAAATTAAAATGAAACATTTTATAATTATTTTAATATATTTGTGTAGCCTTAGATATATAAAAAGATGCAAACAACAATCCATCAAGAAACATTTATTAAGTGCTTTCCAAGTCCAGGCACCAGAGATCCAAAAGCAAATGAAGATATCCCTGCTTTCAAAGAGCTTCCATTCATGAAAAAGGTGAGAGTTGAGTTTTAAAGGAAGCAAAAGCTTCCAAGAGACAGAGTGGATGTGGATATACATTCTAGACATGCAGAACAGTAAAGGAAGGCATAGAAATGAGGAATATAGTTATATTTATATAGATTTTTTTTTCAAAGAGATCCCATATTAGGGGTGTAGCCTATATTCTTGGGAAAACTATTTTCAAACAAGAAAATATCTGTATACACACACCAAGTAACATGTTTACACAACTTCTAAGCAATGACTTGCAAATACTAATTGTGCTCAACAAAGAAGCAAAGTCCATTAACAATCCTCAATATTGTTCAGTTTTTCTAACAATCTCAAAAGATCAGTCACATATGTAAAGGTAGTAGGAGCTTGCTAGGCAAGATTCTGAAACCACAGGTGCCATAAGTGTCATGCCAGACCTCAGCTCCAGATTTAATCCCCACCCTATCCGTAGCTACTTTAGATCTATGACTATCAGTTCACTAGCTTCTCAAAGTGGCTCAGAAATTTGCTCTACCTGGACATCAAATATTTAGAGTGTTTTTAAACTGTTATTTAGTTGCTATAAATTTCTAATACTTTTTATCCTGAAACTTCCCCCATGGATCCAAACAAGAGAGTCTACCTAATATGCTGCTGACCTTTCCCCAAGGCCTCTCCATATCAAATATTCCACTAGAACTCTTCTATTCTATTCCCCTCTCATTCACCACTAAACCACCTGTAACAGTAAGCACCCCAACATACATAGTGGGGCCTGCTATCACAGGTTCTTACATCTGCAATCATAAAAAGAAAGTCAACTTATGATGGGTTAACAATCACTTTAATCAAGTACATACATCATTCCTTTAACCAAATACATGTACCATTCACCTAGTGCAGGGAAGTCAGCACCCTGAATTTCAAATACATAGAAATCAAAGATCAACAGACATGGCTTCCTCTGCCTGAATTCAATAGACAGGTCCAACTGTTTAATCTTAGTTACCAAAGAGGGAAGCACCAGCATCTGGGTTTTCCAAGCCAGGGGGCTCCTTAGTGTCTTCCCAGAGTCCTCCTCTGGCTAAACACTTCCAAACAGTAAGCCCCAAAGTAAAACCTCAACTCAGAGTATTTATACCTTTTTTAGAGCCAGGGGACATTATAACCCTTGTGAATCAGTGTCTCATTTAAAAAAAAGACATGAGCCTTCCCACAAAACTTCCCTAATCCAACTGCCCTTAATGGGCAGACCCATTAATGGGTGGGGAAGATCTTTAATCACATTAAAATAATTAACAATACAAACACATATACTATTTCTAGTTAATGAAGCTCTTGTTTCTATACTTTACTCCTAGTAAATAGACTTTTGATTGATAAAAGCAAGATTCAATCAGAGACACTTGATTAAACTAAAACAAAAACAGCAAAAGATTCTATTTTGCTTGCCATCACACTATCCCAACTACTTTTATACTTTCAAAAATATCTTTTATGATATTTTTGTATGTCCATCAACATCAGAAATGTGAAGTTTATGCTACTAAACTCCACTATCTATCCATCTCTATCTATCTATCTATCTATCTACCTATCTATCTATCTATTTTTCAATTACCCTGAAGATTCACTTCACTACCCCCAGACTTCATATATTATACATCATCTCTTGGTATATATGTCCTCTGAGAGAAAAGTTGGCACTGTGGTATTGTGGTGTGACTTCTATCTATACAAACTCAACTTCCATCTCCTCCTCAACAAAGTACCTTCCATGTTTTGCTGTGAATCCTCTGAGATAAAGAGGACAGACAGAGGATAGAGAGTGGGATTCCCATCTCCTGCTACATTGGTACAAGGGTGGTGACCAGGGAGAAAACCAAGAAGTTGATGGATTAGTGATCACAGTGTCTATGGAAACTAGGGTTCATATGAGAAGACAGAAGGAGAGGTAGGAAGTCAATTATGATCACATAAGACTATTTTAAATTTCCATTTTCTGCTATACTAATGCAGAGGTGATGACCAGGGAGAGAATCTAGAAGTTAAGGGATTAGATAAGAAATCAGACTTCCATCTCCTTCTGTACCATGTTTACTTGATTTCTAACCCTCACAGCAAAGGGAAGGTGAGAGATGAAGTCCTTCCACTTAACCCTATTTTTTTTTTTATCTTGTTTTGTGCAGGTCTCCTGCCTGATTTTACAGCCTCCTCTTGGGAAAATTGAGTCACTTTATACCCAATGATTAATATATTCACACCTGATGATACCCTACACATCCCAGTGATTCTGAACAACTGTATGCCATCATTCAAAACTCATTCTCCATCTTTCATTAACCAATTCAATGTTCCCATTCCCTTTAACCTTCCCAACCCAAAGTCTCAACCAAACACTAACTACTCCTTCCACTATGTAATCTAGAATGCCTATTCCTTAAGCAACAAACTTGCCTTCATATTCAGTTTTTTCCTCTTCCACTTTTTTTCATCTTTTGGCATCTACTTAGAAGTGATTACCCTTTAGTGACACAGCTTCCCTTGCCACTCCTTCTAATATTAACTGCATTTTCATTCATTCCCCTCAGCTCACTGTTCAAGGCAGAGAAGTTGGGATATTTTTGCTTCCCATTGTCAATTCTAGATTCCCCTCCCTATCACCATCACTAATTAACTTTTCTCTTTAGAGGTTCACACACTTCACATCTTTCACTCAATCAAAATTCCAGTGGTTGCTGTCAATAGACTCTTAGAATATTCCCCTTCTTTCCTTAATGAGTTCAGTACTTAGCTCACACTCTTTCTTTCTTCTTTTAACTCCTGTTATTATTCTAAAGGGCTTCAACATACATATTTATCCTCCCTAAAATGCCCAAACACTCAGTTCTTCAATCCATGATCTATTCCTCTACACTGCCTCAGCCACACACAAAGATAGTCATACTCATGAAGATGCCATCATTCACAAATGTACTATATTTATATTTAAGAAGTGAAAACTCCTTATCTAGCCATAATCTATTGACTTTCTACCTCTACTCTGACTTCTTATAGTAAACACTACTCTTCATGTACACTATATCCTCTGATCTCTCAACCTTCATTTCTCTCCCTAGCTATCACCCTTGTACTAGGGTGTGTTTTTCCTATCCTGACTCCATGGTGAAACAGTTCAACAATACAGTGTCCCCTTCTCTTGAATCCCTGATCTCTTTATCATATCAGTGATTGTTCACTGCTAAGTCTCCTTCTTGGAACATTTCCTCTATATACTGCCTTCACTCCTACACGTGTTGCTAAAGGTGGAGAAAATCAATGCAATCATTCTGACTAGGCCCAACACAAATTTTTATTATACACCTTCAACTGGCAATCTTTCTATACCTCCTTTTATCAACTCACTATCTCATTCTCCACAGTAGATCTTCTAAACCTTTACATCCCTCTTCAAACCTTTCATGGCTCCTCTTACCTTCACATGCTCAGCTGAAAACCTTACTTTATGATTTGCTAAAAAAAATAGGGAATTTGCTAGTATCTCCCTTTTCTTCCTTCTTTCACATCTGATATTACTCAGGTGCCTTCTACTACTATCTCTTCCTTTATCCCTATCTCATACAAAGAGAGCTGCCCTACTCTTTAACAAGGCAAATCTCTGTACCTGCATAAGTGATCCTACTCTATTCATATTCTCCACTTAATTTTCCCATCTGTCATCCCCTGTCTCTTAATTATTTTCAAACTCTCTATCAATTGATGCTTTTCCTACTGCCTACAAATATACCTATGTCTTCCCCATTCTCAAAAAATCCTCATTTGACCCTTCTATACCCATTAACTAGTGTTCTTCTGCCATTTGTGGCTAAACTTCTTGAGAATGCTATGTACAATAAGTGTCTCACTTTGTCTCCTATCATTTTCCTCTTTACTCCTTATAATCTGGCTTCCAACTTCATCACTCAATAAAAACTGATCTCTCCAAAGATACAGCGATTTTCTAATTGTCAAATCCAATAGTCTTTTCTCAGCCATCATTTTTCTTGACCTTTCTTCAGTCTTTGACATGATTGATCACTATTTTCCTTGATACTCTCTTGTCTCTAGGTTTTGGCATCTTTTAGTTCTCCTATGTATTTGATCATTCGTTTTCTAGATCATCATTCACATCAGGTCTACCTGTGGTGGCTCTCTGTATTAGACCCTCTTCTCCCTCTATACATTTTTTGGTAAAATTATCCAACCACCTTCTATATTCTTATTTTTTTCCCTTTTTGGATATTTTCCCAGTCAATTACTTGACTTTTGAGACTTTTGTCAAGTGGAAGCTTCATAGGTTTTGTGTAGTTGTTCTCCAAGATATCTCTAAGGGACCTGTAAGTTCTCAGTTACTCCAAAATGGAATAATAAAGGAAGAAGTGTTTACTCCTCTCCTGGTCTGCACTGTGGTCTGTAAGCAACCACAAGCACTCTTTTTTGCCCTGGAACTGGGAATAGGAGTCCTGCTCCACAGCTGCCACCAGCTCCCTCACATCAGTGCTCCTCCTCACCACAGGACCACCACTCAGGACTGAGACCCAGATTATCCTCTTGATTCCCTGTCTGTAGGCAGAGAGCTTCAGAAGCAGCTGCTGCTGCATCAGTGGTTGCAGTTGGGGTCTGGAGTGGACCACACTCCCTTCTCACCCAGGTGAGAGAGCTATATCACTGAACTTTGAAGCTTTCTTTGATGTTTGTGGGTTGAGCAATCTGGAAAGGGCAGCAGCTGCTGGTGATTCACTGCACTGAGGCCTGCTCCAGTACAGTCTGTGGCAGCACACACCAAGATAGGCTGATACCCCTCTGCAATGGAGCCCAGTGCAATGGACCCTTCATGTCAGCCTTTCAGGCTGTCTTGGGCTGGAAATCTGCTTCACACTTTCATTTTGTGGCTTCTGCTATTCTAGAATTTATTTAGAGTCATTTTTTTACAGGTATTTTAATGGCTTTGCAGGGAGAGCTTGAGCAGGCTCATGCTTCTACTCTACCATCTTGGGTCCACTCCCCAGACTCTTTCCCTAAAGCACCATCTGAATATGTTCCACATCCCATATCTTCTCAATAAATTCAAATGGCTATCACCTCTAGGATAAAACACAAAATCTTCTGTTTGGAATCCAAAGCCCTTAATAACTTGGATCACTCCCTCCCACTTTTCAGTTTTCTTATACTTTTCTCCCTCCACACCATCTACTCTTCCATCTGGTGACAGTGGCCTCCTTGTGATCCATAAACAAGATATACCAACCTCCCAGTTCTGCACATTTTCTCTGACTCTTCCCCATGACTGGAATGTTCTCTCTCCATCTCTGACTCCTGGCTTTCTTGCATTCTTCCAAGTCCTAACAAAAATTCTAGCTTCCACAATAAGACTTCACCAATCCCTCCAAATTCTAGTGCTTTCCCTTTGTCAATTATTTCTAATTTCTCCTTATTTGTAGCTTGTTTGTGCATATTTGTATGTTATCTCTCCCATTAGATTGTGAACTCCTTGAGGGCAGGGACTATCCTTTGCCTTTCTTTCTCTCCCCAGTGCTTACAGTGTCTGGCACATAGTGTGGGCTTAATAAATGTTTACTGATTCCATGACATCAGAAGACCCATTGTCCTCAATTTTAAGTTCCTCCCAGAGCCTCTATTTTAATGATGATGCCAAGGCTAAACATTTTCACTCCTCTCTAGGCTGTACTTTTTTAAAAAATTATTTTTTTTCTAATTTATGGAATAAAGCAAGTATTTCCTTAACATGATTTATTAAAAAAAATGTGATTGCACATGTAATTGCCAATCTATTATGTATAACATGCTATTGCTTTTTCACCTCTGACTCTCCAGACACTTACACCTCTTTCTGTTTCCCTCCTTCCAATAATTACCTTCCTTTTGTGCGTTTTCTTCCCCTGTTAGAATATAGTCTCCTTGAGGACAGAAAAGTGTTTCATATGTGTCCAGCTTCAGACACAGCATGGAATTTTATCAAACCATTAATTAGCAAATATGTATTAAGCATCTTCTGTGCCTGCTACTGTGCTGGGCACTGGGAACACAAACAAAAATGTAAACAGTCTGCCTTCATGGAGCTTACATTATCAGAGAAAGCAACATGCATGCAACATACAAAACAGACAGATCACACACATATCAGCTGGTCTGTTAATACACATGCTAACTACTATAATAGAAACACAAATTAAGTTTACACTTCTCAATGAACACAATCAAACTTTATTAGTGAAAGCACTCAGACAATACCCTCTAATAACAAACCTGACAATTTAGGCTTCTTTCTTACAGGACTAGACAAGTTTCCCTCTCTGTACTTCCTCCCTACCTGGTTTTCTGGCAAGTCTCCCTCATTCAGGCAACCAGCATTTCCCTCAAACCAACCTAGACTGCTTGAGTGTCAAGTGTAGGGAGTACAGGAGTAAGGCCTAGTCACACTCTAGGAGAAGCCTGATGCCTGAGGTCTCAGGTAGCTTATTTTCACTTGAGCTATGGGTGTCCCTAACTTGTTTGCCATATAATTTGATTAGTAGTTTACTATAAAATTACAAATAAAAATATATAATTTTTAATTGGTGATCTGTCTAATCAAAGGGTACTCATATGTTCATCAGTTGTTTAAGAAGAAACATATGCTGTTTACTCTATCAAGTCACATAGGTTTTTTTTTTTTATTTTGGAAAAACAATGCACAGAAAAGCAACTTAATTAAAACAGCACAATCCTAAAGTAGAGGTTTAAAACAAATGGAATCAGTTCTGATAAACTGACAAATTCTCATTAAGGTACTAAAATTTATTCCTGCCACTGTGAACATATAAAATTATCTACAAAATAAATATATAGAAAATTTGCCATCGGTTTTAAATATTTAGAATCTTTAGTAAACAGACATGGGCAAGGAAAGGCTTCTTTCTCCTTGGTGAAGGCAAAGAATGGGCTTTTAGGCTCCATTCAAGTCATAGCCAAACCAAATCTCATTAACAAACAAAGAGGGACACCACTGCAGCAGTTGTTTAAAAAGAAGAAAAGATCTTTATTAAGGCTGTTTCAGACTACAAAATCAGAAAATTGCTTGACCGAAAAGGGATCAGTCTGAATTTTAAAAGGAAAATTAAGCATAAGCCCATAGTTGCCCCATTTATCACTGTAAAAAGGTTATTTTAGCAAAGTAATGGAGACAATGACCTTGTTTCCCTTCAAAGCATTGAGTGAGTCACTTTGCAAATTCAGTCAGCTTCATTAACACCACCAAAAATTCTGGATAATATTTAACAGACTTCTTGGAGTAGGCTAGTCTTACTTATCCACAAACACTGCACTAAACTGCTTTTTGCTTTGGAAGAGATGCCTATATTAAGAATTTATAGATAAAGGGCCAGCAAGAGTAAAAAACAGAAATTTTGAGCAAGTTTGAAAGGGGAAAGAAATACCTCTCTCTCTCTCTCTCCCTCTCTCTCTCTCTCTCTCTCTCTCTCTCCTCTCTCTCTCTCTCTCTCTCTCTCTCTCTCGCCTCAAGGCAAGACAATCTTGTGTATGTGTGTCTGTGTGTATCTGTGTGTGTGTGTGTGTGAGAGAGAGAGAGAGAGAGAGAGAGAGAGAGAGAGAGAGAGAGAGAGAGAGAGAGAGAGAGAGATCAGCTGTATTGTCTCTTCCCAATTAGGTTTTATAGTTGATTCCCTTTGGAAAGTTTCCTATACAAAATGGAAAGCTAATAACAGTAGCAGCTAATTCCCTTCCACTTTGGAAAGAGATCAGCGCAGGGTTTTTTGGTTGGGACATATTCTTAGAGTTTTAGTCAATCTTTCTCCTACCTTATACATTAGGTCCCTAGGAGCACATTCTTATTAATATTACTCACAAATGTTTTATGTCAGGATTGGTTCAAATTTCACTTGTGCTATGGACAATACACACACACACACACACACACACACACACACACAAATGTACATATATGGATGTATTGTCCATAAGGCATTCTGAGTTGCTGTTGTTTTACTACCTTATTGACTTGCTCACAACTCATTTTACTTCTCTTACTCTTATCATTTTCACTAGGATAATAAAATAACATTTTCAATATAAGTGTCTGGTGAGTTGTTTGGGTTTTTTGTAAATAATATCCCTAAAGTAGTTAATACAAATAAGACTGGCAGAATGAAAGTTCTTAAGAGCGAGGGTCATTTCATTGTATCCCTGTATTTCCAAGGTCTCGCTGAGAGGGCTATTTTTGTTGTGAGGAGAGAGAAGTTGTAGAAGTTAGTAGAGACTGAATTCAAGCCCTGCCTCTGAAACACACATTGGCTCAATGAGCCTGACCTAAATTATTTAGGTATCAATATTCCCTCTTTTCCACTGACTCACCCCCTTCACTCTCTAAGATTTTAAATTGAAGAGTAATGTTTTGCAGGGAGTTTCTACACTGAGCATTCACAAAACACTAACAATGATCCCAAGGTATCAATGAGAGTACCAGTGAAATCACAATCCCAGGCATTTTTTTAATTGCCTTTGCTTGGTATGGAGGTTGGAATTAATATTTGTTCTTTTGAAGTTGTCCAGAGTTAAGGGTGGCAGGCATGGGGTCATGGGCATTTTTAACCTGAGGATCACAATCTTGTAAAAATATATTTTAAAAATATTTTTCTACTTCAGTATGATCAATTTCCTTTGTAATCCTATATATTTTGTTTTATGCATTTAAAAACATTATTTTGAAGAGGGGTCCATAGGCTTCACCAGCTAGCCAAAGGGATCCAGGCCACACACACACACACACACACACACACACACACAAATATTCTGAATTCTTCTATCACTGAGAAGCATAGAGAAAAGAATACAAAAGAAATAAATAAAGCTATCTCTACCCCCAAGGAGTCTATAATCTAGCCTGGTACAGAAGAAAAAAAGAGTGAATTAGGAATCAGGAAATTTAGTTCTAATCCTGACCAAATCACTTAATTACTGTGTGACCTTGGTCAAATTGCTTAACCTTTCTGAGCCTATTTCACCATCAATGAAATGAACAGACTGGCTGCAAAGTCTCTAAAATCTCATCCAGCTCTATCTGGGAAGACGAGACAAATACACTTGAGATAATTAGTGACCTATAAAAAAACTATCTATAATAAAGTGTTAAATGTTGTGGTACAGATTCTAAACTGTGCCACTGCAAACACAGCTGTTTTCCAGGCAGAAATGTTGGCATCATGGAGCTACCCACAGCTGAAGCTCATTTGGAATGATGAGGCAAGGAGGGAAAGAGAAGGGAGGCAAAAACTAGCTATGGCTCCTAAGCATAGCAGCACGATCACCACACGGAGCTAGCCAAAATGGAAATTTACTAGTTCTTTAAAGTCCTCTGACTGGAGAATCTGGTTCTTTAACCCTTGCCTGACCTAAACTACGTTTTCCTGTTGAATCCTAACACTATTGCATTGGTAACCTATGGTTATGAACCAGGCATTCATAATTGCACTCCTATTAACATGATACCAGCATACCTGAAAGGAAATGTGGGGGAGTAGAAAAGGGGGGGAGTACATTAGTATTCCAAAGGGAGAGGGAAAGAGACAGGAGGGGGGGAGGAGGAGGAGGAGGAGGAGAAAGGGAGGTAGAGTTTGTGAAATTAAGAGGAGTGGCAAAATGGAATAGAGTGGGGAGAGATGGATGTTTTAGCTATCTGTTCCAAGACCTCTTAGACAAAGCAGCAGTTTTGTAGTTTTGGTGCTGGTAACAGGTAGTTTATCAAGGCATGGATGCCTGAGAACAATTTTAAAATTCATGATGTAAAATTAATACATAAATAAATACATAAAATAAAAATAATACATGAAAAGTATTCTATATTATATGAGATGGTTCTACTGGCAGGGGAGTGAGAAGGGGGAAATGTTGGCGATGTTGGCAATCTTCCAAATTCAGAAGATATCAATACCAGTTAATTAAACAATAGATAATTAAGATAAATTCAATCAAACATGAGGGGGACTATGTTACCACTTACTAATTAACTGGAAAATTGCTTCAATTTTTCAATAAAACTATGATCTCTTTGATTTGCGAACTCTCCCCACCCCCATTTCTCCCATCAGTTCTGTAACCGGTGCCTAGTCAACATACTAGAGATTTTCCACCAGACCTCTTGGCATCTTTAGAGTCTGCTGGTTCTGGTTGTTAGCTATGGTTTGATTATTGTTCCTCGTGCTTGAAGAGAACTAAAATGGCATCACTAAGTTTGAGTTAAGGTACTGGCAATTTAAGGTAGCGAACACGGAGGTCCTTTCTCTAACTGAATTGCCAAGCATTCAAACTCTGCTGTA
This sequence comes from Bettongia penicillata ogilbyi, assembly GCA_023548195.1. Taxonomy (NCBI): domain Eukaryota; kingdom Metazoa; phylum Chordata; class Mammalia; order Diprotodontia; family Potoroidae; genus Bettongia; species Bettongia penicillata. The sequence continues at coordinate 559,488 of JAJHZJ010000733.1, forward strand.
GAGAGAGCAATCGTAGTGGATTGACAACCTTGTTCGAATGCCAAATAGGACAATTTTATGGAGAACTTACACAGGACAAGCACTCACATAGAGTTTAGAAGTGGACAAGGACACTTTCAAAGTCTCTCTAAAATCTTTGGGATCAGTTTTGAGACAGGGGAGACTCTGGCTCGGAACTACCTAGATGCTACCTACCTTATTTTCTGTTCATTTATTTCTCTACTGACATTCTTTCTGTAGTTTCTCCCAAGTAATTCTTCATCGGTAAGGTGTTGTAGCCTGCTCAAGCCCACCAGATGGCTTCCCCATTAATTTTTAGGTGAGCCTCAATTCTTAAACTACAAGAGGTAGCTTCCACTTTTAAGGGATTATTCTGGTTCATTAGGTGCTAAACTCAGCTGTTAATTTTCTTCCTCTAAATAATGGTGCCAAGAATGCAGCACAACTCTACTTCACTCTATGACCATTCTTAAACGTTAGAAGGCTTACAAAAAATAGATATGTGATGACTTT